>CM076579.1:1306992061-1307405991 GCA_034641835.2 Pinus albicaulis
TAAGATCAGACACCATCTTTGGGATATGAATGAGATGCCTCAATTCAATAATTACTGTAATGAAAAGAGCTGCAGAGAAGAAAAAAGGGCTGGTGTATCTTGGGCGTTACAGAATGGTAGCAATAAAGCCCGCGATTGGTATTTAGAAGGCGTTTGATTGAGTGCAGAGTTGCTATGAAAATGAGGAGAAACAACCACGAAGATTCGTATTGAGAAGCCTGTGTGGTAAGTTACCGTGAAACTTATCAGAAAAGACAAGATTCTCACTTGGGAGAATCTCCAAAAAAGAGGGAAACATGGGCCGGGGCGTTGCATATTGTGCAAAGAGGCGCTGGAAACAGTTAACCACATTTTCTTTGAATGCAAGGTGGCTATTGGACTTTGGGATATGTTATCACACTGGGTTGATAACCAACCTTGGAGGTCGCTGTCTCTGATCCAGGCTTTTGATTTTTGGGAAACGAAGGGTGATGGGAAGAAGGCTCTTCCCTACTATGTTTGTTGGGAGATCTGGTGCAATAGGAACAACATGCTGTTTAATGAGGGACGTTTGGATATCTCTCGAATGTTCACGAGAATTCTGGATTGGCTATATATTAATCCTGCCCCGGATAAGGTATGTAGGGATCTGTCCATCAGGATCAGACCTCACTGTATCCAGCTTCCGGCCGTTTTTTTTTATGGCGCTCAACAGGAAGGTGTTTGTGGATGCGGCGCTTGGATCCAAATGGAGGGAGGGGAACGCTATCATATTATTTTGAATGGGGGCCCAGGTACAAACAATAAAGCTGAGGTCATGGCTTTATGGAGCGGGCTCTTAGTGGCTCACTTCTTGATGATTCCTAGCATTGATATCTACGGGGATTCCCAGATTGTCATCGATGGCATATCAGGCAGGGCCTCCTTCAGGTGTTCAAGTCTATCTGGATGGGTTGAGCGCATTCACCGCTTTCTATCTCCTTTTCAGAAAGCTCATCTCCACCATATATACAGAGAACTTAACGGGTGGGCGGATAGGCTTTCAAAACTGGGGCTGGAACAAGCTTTTGGTTTTATCACAGTCACTCGTTTCAATGAAAACATTGAAAGGGATTCCTTCAGAATCTCTTTGTAAGACCATTACTATGGGGCGAATGTTCATTTCCTTTGGCCAGCTTTTCGTTTACAAGAATTTTGACATTTTCTGTGTGCATCAATGGCTCACTTTCCTTCTGGACCAGTGGATGGGTGTTTTTATTTGATGCATATACACCTGTTCTTCTCCTCGTCACGGGCTTTTAGCTGGTGGTACCTTATGCTGGTTTCTAGGGTGTATTCTACTAAGGAGGTACCTGTCACAGGGCTCTTGGGTCTCATGATGTCTTGGACCTGTTGATCTTTGGCATCGACTTTGTACATACTGTTCGGGTGCTGCAGCGTTTCGGTGTACCTGTTTTATATGGCCGGATCACTTGCTCTCTAGTCCACAGTTATTGGCCTTCTTGTTGTTGGATAATGGTTTATTTGGTGCTCTATACAAGCCGGTTCCTATCTGCACCTTCTTATATGGGCCATTTTTCTGTCCGATCATAGTCTTTTGGGGATGTCTCTCTGCTTTTAACTTGTTCATGTGGATCTTCACTGGGTATATTTCATGCTCCTGTTGATGGAAACTATTGGAACAAGCGAGCCTGACTGTCCTTTGCATCCTGGATAGTTGCAGAAACACTTTCATATTGGGCTCTTTGGGTTTTCATTATGGGATTTGCGTGCTATCTACAGGGAGTATATTTTGTCATTGGAGTTTGTTTTGCTATTCTGCTTGTCTGGCTACCAGTGGGCATATTTTGCTCGCTGGTTGGCCATTGATGCTGGCTTTCTGTTGGTATACTGGCTTGGTTTTATATGGTCTTATCCCTCGTTCATACTTTCCTGGAGTTTTTGGGCACTCTGGTGTTTTTTTGGTACCAATGGACAATCGATTCTCCATTTTCTTTGGGTGAATTCTCCACTTGGGACATTTCTCTATCTCTCTTGATGTTTGGGCACACTTGGTAATATCTCTGCTCTGTTTTTTCATTTGGATCATATGGCCTTTTATCTTGCTTTATATCCCGGTATGAGAAGTGGGATCTTAAACATTATGTAATGATCTATGGACTGTTTTATCTCCTTTAATATAAAACAGAGTTTTTTCTCTTTGTGAAAAAAAAAGTTACCATGAAACTCAGCAGAAACAACCAATGAACCGTTTAGAGATTTGTGTTTTAGTATAGGCATGTAGTGTTTTGAAAATTAGTTGGGATGTACGAAGCTTGTTGGAAGATGAGGCGCCGGAATTGTTTTGTACAAGAAAACAGCGTAATCTAAAGAGGCCGCGTTTTGACCCAAAATCCGGCCACGATTTTCAGAAAATCCGGCAAAGATTTGCCCAGAAACTTGTTTATAGTTGTTAAACATTAGTATTTTGAGTGTCCCAAGGGTTTTTGATAGTGCTGAATCCATTTCCACTATCAAAAATGGATTCCAAGCACTGCAACTACCTGATTTTTGCAAATTTAGTTGACCGGATTCCGGCGGATTTCTGCCGTCCGGGCCAAAACGCGGCCTCGGTAGACAACTCCCAAGAAAACTCCTACCAGTTACGTGGTACTGGGAATGGGTGGGCTTTAAAATCTGGAATGAATGCGTGAGGAGGCAACTTGGAGGCGGAGTGGTGTTTGTTTTTCATTATATATTAATTTATTAAATTACAAAATGTTCATAGACTTTCTATTTGAAGTGGAAGTTTGTTACATTTTTAATCAGCTACGTTAGGTTTGAAGTGCTTGTCTATGACGCTATGTATCGGGTCGAGAAGATAAGGTATGAGACCCTATCACGTTAATATTTTAATAATAATAATAATAATAATAATAATAAATAGATTATATATATGTATAAGTTAGAAAATATGTAAATTGGTTTCGAATAAATTTTTATAAAAAATTATATTATAATTATAATATTAATAATTATTTGTTTATTTGTTTTTTAATTATTTTGTAGAGTAATTTATATTGAAATTGAATTTGAAAAAATTTGAATTTTAAATAAAAAATAAATAAAATTGAAAAAATATTAAATATAAGAAATATTTAAACATATTTAAGTTTCAAATCAAACAATAATATGTTTAACTTAAAAACCATTTATTTCAGCCCCTGTTAAGCCCTTCCTCATATTGATTCGTTGCTTTTTGAATTGGACGATTCTAGCGCTTACTTGGGTTGATTCGTTGGGGTTTGAGTAGGGAAATTTACGTTAATGGCCATGTTCAATTTTTTTTTGGGTTTTAAATTATATAACAAATATTGATTTATTTGGTGGGTTTGATTTTAAATTAATATTTAGTAGAAAAATAGGTACATTTAATAGAAATTTAATTTATTTTTGAATTTCAATTATGTGTAGAATGTTTATGGTAGATTTGTATGTTGGTAGGTCTTTAGATTTTTATTTATTTAAATTATGGTGAATGTATTCGCTAACCACTTTTATTAATAAGTTGATATTTACAAGTATATCAACCACATTTATTAATGTAATTATACTAGATATAAATTAATTAAAAAAAATCAAACTATAATAAAAATGATAATACAAATTTACTTATATTTAGAAATTTCAATAAACTTTATATTTATAAATGTAAATGAAATTAGAAAAATGATTATTTTTAATTAATTAATAAAAAATAAAAAATATTGAATTCTATTTATAATTAATTAATTATATACTAAAATACTTTAAAATACTTTAAAATACAATGTGTGAAAAATATAAAGTATAAATACTATATTTATTTTGGATTTAAACATATACTAAAACATACTTATTCTTAACCATTAAACCCATGCAAATGATCAAGGTTGGTATATAAATATCATATTTATATTATAAATTTTAAGTTTTATTTTTTAGTTTATATTAAAATTTATATATATCAAAATTCTCCATGTTAGTTTGCAAATACATCTCTTTTTAATTAAAAGGGTGAAGAATTGTTTTTGTATTATAATATAATAGTTTTTAAATTTTTTTATATCTTAACCTATTTTCTAAAGTTTTTAGAATGAGATAATATTGAGAAGATGGGTATAAGTGTTTGAAACATCTAACAATTTTGTCTGGATTTATTGGAATTGGAAATTTTTTTAAAATATTTGTGCTTTTAGAAATTTTATTCATATAGATCCTTGATAGATTTAGAATTAACATAAATTTACACTGGTTTTGTATTTTGGGAGATTTGATTCCTATCAATTCTTTGTAAATCTAAAAAAAGTAATTTTCATGCATTTTTTATAATATAATATAGATAGCCGGAATTAATCTAATTCCAATGATGTGTGGAATATATTTATTTTTATTTCCCCACAAATACACACCTTCATTCATTATATAAGCGATATTTACTAGCTACTATATAGCACTTGTTTATTAATAAATTTTAGAATTATAATTTGTTCAATGTTTAATATGGATAATTCAAATGTGTATTTGTAAAAAAAGATATACTCATGTTTTATGAATATTTTAATGAGAGAATGTAAATCATAGATAAAATATTTCAATGTCAACTTTGTATATTATATAAAAGGAATGAAAATTATTTTCTTTTGTAATCAAAATAGTTTATTACTGTTTTGCTCAAAACCAACATAGATCATCTTAACTCTAGATCTACCTAGAGGCCTCTCACGATACAAACGTTTCCTAAAATTTTTGACTCATAAAAAGACAAAATATTTTGATGTCCATATATATTATACAAAAACTAGTAAAAATAAAAATAAAAATATTTTAGTTAAAACATTTTATTAGCATTAATGTGAGAATATGAATCATAAATAAAATATTTCAATATGTGAGAATTTGAGTCAAAAATTTGTTGTTTTGTGAAGTCTTGTCTCCTCAAAAAGATCACTGAGATTGTTCATATTTAGGTTGTTATCAATCAGACGACGAATAAATTCATACACTACACATTCTTTGATAAAATTCCATTATGTTTCTACCACCCCTCTGCTGCAAAAAATGAAAGTATGTTCTTCCCAATCTTCTTTAGGGACCGCCAATCTACCAGTTTCACATCTTAGATGATGGGAGCTAGTCCTCAACTATGCAATTAAAATTTTAGCTTTACCCTTGATTGAGGAATTCAAATACTCTTTATCGTCATGTTTCATATTGAGTTAAATTCTTTGGCATAATATGTCTTTTTTTTCCTACCTACTTTCTCCACATGACAGTCATAAATTTTTCTAACACCCACTTTTTTTATCTCCTCCTTAGCGTGAGGGAAGTCATGCAAATTTATGTCTCATTTGTCCAACCACTTTATGTTTTTCTTCATTCATGTGTTTTTTGTGATGATTTAGCTTTTCTTCAACAACCAATTTTGGCCACCTATGCTAATCCATATTTTCAACCTTCTTCAAGTAACTTAGAAAATGAATGATCGTTGAAGCCTCAATTGGAAACATACCAACCTCAACTAAAAGGATATAATATGGGACTGTCGATTAGACTTTGAGGCTACTTGTGATTAAGTGCTTTTGAATTATTTCTATTTGTCGCCATTCGTGGCTTGACATGTTGCACCCCCATATTTCATAGCCATAAAGGATAATTGGCACCACTAATAGACCAAAGAGGGTTTTCTTAGTCTTCTAGTCCCATAGTTCTTCTTTCCTACACCTATTCTAAAGAAGGTATGAAGCTTTCCACCTTCCTTGGATTCTCTTTGATCTACATGTCTCCCAAATAAGATTATGATGGACATCAATTCCTAAATACTTGTAATCATCAACAACCTCCAAGGGGTTTCCCTCAAAGAGAAAAGTAACATGTTGTTTCTTTCTTTTCAAAGAAAAAATCATGACTTTAGTTTTATTGGTATTCACTTGCATTCACACATCTCAAGACAAAAGAGTTCCAGATCTTTCAAGTGTTTTCTCAAACCTATTGTAGCTTTAGCAATAAGAATAAGGTCATCTGCATATAAAAGTAGTCTCACAACATATCTTTCTAACTGGGTGCCTTCTCCTTCAGTATTTCTTATCCACTCTTCAATCTTATCAATATATAAACCAAACAATGTAGGGGAATGAGTACATCCCTATTTGACTCATATGTCACTGCTAAAGCATTCCGACATGCCTTCCTTTCTTCTTATTTTGGCTCTAAACAACTCATAAAGTTTTTGAACAACTGCCCTGTATTCTTTTGGGACCCCTAGTTCTTCCATTCTGTCGCATAGCTTATCTCTAGGGACAATATCAAAGGCTTTTTTCAAGTCAACAAAATGCTTCACCACCTTGGTTGTCCCAAAAATTTTCAATGAAGTGTCTTAAAGTGATGCAATGATCAATGGTAGAATGTTTAGGCCTAGATCTAGCCTACCCCTTTGCTCAATTTCTGTCTTTTTCTACTTATTCTTTGATTCAGCACTCTAGCATGCCCCCAAAATGTTTTCCAAGAAGAGGTTTGATCATAATAGTATGGTAGTTAGAAGGGTTATGATATCCCTGATTTTGTGAAGACGTATAACAACACTAGTTGTCCACTCAACTAAAAATTTATCTTGATTGAATTTGATTAACATATCTCTGATGTGTGGAGTTAGAAGCTTCACTCCCCATTTAAAAAAAATTCCTGTAAACTGTTAATATTTTTCATTTAAAACCATTTGCCAATTTATTTATACCTTGTTCGATATCTGTAAACGAAAATAACTATGTTGAGGCGTCAATTATGGGAGGATTACTTTTCTCATTTGCCCATTCATATAAAATTTTTGCATAGTCTAACCATTGGGCCTCTGTGATATTATTTTCTATTTTCTTTTTCTTTTGTTGTAGTTCCTTCCACAAATCTTTGGGATTATGTTTTCCCAAAGAAATTAATTCCTTCATTCGTGAAATCACATAATTTTCTTTTTTTGAATTTTCAATTTCATATATATAATCTTGTTTTCTTTGCTTGACTTTTCTTCGATGGATATTTTCGCATCCTTGCACTCATTATCATGCTAAGGACTAGGTGGGAAGGTATTTGAGATGCTCTTCAAAGGCCTACATCTCTTACATACCTTTAAATATTTGTGTATTAAGGGGCTCAACATACTACTACAAATATATCTTATATCTCTTTCAGTATCCTTGCAGCCCCTATTGTTGTTTTTGGCCAACTAAAGATGTTCTTTAAGAGAAACCCTGAAGAGCTCTTAATTTTCTTGGTTTAAGAAAATTCTCCCATGTTCATAAAATTTATTGTGTGAGTGTTGTGAATGTTCCCCCTTTTAATATTTTGTATTTATACCAAGCTTAATTAGAAGAGGAAAAAGGTCAAAGTCTACTGCTATAAAGAAAAGTTGAACACTAAAGTTCAATAAACTGGAAATAGTCCTTTGAGAGCATATAACACAGTGTAATGTGTTTTTCCCATTCTATATTCTACAAGTGACACTATTAGACTTCGGCCATTTTTTCATGCCATTACATATAACCATGTCATTTAGGCTAGAAAGGCCTAATAGTTATGCTCCAAAGTGTGAATCCTTCCCTTTCCCATATTATGATGTCCTCCTCTAAGGGTTCTCTTCATTCTCTATAAGCCATAATAGATTGTTATCCTCTCCCATATCATTGTTGATCTGAGTATAAATGTTAGTTTTGTTGTGAAAATTTCATTTTCAAATTTAAAATTTACTTGCTGATCTTATGTGTGTGAAACAGGTAAAATAACCGAGTTTCATGAGTGAATTCAAGAGCATAAAGTATGAAATTCAAATATTGAACAACAACAACATAAAGAAAAGAAAACAGTCACAATTGATCCTTCAACACAGAGTTTTGATGAAGGAGTTCACTCCTAGACTACATCTCCTTGGTCCAACTTCCATGGCTTGGGCCTCTGTATTAGCTCAATAGTGAAAAAATTGTTGTTTACATGCATCAAATTCTCCTCAAACATACTCAAATGAGTTCATAATGCCGAAATCTATCAGAAATGACTATTAATTTACTCAGTTTGGCCTTCAGCTGATATAGGCATGGCCTTCCTTCTTGGCGGCCCTTGGCTTCAAAATTCTTCAAAGTGACAGAAAAAAACTTGTAGAATTGATTCTCTGCCTCTGCAACACGTTACAATGTATTGATAGCATGCCAATCTACTAGGAATGACTCTTCTTGAGCCAAAATTGGTCGAAAATTGCTCAAGATATAGCCAAATTAAATTTTTCCTAGAATTTTCCTCTAAAACTGGGGGAACTCCGGTTAAGGGTGCCAAATTTGGAGGTAGCTCTTGGTTTAGCGGGTCTGCAAAAAAAATTTCTATCTTAACTGATGTTTAATTATTAGATAAACACGATTAATTACACACTAAGCGCATTTGTGATAGGCGTTGGTCGACGGTCATGTGGAATTTCACGTGGGGAGGAGGGTTGGCCCCCTCCCTTTTGCCATTGAAGATCCACATAACATTGAAATACATTGTGGGTGCGAAGGCTTTACAAGCCCTGTCCCATGGTCTATTGGTAAAAGGTTTGAGTTAGGAGGGGGAGGTCACGGGTTCGACCCACCCTCTGCCCATCCTATACACATAGTTTTTCCAACATTTGCATACGTGCTCCATTGAACCGTCATCAGAATTTAGAGTATTTATATATAATGTGCTCCAAATATGTTTAATCAAAACATTTCTAATGTATTACCCTTGACCATGTATTAATATAATGTGTGGAATTATAATATAAGGTTTGGATATATATATATATATATATATATATATATATATATATATATATATATATATATATATATATATATATATCCAACCTTAGTAATTAAAAAATAATTCCAACACATATTAATTTATCATGAACCCAAATTCAACCTTGGAGGACATTGGGCAATTTCACCTTCTAAAACCCAAACTGGCGAATCGTGTTGTGACACCTGTCACAATGCCACTGGGCATAAACTGAAGAATATTCCCTGCATGTTGAATGGGTTGGCATGTCATCAACCTGTCATTGTTCTGCATTTAAAAAAAAAAATTTCCATGTTCTAAACGGCGGCTAGTAGGCTATAACTTCTTCATCCGAAGTTGTTTTTTGACGAAATAAATTGCGTTGGATTCTTGGCAATGGGCCGGTCGATGTCATTTAGTTTCTAATCAATTATGATAAATTTCATTTTTGAGCTAAATATTGAGCCTCTGATCAGTTGTCCAACTAAATAGATTGGTTTTTTTTCAATTCTAGCATAAAAATCACCAATTATGAATATTTATCCCTTAGTGCTAAAGTTTGAAATATATTTTTTTTAATGTTGCATAGGGTTCTTCACTTCTAGGTTCCTTTCTTGGTAGAATTTTGAGCTTTTTGGAGTAAAATAACAAGCAACCAACATATTTTTGTATCCATATATGTTATTTTCAGCCATATAAATTATTTATTTGGGTCTTCTTTCTCCAATTTTAAAATCTTGACCCACTTTTCTTTTATTATGATTGTTATTCCTCCATGTCCTTTACCTGATTTAGTTTCTTTGTTCCAAATAGATATTTTAGTGTATCCTTCAAAGTCTGTAACTCTACATCCATCATGTTCGTGTGTTTCCATAAGGAAAATAATTTCTTTACCTTCAGCTATGGGTCCCAACCTCGTTCCCCTTCTCCATGGATAACCTCTGCAATACCATGTCTAGGTACTCTTGTGGGGCCTTGAAACCATACTTTTTGTGTGTTAATCTATTAATGACTTGGGCTTTTTCATTTTTAAACCATGCCCACTTTCCTGCCTATCTTGTTGATTTTATTTTATCCCATTCTTTCCTCCTTTCTTCTTGTTGGGCGAATGTTATGTCTTCATCTAAGTAGATACGAGTGCCCTTAAGAAGCCCTCTATTCTTTAGGATCCTAGACTTATCCTCCATTCTTCTTAAAATAACTCTCACATTTTTATCTCTTCCTTCTCCCATAATCTTTCCTATCATGTTTTCTTGTTGAATCCTACATGTCCAAAGCAGCTCATCCTTGAGAAAATTCCTTGATATAATATTTGTTCTCTTTATTTCCCCAAAGTCCTTCAAGCCTTTATTGATGATAATTATCGTTTTTTCTTCTCCGTCATTTTCCTCTCTCATTTGCCTCTTCATTTTAATTTCTATAACTTCCTTTTGTTCATTTGTTGGTTCTTTTACCACCTGAGCCTAGGATTTAGTATCTTTTATTCTCTCCATTAGTTTGTTTTCTCTTATTTCCATGTCTACTATTATTGGCTGGAACTTTTCCATCTGAACTGTTTTAGCTTCTCCTGTTGGCTCTAAATGATTTTTTTATGTTTCTCTTTCCTATCCCATCTTTTGTTTTAAGTTGATTAGCTCTTGCTACCCTTTCTCAATTTTATTTTGTAGGCTTCTTACCTTCTCTTTTAACAACTTGTTCTCTCTTTCAATCCTCCCTCTAGTTTCTGTAATTTCCTTTATTTGGTTGTCTTCTTGCTATACTTTTACCTCTAAAATTTCGACCCTATTTTTCATGTTCATGAGATCGTTTATATAAAGTTTGGGAGACCATACTAAAGGTGAGGTTGGGGGATTTTATAGCTATTTTTTGCTTTGAGGTCCATTCTCTCTCTTCCATTTGTTTAATACATAGGTTTCAATTCTGATTTTTTTTTTCTTGTATGTTTCTTGGGAAGAAATTGTCTCTTTCTTTTTTCCTTTGCCACATCCTTTGTCAATATGTTTAACTATTGTATTCCCCCTTGTAGTTGGTGCCACATAGTTCTTTTATGTTACTTTTGGTAAAATCATGATGATTCTTTTTCCTGCAATTGTTTCCTTTTCCTAACTTTTATGCGCTTTAATATCCCCAAATATTGTTTCTCATTTACAAAGATCAACTTATCAAATGAGCTACTTGTCTTAACCTACTGAAACTCTGGTAAAAGAGGTTTCCATTCTAAGTCATGCTATGTTTTTGTATGCATTCTCACTATCTCACCACAATTTGAAGTCCATTTTATTAATCCAAGATTGTCATGGCATATGTTTTCCACTAGGGATTGGTTTTTAACTGCAACCAGTACATGCTCCCACTATACCGGGTCCTTACATTGTGGAGCAGATGGCCCAGGTGTTGTCTTTGACAATAAAAATGTATGAGGTAAATGAGATTCATGATGAATTCCATAATCAAGCAATTATATATAGATTTAATGCTTTATGGCCCAAATTAGAGGCTTTATGTCAATGTATTTATTTTGCATGGATAGTAAACTGCGATTTCCATTTATGTTCTAGAGGCTTCTTTATTGTCAAGTTTGATACAACAAAAGATAAAGATCATGCATTAAATGAGGGCCCATGGTTTTGGAGAAATGCAGACCTATTCATGATACCACAGTTCCTAGTTTTTGATGCAAATACCATGGTAAATTCCAAAATGCCTGTGTGGGTAAGCTTACATAGACTACCATTGCATTTTTTGCATCAAAAAGTTTTAGTAGGAATTGGGAATTCTTTGGGGAAATTTTTAAATATTGATTTCGATCGAATCACAATGGGAATTCTCACCTTTGCGAGAATCTGTGTGAAGGTAGATCTTAGTAAAGGGTTACCTTATCATATTTTTCTATATCAAAACAATCAATAGTGGTCTCAACCCCTTTACTATGAGAATACAACCTTTCAATGTTGTATTTGTCTTCATACTGGGAACCTTCAAAGTGTTTGTCCTCAAGCTAAAAAAGAAAGGAAAAAAATACAATCACAAAATTTGAAAGGATGGTAGTTTTCAGAAACTCAGGAAGCGGAAATAGAAGAAGTAGAACCCACAAACAATACCTCATACATTAATTCTCATAAATCCCAAGAAACCGTGCTAAAGGATGAGGTTGAGCATAAATTTGCATTGGTTCCAATGCCCTCCGAACAAAAATAACAACTTGAGAAGATTACATTTGAAAAAGCATCAAGTGGCTCCAAATGAACACATGCTTCAAAAAATTCAGATTTTGACAAAGAAATCTCGTCAAACGTTACAAAGACTCAAATTACTATCGTATCACCCTCGCCCAACTCAAAATGGTTGGCAAAAAGTGAAAAAAAATAAAGGTAAAATAGGTTAACTCCCTAATGAGTTTTTTTCATTGATCTTGTGCACCAAGATCTGTGAATTGATGCATATGCTGCTTAGCATCTAAAAAATATAATTTTGTTCAAATGAATAAAATTCAGATTTTTCCTTGGGATAAAAAATGAATGAAAAATATTGAATTATATTTACAATTAATTAATTATATACTAATATGCTTTATAATACAATGTGTGGAAAATATGAGATGTAAATATTATATCTCTTTTGGATTTAAACATGTACTAAAACATACTTAATCTTAACTATTAAACCCATACAAATGGTAAATGTTTGTATATGAATATCATATATATATATATATATATATATATATATATATATATATTCACTTATGTTAGGTTGTAAATACGCCTCTTTTTAATTAAAAGGGTGAAGAATTTTTTTGTATTACAATATAATAGTTTTTAAATATTTTTATATCTTAACCTATTTTCTAAAGTTTTTAGAATGAGATAATACTGAAAATGTGTTTGAAACATCCAGCATTTTCGTCGAGATTTATTGGAATTGGAAACTTAATATATGAGTTTAAATTTAATTTAAATTAGTTTAAATGGGTAAAGGTTTATTTTAATTTTGGATTAATTAAGTTTGGTGAAAAATGAAATTTTCCAAAATGTAATTTTTTTTTCAAGTGTAAAATTTTCTAAAATATTTGTATTTTTAGAAATTTGATTCATATAAACTCTTTTTAGATCTATAATTAACACGAATTTATACCAGTTTTACATTTTGAAATTTGATTCCTATCAACTCTTGATAGATTTAAAAATAATAATTTTCATGCATTTTATATAATATAATATAATTACGCTGTAAAGCGTTTTTATTTGAAAACAACTTTCCTAACTTCCAGGTGTACCATTATGTATCATTGATTTTAATGTTAGACGATTGAAACATTCTCTACCTTCAGATTAAATATTGTTATTATTAATCAGTTACATAAGAAAACAGTTTTAAAAATAATTAACTTCTAAAACATCTACAGAAAATAGGAAATAGACCAGATGAAAATTTGACACAGGCACAGATCTGCATTGACAATGTGGCCAGAAACCACCTGGGTAGTAGCCATTTCGAATCCTGGAAGACGATGGCGTTCTATGGAGTCTTCAATGGCCATGGCGGCAACGACGTAGCTTTGAGCCAGAGTGCTAAGTAGAAGAGCAGTTTCCAGAGGCGAAGCCAAGTCTCCTGGCTGCAAGGTCAAAAGAAACCTGCGTTTCCTGCTGTTGGAAGTTCCGGATAATGTTAAATCCATCAGGCTCATCTGCCACTATAGGTCCGAATGTGCGGCACGTCTGAGATGTGTCATCATTAATGGGAAACAAAATCCCCTTGGCGCTCACATTCAAATCCACATTGTTGGCAAAGTGAAAATTTATGGTGGGAAGTGTGACCTGGCCGGTGGAGTTAGAGAAGTTGAAGCAAGTGTTTAGGATCGTGTTTGGGGTCGCGATCGAAAGATTCCGGGCTTGACACAGGAAGGAATTTTTCAAGGCATCGTATGCGGCTGGGGCAAGCTGAGTTATGACGGTTCCAAAGTCCACATTTGTGCTTAATTTTCCAAGAGAAGCATGTGAAACCGCGAGCCTCTGCTTCCGACGCTTATGTCATTAATTCCCATGAAATATAAGTTGGGATACTCTGCATTTGTGATGAGAGGGGTGAAAGAGGAATTGGTAGGAATCGAACTCGGACCGACGCTGAATGAGCCTGCTGATGAGGCGGCTAGCAATTCCAGAAGGCAGTATGAGAATTGGTTGCCATATTTTCTTTTTGTCTGAGAAGGAAAGACAAGTGGAGTCTGCCCCAAACCTCAAGTCTCAGTCGTGAAGGGGCCTGTATTGGAATGCCCCAATCCAAGGGCGAAGCCTGGGAAATAATCATAACCCAGAGCGAAGGTTTTCTAGCTGAAATTTCCCACGGTAATTGCTCCATCCGCGTACTTGACTCTATAAATGCAGTCCCCATTACTGCAGGGGATTTCAATTCTCTAGAATATTGCGTAGCTCAACTATTATTAAGATAAATTAAGATTTATAGAGTGTATATGAAAAGAAATTTAATGTTAGGATTTTACTTCTGTGATTCATAAAATGTATAATTTTTTTTTTGGTGATAATCACATTCAAGAATATTTTGTGGACGTGTTTAGAACTAGTCTGTATGATTCATCATCAAGACAAAATGATGAAAAAAATTGGTCATGCAAATCTTGATAAAAAAAAATTCTAAAAAACAAACAGCTGAATTGCAAGTGAAAAGAAAAAAATTAAAAACAAACAACTCACTTGCAAGTGAAGCTAAGCAATCCGCAACTCCCGCTGGCTCTTTCCATTTGATGCTTTCAACCGATACAGTGTGATAATTTTGGTGTTTTAGGGTTGTTGCAATGCCCATGTACGGGCATTGGAGCATCGAAAAAACAACCACATTTACACAAAAGGCCAGAGAATGTGTTGCTAGGTTACCCATTGAGGAGGAGGAAGTGAATGATTCTAGAAGCAGGAAAGAATAAGGATGGTGGATGGCTCTTAAGTATGGAATGAGCGGAAGGATGGCTATTTATATTAATTTTGTTGAAAGATGGATAAGGTTTGTTTACTCAATTGCAGATTATTTTGGATTGTTAGCTGTATGAGCTTTCTTTTATTGTATTTTCAGAATATTTAAATATTTAAATAGATTTTAAAATATAATTGAAATTTTATAAATTCAGTTATTTAAGCATTATAAATAAACTTTTTAAAATATTTAGAGATTTGCAATTAATTTAGATTCATTATAGTTATTCAAGCATTATAAATAAACTTTCTAAAATATTTAGAAATTTGCAATTAATTTAGATTCATTCCATCTATTAGGTGCATCATATTTTTTTTATTAAATATTTACGCTGTAAAGCGTCTTTATTTGAAAACAACTTTCCTAATTGCCATGTGTACTATTATGTATCATTGATTTTAATGTTAGACGATTGAAACATTCTCTACCTTTAGATTAAATACTATTATTATTAATCAGCTACATAAGAAAACAGTTTTAAAAATAATGAACTTCTAAAACATCTACAGAAAATAGGAAATAGACCAGATGAAAATTTGACACAGGCACAGATCTGCATTGACAATGTGGTTGGAAACCACTTGGGCGGTAGCCAGTTCGAATCCTGGAAGACGATGGCGTTCTATGGAGTATTCGACGGCCATGGCGGCAATGACACAAATTTGAGCCTGTTTCAGGTTGAAAACTGGTTTAATTCTTGAAGTACATGGGACACAGCTGGCTGAATTCAAGGAGTCTCTGTGGATTGACACTGGTCTTGGAAACCCTTTTTAGTCAGGAAGTCATATCCTAGGCCTCCCTATTTTACCGTGGTATGGTATGGTCTGCTTTGTCTCACTGCGATTTATGTCATTGTTCTCCTGCTAATTTGTTTTAATGGCATGGCTTTTTTTAGAGCATTATGTTGGGTATTTTTATCCTTCACAGATGTGGTGGTGAGCGAGGATTTTCGAAGTCTCATCAAGGTGAATGTTGTAAGAGGCAACCTTGCAACGGTTGACCTCAGGCGATTGTCATAGTCGCGGAATCCGTGGATTCCTCTCACAGAGACGAACCCTGCCTTGGCTGTTCAAGGGGGTACACCTAATGCCAAGATCTTGAGTTATGACAGATAGGTTTTCTGCAACAGGGGAGAGGATCTGGAGGTCTGGTCGGAGGTTCCTGTAATATTGAAGTCATCAATGAAGGTGGAGGAGAAGAAATACAAAAAGAATTTTATTGAGCACAACAGGAGAGGCCATCAAATTACCTCAATGTGCAGGAGGAAACCGATTGTTTGTAGCGAGTTAGGAGATGCAGAGAGTTGAGTTCTAGGAAACCAAGGACTAATTGAGGTTCATTCTATAAAACAGGTATGTGGTAGATCTATGACCTGTGAATAAGGGCAGGAATGGTCCAATGTATGATCCCTTCCAATCGTTGTCCTACGACAATGTTTTTTGCCATACCAATATTTGTTTAGCCTTTAACGATTCTGATGACTGCGATTTCCAGGAAAAATGCTCCTACAATTTCAATTACAGAGCTGGTAGTACTTCTAGAGTCTTAGCTGAAGAGATGTTCAGTCTTGCGACAACAGGTTCCACAACACCAACTTCCTTTCTGCGCTTTATGTTTGGCTGTGCTTGCGAGCAAACCGGTTATTTTCAAAACTTGATCGGTATAGTCGGTCTGGCAAGAGGGCCACTCTCTCTGGTTTCACAGATTGGATCCTCCATCTTCTCCTATTATTTAGGATCAATATATAATTCCTCACAAGTCAGCCCATTATTCTTAGGTAAGGCTCCTACCTCGGGAGTTGCTTATAGTGGCACCCCTCTCATTCAAAGCCATGCTAAAAACGCTATGTTTCCAACTCAATCCTATCTGGGCCTCGAAGGATTGAGTGTGGCAGGGGAGCTAGTCCCTATTCCCGAGGGCACATTCGATCTTTTACTCGATGGAAGTAGAGGCCTTATCATTGATTCTGAAACTACTTTAACTTATTTGGTGGAAGCAGGATACCATCTGGGATGTCATCCGCTCAATCATTATAGCACGACCATTTAATTCATCTACTTCCGAGCTCTGTTACTGTTTTATTCTTGGTCTCGTATTTCCAAATATTACTTTGCACTTTAAAGGAGGCACAGACTATGTTCTGCCACCAGAGAATTCCCTTATAAGAGAACAACAAGGTACTGATGGGTTAGTTTGCGTTGCGTTCAAAGATAATTGGCCTTGGCCGTTTTCGGTATTGGGAAATTTTCAGCAGAAAAATTTCCATATCGTTTATGATGTGGGCCAGAACGAGCTCTCTTTCGCTCCGGCTAACTGTGCTGCTATATGATACCAGTAATGACTACCTTACAGATTTTCGAGTACCTTACATATTTTAAATAGTCACAAAGAATGAATAAACGATGCATTGCCTAGATGGCCCCCCTTAGGGGATGCGTAACTAGTTTGAAAAGAATGGTGTCTCTGTTGTCGTGATCTGTACATTCATCAACGAGTCTTCCAAATTGCCAGAAGAGTCATTATTAACTTTATTTCTTTGTCTATGGGTGTGACATCTCCATCGTTCTATTTTCCCGACTACCACCTCTTCCTCAAGTCCAAGGATTTAGAATTCCAGTTAAACAACGAAGGTAAAAGCCTCTGAATTTGCACACATTTCCCAAGGGAGTGGAATCATGTCAAATGTATTAATCTCAGAAATGAAGAAAGAATTTTTTTTTAATAGTGAGAAAATTTATTATAATTTAATTTTTTAAAGGATAGTGGGGACAATCATTACTAGTTGTTATAAGTTGTTATATCCCAACTTAAATTAATTTTTTTCATTATTATTCAAAGAAAAACATATTACCCTTAATGACTTATAGTGGTTTATCTTCCTGCCAAATTATTATTCAAAGAAAATCAGATCACCAGTAATGACTTACTAATAGTGTTATTTTTTAATAAAAATGTCAAATTATTTAAATACCCTAGCACGTAGCCCATCCATGCCTTTCCAAACTATAATAATATTATCCAAATTGTAGTGACCTATAATAAACCTTTTTTGTATTGTCCTCTATCTTATGATATTAGATTGAGCTTGAGTGACACTTTGTTAATACATCTACCAAGTGTACCAATCTAAAAAAACTACCTTGGGAGCTACTTATAGTGCACCCGTCTCCTTCAAAGCCATGCTAAAAACACTATGTTTCCAACTCAATAATATTTGGGCCTCGAAGGATCGAGTGTGGCAGGGGAGCCAATCCCTTTTCCCGAGGGCACATTTGATCTTCTACCCATTGGAAGTGGAGGCCTTATCATTGATTCTAGAACTACTTTAACTTATTTGGTGGAAGCAAGTTACCATTCGGGATGCCGTCCTCTCAATCATTACAGCGTAGCCATTTAATGCATCTGCTTCCGAGCTTTGTTACTATTTTATTCCTGCTCTCATATTTCCAAATTTACTTTGCACTTTAAAGGAGGCGTGGACTATGTTCTGCCACTAGAGAATTCCTTTATAAGAGAACAACAAGGTACTGATGGGTTAGTCTGCCTTGCGTTCGAAGATAATTGGCCTTGTCCATTTTCGGTATTCGAAAATTTTCAGCAGCAAAATTTCCATATCATTTATGATGTGGGTCGGAACGAGCTCTCTTTCACTCTGCCTAACTGTGTTGCTATCTGATACCAGTAACGACTACCTTACATATTTTCAAGTACCTTACAGATTTTCAATAGTCACAAAGAATGAATGAACAATGCATTGCCTGGATGGTCCCCCTTAGGGGATGTGTAACTGGTTTGAAAAGAATGGTGTCTTTGTTGTCGTGATCTGTAAGTTCACCAACAATTCTTCCAAATTTCCAGAAGAGTTGTCGTTAACTTTATTTCTTTGTCTATGGGTGCGACATCTCCATCATTCTATCATCCCGACAACCACCTCTTCCTCAAGTCTAAGGATTTAGAATTCCAGCTTGACAACGAAGGTAAAAGCCTCCGAATCTGCGCTCATTTCCCAAGGGAGTTGAATCATGTCAACTATATTAATGTCAGAAATGAAGAAAGTGATGGACACATTTTTTTAATAGTGAGAAAAATTATTATAATTTAATTGTTTAAAGGATAGTGGGGACAATCATTACTGGTTGTTATAGGTTGTTATATCCAAACTTAAATTAAATTTTTTCATTATTATTCAAAGAAAAACAGATTACTCTTAATGACTTACTTATAGTGGTTTATATTCCTGCCAAATTATTATTCAAAGAAAATCAGATCACCAGTAATGAATTACTAATAGTGTTATTTTTTAATAAAAACTTCAAATTATTTAAGTACCCTAGCACCTAGCCCATCCATGCCTTTCCAAACTATAATAATATTATCCAAATTGTAATGACCTCTAATAAAAAAAAATTGTATTGTCCTCTATCTTATGATATTAGAATGAGCTTATCTTTGTTTAGAATGAGCTTATCTTTGTATTTTCCTCTATCTTATGATATTAGAATGAGCTTGAGTGACACTTTGTTAATACATCTACCAAGTGTACCAATCTAAACAAACTCTTTGTACACCTTAAGAAGGTTATGAACCACAAAGCCTTACAATTTTAGCCCCAACATGATCTATAACCACCTTAAATAGGAGGTATTTGAAAAAGGATGGTAATTATGTTCCCTATCTTAACCCAAGGAATTATTGCTTTAATTACTTCAAAGTTCATCCTTAACATTTCATAAATATGTGCCAGAAAAACACCTGCCATGTGGCCCATAGTGCATAATCAGACATCACTCTATGAAAGGAAGAGCCTCGGTAGGACACCACTCTATGAAAGGAAGTAGGACACCACTCTATGAAAGGAAGAGCCTTGGTAGGACACCACTCTATGAAAGGAAGAGCCTCAATAGGTTATAAAAAAACCAATTTTTTTATCCAAACAATTCTCCAAACCTATAATTTCTTTAAAAAAAAAAAATTCATATTTATAAGTTAAATATTCAGTTAAATTAGATAACATATCACATATTTTTTCTTCTATACTATTATTTTCTATGCTACTGCTTTACAACGTTTCCTTTGCAACATATGGTGCAATTGCTAGTATATTTTAATATAATTTAATTTAATTTAATTTTCATGCATTTTATATAATATAATATAAATACTTGAATTATATGTATGTATGTATATAGCCAACAAGCTCTCTTTTTAGGAATTTTTGCTTTTAATGTAACCATTTACATGTAAGCACTCAATTTTGAACATTAAGGGAAAAAAAATACTTAATTTTAACCATGCATAGATCTAGTTCCAATGATGCGTGAAACTAATTTATTTTTATTTAAGCACAAATACACACCTTCATTCATTATATAAGCACTATTGACTAACTACTATGTAACACTTGTTTATTAATAAATTTGAGATTTAGCCAGACACCAAATTGGTGTATGATACCCCCTTGTTTATGGGACAAGGGACCCCAAATTGGTGTATGAGACCCCCTTGTTTGTGGGACAAGGGACCCCAATTTGGTGTCTGAGACCCCCTTGTTTGTGGGACAAGGGACCCACCTCTGCGCAGTTATTTCACTGCTAAGTCTAAGAAGGCATACATACTCTACCCCTCTCTGGTTTTGAACCTGTGACCTCTTAGGAGTAAACACATGCTCTTAACCATTAGACCCACTCAAGCTGTATATTATATAAAATGAATGAAAATATTTTCTTTTATATCAAATTTTTTTATTAGTGTTTTTCTCAAAACCAACATAGATCATCTTAACTCTAGATCTACCTAGAGGTCTCTCACTACACAAACATTTCCTAAATTTTTAGACTCATAATAAATAAAATATTTTAATGTCCATGTATATTATACAAAAATGAGTAAAAATAAAAATAAAAATATTTTAGTTAAAACATTTTATTAGCATTAATGTGAGAATATGAATGATAAATAAAATATTTTAATATATTAAAATTAGATAAAACAAATATTTATTTAAAAAATCTTTCAATTATAACTCATAATGGGGCAAACACACACTTCAAATGTAACTTAGATGAATGGTTTGTACATTGATATGAAATGAAAAAGAAATATGACTTTTCCTCTACCTCTCCCTCTCTTCTATTTTACTTATTTATTACTTCCCACACTATGAATTCTCGATTCTCGCGGCCGCTTTCATTCTATGGAAACTGAGAGGAGTCTTCTTGAACAAAGCAATTCCAAGTCAAAGTGGCACATAACTTGCCAGAGCACCTTCCAAGAGCCTTCCTGCATCCCAACTACTTTTCAAACCGTTTTATTATTGTTGCAACTGTTATTTTGAATTGAATGATTTGTAATGACGTCCACGAGACCTCTTAGTCTAAGGGACCACCCCACTATCACTTAATCCATATTCAATTTTTTTATGTGCTAATTTTGTTATTATTGATCTTGAGTAAGAAATTTGTTGTTTTGTGAAGTCTCGTGTCCTCAAAAATCTCATTGAGATTGTTCTCCTTCAAAGTCTAGAACTCTACATCCATCATGTTCGTGTGTTTCCATAAAGAAAATAATGTCTTTACCCTCATCTATGGGCCCCAACCTCGTTACCCTTCTCCATGGATAGCCTCTGCAATTCGAGCTTACCATGTTTACGTACTCTTGCCCCAAATCCCTATTTATTGTGTGTTAATCAATTAGTGACTTGGGATTTCCCATTTTTCAACCATGCCCACTTTCCTGCCTCTCTTGTTGATTTTACTTTCTCCCATTCTTTCCTCCTTTCTTCTTGGTGGGCGAATGTTAATTCTTCATCTAAGTAGACACGAGAGCCTTTACGTAACCCTCTATTCTTTAGGATCCTAGACTTATCGTCCATTCTTCTTAAAGTAAATAACACATGTTTATCTCTTCCTACTCCCATAACTTTCCTAGCTTGTTTTCCTATTGAATCCCACCTGTCCAATGCATCTCATCCTTGATATAATATTTGTTCTCTCTATTTCTCCAAAGTACTCCAAGCCTTTGATGATGATATTTATGGATTTTTCTTCTATGTCCTTTTCCTCTCTCATTTTCCTCTTGATTTGTTTTTCTATAATTTCCTTTTGTTCACTTGTTGGTTCTTTTACCACTTGAGCCTAGGATTTAGTCTCTTTTATTTGCTCCATTATCTTGTTTTCTCTGATTTCCATGTCTACTGTTGTTGCATGTAACTTTTCCATTTGAACTGTTTTAGTTTCTCTTGTTGGCTCTAAATTATGCTTTTATGTTTCTCTTGCCTATCCCATTCCTTTCTTTAAGTTGATTATCTCTTGCTGCCCTTTCTCCATTATATTTTGTAGGCTTCTTAGCTTCTCTTTTAAAAACTTTTTCTATCTTTCAATCCTCCCTCTAGTTTATGTAATTTCTTTTATTTGGTTTTCTTCTTGCTATAATTTTACCTCTAAAATTTCAGTCCTCTTTATCACGTTCATGAGCTCTTTTACATAAAGTTCTGGAGACCATACTAAAGGTGAGGTTGTGGGACTGTATAGGTATTTTGTGCTTTGAGGTCCATCCTCTCTCTTCCGTTTGTTTAATGTAGAGGTTTCAATTCTGATTTTCTTTGTCTTGTATGTTTCCTGGGAAGAAAGTCTCTTTCTTTTTTCCTTTGTCACATCATTGGTCAATATGTTTCACTATTGTATGGCCCTTTGTAGTTGGTGCCACATAGTTGTTTTATGTTACTTTTGGTAAAATCATGATGAGTCTTTTTTCCTGCAATTGTTTCCTTTTCCTAACTTTTATGTGCTTTAATAGCCCCAAATATTGTTTCTCATTTAATATCCACTTATCGATTGAGCTACCTGTGTTAACTTGTTGAAACTCTGGTAAAAGAGGTTTCCATTCTAATTCATGATTTGTTTCTGTAGGCATTGTCACTGTCTCACAAAAATTTGAAGTCCATTTTATTAATCCAAGATTGTCATGGCATATGTTTTCCACTAGGGATTGGTTTTTAATAACAAGAGACCTAAGATCTCCTATTAAAATCTTCCTTGACCCACTCCAAGCATGGGCATGTATTTAAATGTTATTTTGATGTTTTATAACTCCTCTATTACAACTTGAAATTATTTCTCAACCCCAACATGTAGTAAAAGTTAAAATTTATGTTTCAAAAAATACACAGAGGAAAATGCGACAAACCTGTTCCCACAAATCTCTGCAGTGGATCCACAAAGCATTCTCGGTTGACAATTGACCCACAAACCCCCGACAATGCCTCTCCTTGACTACAATACTTCGTGCTTGTGACCCCAACAATGACACAACAAACTAGGAACCCCCGACAACGAAATTGAAAACTTAAAAGTGCTCTCGTTGTGGATTGAGCACTCGATCTACAGTGACCTGAACTAGCTCCATTTTCTGAAACGAACTTAATTTTTTGATCTATTATTCCTTTTATGCATATTCTCTCAATATTGATTCTCACATAATGTGTATCCCTTTTTTTACAATGTATATAATAGTAAATATATAACCACTGTCATATCTTCATCTTATAAGATATCCTTACTCTACCTTGCCCATGGCTATCATGTCATTTTTTTTTTAATAATTTCTTTGTCTTATTTTTTACGTATTCCAATTTTCATATGAAATTAGGATTTTTTCCATCGTTTTATAACAAAAATTAATATACTTTCTCTAAAATTAAATTTATATAAAGTTCTGTTATTTTTTTTTTGCTCGTTTAGACTAATCCTAATCTTCCCATTTTTTCTCCTCCAATCCCACCCACAGGTTTCGAACCGGTGACCTTGCAGAACAGAGTGCCTTAAGAGCGCACCCCATCACCGACTTCTCTACACCACGTGGAATTAAAGTTCTATTATTTTAAATATATATAAGCTTCTCTTATTTTACATTGCAAATTTCCAACATATTTAAAATCTTGATTTTACCATATATTCCTTTCAATTTATAAATGAATTCAAGTTAATATTATTTAAAAATGGTAAAAAAGGTTTTACAAAACTTGAATTCAACAACTAACTCGAAGATAAAGGTACAATGCCCCAAGAAGTGATGTTAATCACCTCATGGTTAGCAAGTTGATCATTGCTTTGTGATTGTGACTTGAATCCACAAATTTAATCCCATCAGTGGTTGAATGTTTTGTTGAAATCGTCGATATTTGGTAATGAATACACATGCTATAACCCATTATGTCAAATTCTATAATCATGTGTCTAAATAATTCATTAGATACAAAACCCTGATTGACTGGTTGGATCGTTGGGTAAGGTAGGAAATAACCCAACATTGCAGCATATTGTCCGTACATAATGAGAGGAATATCATCTACAACATCTCAGTGACTTGGTAAATCAATAATCAACAAGTCCTATGGTATGTTCACACATCCTGCAACCATGCCATGCTTACAATTTCAAATTTATCTGGTTGGGCAAGTTGAAATTTGATTACAGTTAGTTGGCCACAATTTTTAAGAAAAAATATGAAATCACAATAGTTCACTACTTCAATTCTATAACACCAAAAATGTGTTTATGCCAATGATGTCCAACCAAGCTATGAGACACATTTTAAAACAAAGATAGCTAATCATGCCTTCTAGTTTTTAGTAGTGGATAAGCTTTAAACTTAGCATTGACAAAGTTGTAATGATATTTACATTTTTAAAATCCCAATAAGATTTATGTTGATGAGATGGATACGCCATAAACGTACTGCTTATCAAATTTCCAACTAATCAACCATTATGTTAACCAGGTTCACTCATTGTATCCATGCCCATGCCCTTGTTAGCATAAGAAGATAACCAATGTAAAAGCTAAGGGGATTTATAATTACTGAAAGAAATTTCCCCAAATCACAGTGAATTCGGCCAGACTTTTTTATAGTGATGGAAACCATTTACCCTAAAAAGTTGAACCATATGCAGAATTCTTCCCTTCGCGCACATGGGGTATAATCTGCAAAAAAAGAAAAGAAATTGGAAGCAATTCATATATAGTTTTGGGTCACGCTTGCAACATAAATTCACAAGCAGAAGGTTAAATCTAACCATATGTCCAAGTATATGTCTAATATGTTGTGGAAATTTTATAGTTATTTCATGATTAACTCTGAACTTAGCCATATAAATTTGAGTTAGTTTGCAGTCTGTGTACTATTATAGCAATTAATCATTACCATTCTTAAATGGTTCACTTATCCATTGTGGAAAGGAATTTGTTACTATGGTATGTAAGAGGGATATACTGCTCTCCTGTTATATAGAAAGGAAGTATGTTTATACCACATTTGGCCTGTTCCATAATTCAATCTTGGGTTTAATGAATTAAAAGCTAATACAAACCACCAAGAATTCCATGGCCATATTTCATTGCAATTGTCCATTATTCTCATATGATTAAGAAACGTTGGGAAGAAAAATTTTAAAAATAAATAAATCCAAGGGGCATAGTTTTTATTAACACATTTAAAAATATTTTTCCGTCATGGTCATCATGTTCTAAAATTCCTCAAAATCAGTTCTACCATCTGAAGTTTTGTCAAATATTATGATCATCATATCATGACTCTCTAGATATTGTCCTTATTTTAGTCCTAAGTTGAGCATGACCAGTTGAAGTTCCCATGGGCTGATGAACCCAACCCCATTCTTATCAAAAACACTGAAAGCTTCAACCAATTCCTTCGACAACACTTTCTCCTCTATCTCTACATGCTCCTAAGCTTCCCCACACACATTAATAAGAAATTCACAGAAATCATCAAGGCTCATATGCTCTATAGAACCCATCATTATTTTCATGTGATCATCATATATATTTTCAATTCCAAGCTATTCAAGTAACCCTTGTACATCCTCTAAAGTAACCATGCCACCGCCATCATTGTCCAAGGCATTGAAAATTCGAGAGAGTTCCCATGTATGAACGAAGGCAGTATATCTTTTATTTATAAAATCACTGCTCGATTTGTCAATCATATCTTCAGACGACAAGTAGTTTGCAATAGCCCTTAAGATATGTGGGTTTGGTTTTTTTGGATTGCAAAGTTTAGGAAACTTGGTTTTCAACATCTCAGAAACCCAAACATACAGATAGTAATTGTAGAAGCTATAAAACTTCTGGACCCAACTTAGGGCCATGGATAAAATAATGCTCCAGTACATGGGCATGGCACGAACATTTAAAACTATAGGGTTTCTGATGAGAATATCAGACACCATCTTTGGTATATGAATGAGATGCCTCAATTAAATAAGTATTGTAATGAAAAGAGTAGAGAAGAAAAAAGGGCGAGTGTATCTTTGGCATTATAGAATGGTATCCATAAAACCACGTGATTGGAATTTAGAAGGTGTTTGATTGAGTTCAAAGTTTCTATGAAACTGAGGAGAAACAACCAATGTGATTCCTATTGAGAAGAATCTGGTAAGTTACCATGAAACTCAACAGAAACAACCAATGAATGTGTATCCATGTTTAGAGATTTGTCTTTTAGTATACCTGTGCAATGTTTTGAAAATTATTTGGAATGTACGAAGGTTGTTGGAAGACGCGTAGTCTAAAGAGGCCACGTTTTGACCCAAAATCCGAGAACGATTGTCAGAAAATCTGGCAAAGATTTGCCCAGAACCTTGTTTACAGTTGTTAAACATTAGTATTTTGAGTGCCCCAAGGGTTTTTGATAGTGCTGAATCCATTTCCACTATCAAAAATGGATTCCAAGCACTGCAACTACCTGATTTTTGCAAATTTAGTTGACCGGATTCCGGCGAATTTCTGCCGTCCAGGCCAAAACGCGGCCTCGGTAGACAACTCCGTTGGAAGATGAGGGGCCGTTCGGGTTATGTGACCTGGAAAACTCCTTTCAATTACGTGGTAGTGGGAATGAGTGGGATTTAAAATTGCATAAAAATGTTGACCGGGAATGAATTCATGCGGAGGAGAGTTGGAGGTGGAGTGGTGTTTGTTTTTCATTTTATTAATTGACAAACAGTTGGTCGACTTTATATTTGAAGTGGATTCTTGTTACATTTTTTATTAGCCACGTTAGGTTTGAAGGGGTTGTCTATGAAGCTATGGATTACATCCAGAAGATAAGGAACATAAGAGACCTTATCACATTAATATCTTAATATTATTAATAAATATGTATATAAGTTAGAAAATATATAAATTGGTTCAAATTACCATATCATAATAATAATAATAATAATATATTTTAAATTATGTTGTTTGTGGTTTATATTGGAATTAGGTTTGAGGAATTTTTATTTTTAAATAAATGTGTGGATAAGATTTAATTTCAAGAGAATATTCTTAGTGTAATGCATTATCCAATGGATGATATGAAAAATATTTGAAGGGGTTTTCAGTTTCAAATCAAAGAATAACATATTTAATTTAAAAATCATTTATTTCACCACCTATTAAGTCCTTCTTTGTGTTGATTCATTGTGTTTTGAATTGGTGATTGGAGAGATTAGTTGGATTGACTCGTTGGATTTTGAATCGCTTAATTAAGGGCTTCGGGCGATTAACTGCATGTTCACAATTCATTGGGTTTTGAATCATCCAACAAACATTGATTTATTCAGTGGGCTTGACTTTAAATTAACATTTAATAGAAGACTAGGTACATTTGACAAAAAATTACTTGTGGAATTCAATTATGTGTGGCATGTGTATGGCAAATCCATATGTTGGGGTTATTTGTATTAGCATAGGACTTTGCACGAGAGATGAAGGTTAAGAAAAAATCAGTTATGATTGATGAGGTATACAGGTATTTTATGCACATCAATTTCTCACTTGTTCCAGTTTGGTTTTCTAAAATTTGGAAATACAAGGTGCCTATCAAAACAATTTTGTACTCATGGTTAGTATGACACAATAAAACATTGGCATGGGAGAATCTATGGAGAAGGGGCATACATGGGCCAAGAATATGTGCAATTTGAAAATCTGAGATGGAGTCCAATACATACATACACCTAGAATGCCCCGTCACTTTAAAAATATGGAGTCACATTATGCTACAATGTAACATACCATTTAGACAATTTTGTTCTATTGAACAATGTATAAAATGGTAGATGGAAAAAGGGGAAAAATTATAGATAGTGCCATTGTATATTTTCTGGGAGATATGGAAGGCCAAAAACGCTCTGATATTTGAACATTTTGAATTTGATATCAACAAGATTATCATCAAGGTCAGTTCTTGGATGGACAATCATGGTTCAGGTACACAACGTGAAAGGGATCTATCCATTAGGTACATGCATACTCTGATTGTATTTCCTGACAGATTTTTTTATGGTGTTGCTTAGAGAGGATAATGTGGTTGTGGTGTGTGGCTAAGGATTGACCAAATATCACATTACAAAATATCTTGGTATGTTGGCGAAGGTACTAATACTCAAGCCAAGGTATTGGCGCTCTGGGGATTACTATGGTTTTCTAGGAGACTGAACATTGACATTTTACATCTTTTTGGTGACTCTAAAACACTCATAGAAGGAATCACAAACCATACTTCTTTTGCTCATTTTCATCTTGATGTTTGGATAGCTCACATTCATATACTTGGTAAGTCCTTCAACCAGGTCTCTTTCAAGCATATATATAGGGAGGCCAACACTGTTGCAGACTCTCTGTGAAAGAAACGACTGAGGGATGCTACAGATAACACGTATTACACACTCATGGAAGACAATATCATCAGAGAGGAAGGACACATAAGTTTGCCTTAATTTTTTAGTTTTTTTGGTCTATCTTCTCTATGATTTCTAATGATGTAAATTTTTGTTTAAATATGTCTTCTATTTTTATTTTCTAACTTTTACTTTTATATAATGAAGTAACTTCATGAGAAGAAGAAAATTTTAACATGATTTGAAAAATGATATGTAAAATGGTCAATCATTATGATATATATGTTGGTACATTATATAAACTAGTTGTTCTTTTCATGAAAACAAAAATCCTTATGTTAGCACATTTTTAGATTTTATTTTACTTAATTATTGGATAAACATACAGGAGACACTTTTGCTTATAGAGTATGTAACCACATTTATTAATAAGTTGTAGGTTTTTATTTTACTTAAATTATCAAGAAAAAAAAGATCCCTCTGTTGGCATATTTTTAGATTTTTATTTTACTTAAACTATTGGATAAACATACAAGAGACATTGTAGCTTATAGCTTATGTCAACCACATTTAATAATAAGCTAACAAGCTGAAGCCTAAGGTATATCAACCACATTTATTAATGTGTTTGTGCTAGTTATAAATTGATTAAGAAAAAATAAACTATAATAAAAATGATAATAAATATGTATTTATATTTAAAAAATTTAACTTAAGATTTATGTCAACCACATTTATTAATAAGTGAAAGCCTACTAAATATATTAACCACATTTATTAATGTATTTGTACTAATTATAAATTGATTAAAAAAAATCAAACTATAATAAAAATAATGATAAATATTTATTTATATTTAAAAAATTTAATGACGAAATTAGACAAACAATTATTTTAATTAATTAAAAATGAATTAAAATTATTGAATTCTATTTACAATTAAACAATTATATATTAAGACGCTTTATAGTACAATGTGGGGTAGATATAGGTGTAAATATTATATCTCTTTTGAATTTAAACGTGTACTAAAACATACGTATCCTTAACCATTAAATAAATGCAAATGGTAAATGTTTTTAATTTATGTTATAAATTTTAAGTTATATATAGAGTTTATATTAAAATTTAGATTTTTTTGGGTGGTATAATGTAATAGTTTTTTTTAATTTTTAAATTTTAATTTATTTTTTAAAGTTTTTAGAATAAGATAATATTGAGAAAGTGGATATAAATGTTTGAAACATCCAGCAATTTAGTTCAGATTTACTCGGATGGGAAACTCCAATATATAATATATGAATTTAAATTTAATTTAAATTAGTAAAGGTTTATTTTAATTTCATATTTATTAAGTTTAGAGAAAAATGAAATTTTCCAAAATGAAATTTTTTTTCCATTGTAAAATATTTCTGACATATTTACAGTTTTAGAAATTTGATTCTTATAAAATTTTGGTAGATCTAGAATTAACATGGATTTATACTAGTTTTGCACTTTGATAAATTTGATTCGTGTTTACTTTTGATGGATTTAAAAAATTTAACTTTCATGCATTTTATATAATATAATATACATAGTTGAATTATATGTATACAATATGTATGTATATAACCAACTTCCTTTCTTTTTAGGAATTTTTGCGTTTAATGTAATCATTTATATGCAAGCACTTTTAACCATTATGTGTGGAACTATTTTATTTTTCTTTACACCCAAATACACACCTTCATTCATTATATAAGCGACATTGATTAGCTACTATCACTAGTACATTTGGCGGAAATTCCGACACTTTGGTTATCACACTTTTGACCAAATGTCGGAAATTTCCCCAAATTTTATCAATTTTTCAATCCCGCCATAAGCCATAATGGTTTCGTTAACTGACACTTTACATAACGACAACACCACACTTCAAGAGTGTGTTAATGTCATATTAATTTAAAGTTGGGATTAAGTGACGTTTGGGTGAAAAATTGTTGCACCTAATGCTTACAGTAATGTAATACCCATACTTTCAGAGGTAAGTAGATTATGATACTAGAAAACATCGAAATTGTATTACCGGTTCTAAACTGTTGGCAATTCCAGGTTTTTGCAATATGTTTAATAGCGATGTTTTTCAACTAATTCATAACAATTCTATAGTTATCTCATGTTGAGTTGAACAGTAAAGCGAATAACTCACCAACTTTCTTACTCAAACAAAAGTTTATGCCAGTTTTCGGCATTATTTAAAAAGTTTTTTAGATTTTACATCATGACACAATTATTAAGAATTTATCCATTGCTACAATAAGCGAAAAAGTACAATCTTTTTCCTTAAAGCTTCTAAACCTTTTTCATGTATGAGTTTTTCTTTACACTTAAAACCTTCAGAAACAGGCGATATACCTTCGAGATTATTTGTCACCCATTGAGCTAATGCGAGAGAATCTTCAAAACTCTATTATGAAATCACCGAGCCATAGGTACGGTCGCGACCGTAGAGAGGTCACCACCAGGCCGCCTTCAGCAGGTCGCTTTCGCTCAAGGGTGCCCGGGACGCGCTTTGTTGTTGTGACCGCCAGCGTTCCTTGTAAAATTTGCTGTTCGGTGCACTGCTGGCGGCGCACCTGATCCCTTGTGGCATCACACTTCCAGCGTCAGTCGCGCTGTTAGTCACCCGACCGTGTGCGCTCGATCGAAATGTTTATCCAGGGCGCCCGTACGGCTGTAGTGGTTAAGGGTCGGGGCGCGTTCGAGGGCGCTCGTATCAGTTTTGCTAAGTTCATGTGATCACCCAAGTGCCGTGTGCACGTTCGGGTGGCCCGTTTGCCTTTTTCTCCCTTATGGCATCATTTGTTCGGGTGCGCCGTGTTGCGTCGTGTGAGGTCGCCCGACCGGGCGCGTTCGGTTCGGGTTGTTTTCTTCGAGGGTGCCCGTATCAGTTTTGCTAAGTTGTGACCACTTAGGTGCCTTGTGCACATTTGGGAGGCTCATTTTTTGTTTGCTCCATTGTGGCATATTCGTTCGGTCAGGCGCGATGTGTCGCGCCGTGTGAGGTCGCTCGACCGGCCGCGTTCGGTTCGGGCAGTTTCATTCGAGGGCACCCGTATCAGTTTTGCTAGGTTGTGACCACCAGGGTGCCTTGTGCACGTTCAGGCGGCCCGTTTGTTGTTTTTCTCCCTTGTGGAATCGTTCGGTCAAGCGCGCCCTATCGCGCCGTGTGAGGTCTCCCGACCGGGCGCGTTTGGTTCGGGATGTTTCATTCGAGGGCGCCCGTATCAGTTTTGCTAAGTTCATGTGATCGACCGAGTGCCATGTGCACATTCGAGCGGCCCGTTTTCCATTTGGAGCTCCCTTGTGGCATCGTTCGGTTGGGCATGCGGTGTCGCGTCATGTGAAGTCGCCCAACTGGGCGCGTTTGGTTTGGGCCGTTTTGTTCGAGGGCACCCGTATCAGTTTTTCTAAGTTGTGACCGTCTGGGTGCCTTGTGCATGTTCGGAATGCTCGTTTGATCTTTTCTCCCTTGTGGCATATTTGTTTGGTCAGGCACGTCGTGTCGCGCCGTGTGAGGTCGCCCGATCGGGCATGTTCGGGTCGGGCCATTTCGTTCGAGGGTGCCTGTATCAATTTTTCTAAGTTGTGACTGACTGGGTGCCTTGTGCACGTTTGAGAGACCCGTTTTCTGTTTTTTCCCTTGTGGCATCGTTCGGTCGGGCGCACGGTGTCGCGCTGTGTCATGAGGTCGCTTGACTGAGCGCGTTCAGTTCGGGCAATTTCGTTCAAGGGCGCTCGTATCAGTTTTGCTAGGTTGTGACCACCAGGGTGCCTTGTGCACGTTTGGGTGGCCCGTTTGTCATTTTTCATCCTTGTGGAATCGTTTTGTCAGGCGCGCCTTGTCGCGCCGTGTGAGGTCGCCCGACCGGGCGCGTTCGATTTAGGTTTTTTCGTTCGAGGGCGCTCGTATTAGTTTTACTAAGTTCATGTGACCGCCTGAGTGCCGTGTGCATGTTCGGGCTGCCTGTTTTGTGTTTGCAGCTCCCTTGTGGCATCGTTCGGTCGGGCGTGCAGTGTCACGCCATGTCAGGTCGCCCGACCGGGCGCGTTCGATTTCGGTCGTTTTGTTCGAGGGCACCTGTATCAGTTTTGCTTAGTTGTGACCGCCAGGGTGCCTTGTGCACGTTTAGACGGCCCGTTTTCTCTTTTCTCCCTTGTGGCATATTCGTTCGGTTAGGTGCGTCGTGTCGCGCCATGTGAGGTCGCCCGATTGGGCGTGTTTGGGTCGGGCCATTTCGTTTGAGGAGGTCGATATCAGTTTTACTAAGTTGTGACCGCCCAGGTGCCTTGTGCACATTCAGGCGACCCGTTTTTCATTTTCTCCCTTGTGGCATCGTTCAGTCGAGCGCACAGTGTCGCGCCGTGTCATGAGGTCGCCCGAACGAGCGTGTTCGGTTCGGGCAGTTTCGTTCGAGGGCACCCATATTAGTTTTGCTAGATTGTGATCGCTAGGGTGCCTTGTGCACGTTCGGTCGGCCCATTTTCCATTTTTCTCCGTCGTGGAATCGTTCGGTCGGGCGCACCATGTGAGGTCGCTCGACTCGGCGCGTTCGGTTCAGGTTGTTTCATTTGAGGGCGCCCGTATCAGTTTTTCTAAGTTCATGTGACCGCCCGAGTGTTGTGTGCACGTTCGGGCGGCCCGTTTTCTATTTGCAGCTCCCTTATGGGCATCGTTCGGTCAGGCGCGCGGTGTCGCACCATGTGTGGTCGCCCGACCGGGCGCGTTCAGTTTGGGTCGTTTTGTTCGAGGGCACCTGTATCAATTTTGCTAAGTTGTGACTGCCCGAGTGCCTTGTGCATGTTCGGACAGCCCGTTTTCTCTTTTCTCCCTTGTGGCATATTCGTTCGGTCAGGCGCGTCGTGTGAGGTCGCTCGAACAGGCGCGTTCGGGTCGGGTCGGGTCGTCTCATTCGAGGGCGCCCGTATCAGTTTTGCTAAGTTGTGACTGCCCAGGTTCCTTGTGCACGTTTGGGCGGCCCATTTTCCATTTTCTCCCTTGTGGCATCATTCGGTCGGGCGTGCGGTGTCGCGCCGTGTCATGAGGTTGCCTGACCGGGCGCGTTCGGTTCGGGCAGTTTCGTTTGAGGGCGCCCGTATCAGTTTTGCTAGGTTGTGACTGCGAGGGTGCCTTGTGCACGTTTGGGTGGCCCATTTTCCATTTTTCTCCCTTGTGGAATCGTTTGGTCAGGCGTGCCCTGTCACACCGTGTGAGGTTGCCTGACCGGGCGCGTTCGATTCGGGCTGTTTCATTCGAGGGCGCCCATATCAGTTTTTCTAAGTTCATATGACTGCCCAAGTGTTGTGTGCACATTCGGGTGGATTTTTTTCTGTTTGCAGCTCCCTTGTGGCATCGTTTGGTCGGGCGCATGGTGTTGTGCCATGTGAGGTTGCCCGAATGGGCGTGTTCGGTTTGGGTCGTTTTGTTCGAGGGCGCCTGTATTAGTTTTGCTAAGTGGCATATTTGTTCGGTCAGGCGCGTCGTGTCGCATCATGTGAGGTCGCACGGTCGGGCCGTTTCGTTCAAGGGTGCCTGTATCAGTTTTGCTAAGCTGTGACTGCCTGGGTGCCTTGTGCACGTTCAGGTGACCTGTTTTCCGTTTTCTCCCTTGTGGCATCGTTCGGTCGAGCGCGTTGTGTCGCGCCGTGCAAGGTCGCCCAACCTGGCACGTGCGGGTCAAGCCATTTCGTTCGAGGGCGCCTGTATCAGTTTTGCTAAGTTGTGACCACCTAGGTGCCTTGTGGACATTCAGGCGGCCCGTTTTCCATTTGCTCCCTTGTGGCATCGTTCGGTCGAGTGCGTGGTGCCGCGCCGTGTGAGGTCGCCCTACCGAGCGCGTTCGGTTCGAGCAGTTTCGTTCGAGGGCACTCGTATTATTTTTGCTAGGTTGTGACCACCAGGGTGCCTTGTGCACGTTCGGTCGGCCCGTTTCCATTTTTCTCCCTTGTGGAATTGTTCGGTCAGGCGTGCCCTGTCGTGCCGCGTGAGGTCGCCCGACCGGGCGCGTTCGGTTCGGGCCGTTTCGTTCGAGTGCACCCGTATCAGTTTTTCTAAGTTCATGTGACCGCCCGAGTGTCATGTGCACGTTCGGGCGGCCCGTTTTCCATTTGCAGCTCCCTTGTGGCATCCTTCAGTCGGGCGCGCGGTGTCACGCCATGTGAGGTCGCCCGACCGGGCGCGTTCGGTTCAAGCCATTTTGTTCGAGGGTGCCCGTATCAGTTTTGCTAAGTTGTGACTGCCTGAGTACCTTGTGCATGTTTGGATGACCCGTTTCCTGTTTGCTCCCTTGTGTCATATTCGTTCGGTCAAGCGCATCGTGTCGTGCCGTGTGAGGTCGCTCGACCGGGTGCGTTTGGGTTGGGTCATTTCATTCGAGGGAGCTCGTATCATTTTTGCTAAGTTGTCACTAGAAAATTTGGCGGAAATTCCGACGGCCAATTCGTCGCTATTCCGACACATAGTCGTCGCAAGAGCGACAGTTAGAGGGTGGACAAACCGTGGTTTGTCCTGTTGTCGCAGTTCCGACACACGTAAAAAGTGTCGCACTATCGACACTTCTTCCGTCACTTCCGAACAAGCGTCACTCTTCCGACGTCTCACAAACCGTCGCGCCTCCGACGTTTGTAAACTGTCGCACTTCCGATGAAATGTGGTTCGACGTTTGGAACGTCGCTCTTCCGACGCTTCTAAACGGTCGCAATTCCGACCCAACGTGGTTCGACGTTTTGGACGTCGCTCTTCCGACGTCTGTAAGATGTCGCAATGCCGACGATATGGTCCGACGTTTGGAACGTCGCTCTTCCGACGTTTATAACGTCGCTCTTCCAACGTTTATAATGTCGCTCTTCCGACGTTTGTAATCTGTCGCAATTCCGACGAAATGTGGTCCGACGTTTTTATACTGTCTCTCTTTCGACGTTTCTAGGTTGTCGCAATTCCGACGTCTACAAAGCGTCGGTAGACCGACGGAGGGTTCAATTTAAAAAATTAAAATTAAAACTTTAAAATACGAGAAACGTTGTTTTGAATATATTATATGAAGTAAAACAGTCCATGAAGTTATTACATTTTCACATCTGAAGATTGGAACCCAAATATCCATCCAGAAAAGTGGAAGTCCCACCCCAGACAGTGATAGAAAAATACCCCATGTCACATAGAGGGACTTGATATAAAACCCAGTAACGGTCCACATGGAGATTATCGACAAATCTGAGAAAGCATCCAAATATGCCCAAGGCATCTATAAGAAAGTGAAATAGCAGTATGTAGAATAGTAAAACAACAGATAGAGTACCGACATCCATTGTTCCAAATACAAATTAAAGTACCCAAAATCCTTGAACAGAGAAAAACGCTAATCATGTGAGGAGTGTGATATGTCCAAAATATAAAAAGACCATCAGACCATATCAATAAACCAGCAACATAGACCAGCATCGCTAGTTTTGAAGGTAGAGTGATAAACATTAATCATTTTTTTTTCACAAGAGAAAAACGTTGTTTTGAATATATTATATGAAGTAAAACAGTCCATGAAGTCATTACATTTTCACATCTGAAGATTGGAACCCAAATATCCATCCAGAAATGTGGAAGTCCCACCCGAGACAGTGATAGAAAAATACCCCATGTCACATACAGGGACTTGATATTAAACCCAGTAACGGTCCACATGGAGATTATCGACAATCCGAGAAAGCATCCAAATATGCCCGAGGCATCTATAAGAAAGTGAAATAGCAGTATGTAGAATAGTAAAGCAACAGATAGAGTACCGACGTCCATTGTTCCAAATACAAATTAAAGTACCCAAAATCCTGCAACAGAGAAACACGCTAATCATGTGAGGAGTGTTATATGTCCAAAATATAAAAAGACTATCGGACCATATCAATAAACCAGCAACATAGACCAGCATCGCTAGTTTTGAAGGCAGAGTGATAAACATTAATCATTTTTTTTTTCACAAGAGAAAAAATGATGTTTTGAATATATTGTATGAAGTAAAACAGTCCATGAAGTCATTACATTTTCACATCCTAAGATTGGAACCCAAATATCCATCCAGAAAAGTGGAAGTCCCACCCCAGACAATGATAGAAAAATACCCCATGTCACATACAACGACTTGATATAAAACCCATTAACGGTCCACATGGAGATTATCGACAATCTGAGAAAGCATCCAAATATGCCCAAGGCATCTATAAGAAAGTGAAATAGCAGTATGTAGAATAGTAAAGCAACAAATAGAGTACCAACGTTCATTGTTCCAAATACAAATTAAAGTACCCAAAATCCTGCAACAGAGAAAAACGCTAATCATGTGAGGAGTGTGATATGTCCAAAATATAAAAAGACCATCAGACCATATCAATAAACTAGCAACATAGACCAGCATCACTAGTTTTGAAGGAAGAGTGATAAACATTAATCATTTTTTTTTCACAAGAGAAAAAACGTTGTTTTGAATATATTATATGAAGTAAAACAGTCCATGAAGTCATTACATTTTCACATCCGAAGATTGGAACCCAAATATCCATCCAGAAAAGTGGAAGTCCCACCCCAGACAATGATAGAAAAATACCCCATGTCACATACAGGGACATGATATAAAACCCAGCAACGGTCCACATGGAGATTATCGACAATCTGAGAAAGCATCCAAATATGCCCGAGGCATCTATAAGAAAGTGAAATAGCAGTATGTAGAATAGTAAAGCAACAGATAGAGTACCGACGTCCATTGTTCCAAATACAAATTAAAGTACCCAAAATCCTGCAACAGAGAAAAACGCTAATCATGTGAGGAGTGTGATATATCCAAAATATAAAAAGACCATCAGACCATATCAATAAACCAGCAACATAGACCAGCATCGCTAGTTTTGAAGGCAGAGTGATAAACATTAATCATTTTGAAGTCAAAAACATTGCCCGGCCATACTCATGGCAAATTTGTCATCAAAAAATCAAAAAATTAAGAAGACTGCCCTCATACGGGGAAACCAGTCTTGAACGTTTAATTTACAGAATTCAAAAATATTACAAAGGTCCAGCACAGTAAAATAAAGTAAAAGCAGCCCAATTAAGTGGGCCCGCTAAGAAAGAAAAACAAATTAACCAAACTACTCCTCTGGTGGTTCCTCCACGATTCGGCACCATCCTTCGAAAGGTCCAGGATCGCTAGGTGCTACCTCCACATGCATGCCACGGCTCCCCTCCTGAAGGCCCGATCGTTCGTCGGCTTTTCCGGAAGCTCGCACCCACGGGACGGCATTCTTCCTCCGTTTGGGCCCTCCCCTGGCGAAGGTAATGCGGATTTCAAAGCCAGATCGTGGGTGTGCTGAGAGAGAAATTAAAGGAAAATTGCGTAGTGCGCGTCGTGGGAGAAGGTGAACTAGCGGTGGGGAAGCCAGGAGTAGGGAAATCCATACGGTGGCTAGATCCTACAAGTCGACCCCGCCCACTCCTAGTATTTGGATATCGACCTAAGTAATAATCACTGGACTGGCCGGAAGTCGACTCTGTTGAGGGGCTGGAGGGAGCGCGCCGGGGTTGACCTCTAGTGCTCCCCCTGCAGAAACGCATCCTATGACGCACGCGAGGCATGGGTGCAATCTCAGGCGCAGTGGGCACAAGAGGAGACGAAGAAGCAGAATTCCAATTAACAGAGGAAGACAGACAGAGACAGAACTGAGAGAAATGCAAATATGTAGCAAGGTCTAGGCAGCAGTTCAGCTGGCCACTTCTCCTTATCGTCACAGTTAGCAGGCAGTGTAATCCAACAACCAGCTTGTCTGAAAAACCATCGCTAAACGCCATTTTGTCGACCCGTCTGCAATGCAATCATAGGACGCCCGTCATAATTAATCTTTGATCATTAATAATGAGAGCCGAAGGCCGGATCAAATTGGAGCGTGCGGAATCGCTAAGAGGAGTGGAGGTCCGATCTTGAACAGTGTTAAAAATTAATTAATGCGGATTTGATGTGAAAACTTAATTAAACAGCGTTAAATTTTAATGTGATTGATATGAAATCGCCATATCCATTTCCCATCACCTTAAACGCCATTGAATGCACCCGCAGCTGGGAGCAGGGCAAGTTTTATTGAGGACACGTGGCATAAATTGATTGGAGCGGATCTTTGTTTGGGCCGCTCGTGCAGTGGAAATTCGGACCCGTAAAATATTAGGGTGAATTTGATAAGAAATTCGCGTCACAAAATTGGCCGACGTCAGCAGGCTATTTTGGAACGCGAATTTGGTTTTAATTATGGTTTATCGCCATTTGAAGTCCGGCGGGCTCGACTTAAGAACAATTTTGTTTGATCCCATCTTATAAAATTTGTGTTGGTTTTCTTTGATAATACACATATTTATAATAAATCATGGGAATACCACACTAAACATGTGGAAAATTTATATAAATAATTATTGAGAACAATAATTTTTATGTAAAAATATCCAAGGCGAGGTCTGTGTAGAGAACCGGGGTCGTGAAAACTGTTCAAATATAAAAATCCCGCTTAATAAAGAGACAAAATTGTTGTGCTTTCGGAACCTGACCTGAGGATTGGACATGAGTTAACAAACAAAAGGATAGCGGAACCAGACTTGCACCCGTGGTCAAGCCCTCTACCAAAACCAGGAGCGGAATCACAAAAGCGGGTTGCCCATATCGCACCGCTTTTGCGGAGTAGGCGGTATTTCCTATTCGCGAGCGATTCCATAGGGAATGCGACACGTGGGGAAGTGACCCCCGAAAAACCACCGTTTAACCCGCACCATCGCACGTTAAAGCCCGACATTGGAAGCCGAGCGAAATTGCCAAGAGTCGTTGATTTGGAGAAGGGCCATCGGACGGTGGTCGCACGTTGAACTTGCCCGGAGGTTAACTAAGGTGTGCGGAGGATAGCCATGTACGATACGAGTGTTTGATTGGTTATTGATATATATAGGTGGGGCCGGAGTATAATGAAATTGTTTAATTAAACGATTGGCGGATAATTAGCATAAGTCTGGAGCGTGATTGTTGTAAGGCTGGGTGGTGAAATATAGAGTCGAAATTTCATTACAAGTTATTTATTTAAAAAGAAACGTGGAGTATAAATACAAAGTGTTGAAAGTTAAACATTGGTTATAAGGCTTGGAGATAATATAAAGTCGGGAATATAAATTAAAGTCCAACCATTGTGGATAGTATTTATTTATCAAATTTTACGAATTTGATAAATAAACCCGAAGAAAGAAGAAGTCAATTAAGACTCAGGCTGGAGGAAAAGAACGGGGTAAACCAAGGGAAAATGCTGACAGAGCGATTGTAGACACACCAACTCTCCTTGGGGGTCCAATTTCAGTTTTGTTGCATCACACGATGATCTCTCTTCTCTGGCATTTACTTGTATTGAAGATCACTATTCTAGGAATAAGGAGTTATTTTCTCCAAAATAACCCTAGCCAAACATTGACAATGCATCAAGGATATCTTTCTATGCTTCATAAGTACATATGTTCTACTTCTAAATCATGTCTTGGAAGTGGTTGTTTTGCTGGAAATTATTCACCAGTTGGTTTCATACCAAAGTCTTTTTCACATTTTCAGCATCCAATACATGAAAAAGATAATGGTTTAAAATAACATAAATATTTGAAATTTTGCAAGAATTGTCTGGCACACTTTGAATATGAATTTTGAAGTCAAGTGCATGATGCTGTATAGGATCAAGTGTCATTTTAAATACCAAATGTTTCACAAGAAACTTCTCAACATGCTACCCTGCAGTAATGATTAAATGACAATATTGCACCAACTATTTCCATAATAAAAGTGCACCTCGGCCATAAGACTAAACAACTACAAATGTTGTAGATCTAACAAGACCACACAATCAAATGTATTCCACAAGGTCAATACTGTATGAAAAATGAAAAGGAGTTTGCAACCAAAAATACCTTAGGCAACTAATTCAATTAGATACACCAAACCATCAACAAAAAGGAAAACCAGCCTACTCAAAAGGCAAGCGTTTACCTCCTTTGACAAAATTTTGAGTTCTGAAACAAGGGCCTTTATTGTCTTGTCAATGCCCCTAGTAATTTGAATGGGGTTTACACCTGCTGCAACAACCTAAACAAAAAGGTTTCATTTCAAATTATTTTCCACAAATTTAAGATACAACCATTGTCAGCTTTGTATTTCCTAACAAGCTCATAAATTTTGACAAAAGAACCAAAATTTTTTAATACCTGATAGCAATTTTTTCACTCAAAAACTATCTTAGACTCAATAAGCCCAACCCAAAACTAAAAAACCAAACACCATAAGACCCTACAAAAATGAATAGATGATATTAATCCAGTACTATCAACAAAAAGTTACCTTTACACCCTCACTTATTAAACCCTGTGCTGTTGAATTTTAAATTCAACTGCTGCAGCAGAAGGACGGATGCAGCAGCAACATTTTTTTTTGGAGGTTTCTTGCATGCCATCTAGAAATTTAATTCAACATTTAAAATTCCTACAAGTTTTTTTTGTAGACGGCCGCAGCCATATTTCTGTACAGGATTGTATTTAAACACAACAACCAGCATTAACATTGGATTGAGAATTCGAGTTAAAATTAGGCAGACGTCAGCATCCCATTTTGGAACGCGAATTTGGTTTGAAATTCAATCTATTCAGACTTTTGAAGTCCGACGGAAAGGGTTCTTTAATGTTTTGATAGTTAAATATATACATATGTTTTAAACATATGTTATATATATATATATATATATCATATATATATATATATATATATATATATATATATATACATATGTTATATATATATCATATGCGAAATGAAAGGTGGGCCATAGAATTTAGTTTTAATTTTATTTTTTTTAAAAGAGGGTTTATTATAATATGTTTTATATGTTCCGGCATATAAAAATAAAAGGTCGAAAAAGCTTGGTAGTTTTTTTATAGACAGTACGTAAATTTTTTATTACATAGCAGTGTGTAAAAAGTGAAAAACTGAGTGTAACTTTTTAAGTGTGTATGCACAGCAGTGCGAAAGGGAAAAACACAGCAGAGTGTTTTAGAGACAGAGTATGTTTGTTTTGAACAGACAGTGAGTTGGTTTTATGCATTGTGTTTTGTAGCAGTCATAATTTTGTAATCCCTCTCAGTGAGGAAGAAGTGTAATAGTTTTTTTTTGAGTTATTGAAGGGAATAGAAGTTTGTTTTCAAAGTATTGAAACTCTGTCTCCTGTCAAAGAAATTTTTATTTTCTCTGTGTTAGAGGAAGGGAGATTTATTCTCCATTCATTGTTCTCGAATTTTTCAATATTCCAACATGTGCAAGAACAACAGATGTTGTGGTTCCATCCCCAACTAAATCATTTGTCTTTGCCGCAGCTTGCCTTACCAACTTGGCCCCAATATTTTCAACTGGGTCCTCTAATTCAACCAATAAAAAGGCCAAAACCATAGCATTGAGATACATTTCATTACACGGTCAATAACAATAAAATTTGACTCAGCCATAACCCTTTCCTTTTATTGTTGTGAAAAGCTTTATGCATTACTCTAATGTGGCTAGTCCATAGGCCAAGTAGACCACTCGGTAACAAATATGTTTCCTTTCACCTTTGAGTTTTCAAATTATGCCTACCAAATCTAAGACATTTAAGAGGGGGAAGTAATACAACGTTAAAAGAAAACCAGAGCACACATCTACAAATTACCTCCTTAGCTACTGTCACACCATCATTAACTATTTTCGGAGAACCATGCTTGCTCTCCAAGACAACATTTTTTCCTTCGCCCCAAGGGTGACTCCAACAAGATCAACAAGTTTGTTCACACCGCCTGCAAGACAAATTGACAATGCTTTCAGTAAGTGTGCAATTGAATGTTAGACCATATGCCAAAACAACCCTCCATGAAAAATTAAAATAACACATTAAAATCGAATATAAGTGGACAAGGAAAGATCCACCACAGTGAAGTTTCACGTGCATGTGACCTTCCTTTAAACATAATTTTTTCTCTGACCTGCAATTTTTTTGTCACTGAGCCATCCTTGTTGAAGTACAACTCCTTTTCCATAGCTCTTGTATTAACTACCTTCTCTCCGTCGCGTAATCTCAGAGTCCCTCTTCTGCTTGAGCGATTAAAGGAAATGGGTGAAAAAACTGAAAGAGAAGACAATTGTCTGCCATAATTATCAAACATTGCACCCAACTTCTTCCCCTTTCCATTGTTACCCAATGAGGTAGATGTGGCAATTGTTGTCATACCGCCCAAAGCAGATTCCATCTTCTCTTATGCTGAATATATAATTACAAGATCTTCATATTAGTATGAACCTTAAAAACATGACTCCCATTGCTAAAAACCACTTTTAAGTTGTAACAGGCAAACTAAACAACTATCGCAACTTTTGGCAACTTCTGGAGCATTAAGAGAGAAACAACCAAAGAGAAATACAACCACAATCCTCATTTTAATGAGACCGGACTATATATTTGTATTAAGATAATAGAAATAAATCACGACTATATTAAGGCCAGCACAAAACAATCTTTAACTAGTGTCTCTCGTGGCCTTCAGGTTGCCATGCTAGAGGTTGCATATTTTTAATTTAAATTCTTGACCTCTCATGCCCATCTATGAATGCATCCAATGGGATATCTACATCAAATGCTCCTTTATATCCCCAAAACAAATTCCCTACTACAAGAGCACCAGTATTGATGGATCACCCCACACCATCCCACCCACTAGAAACGGTGAAAAAGGAAACCCGAGAAAAATTCTAAAATATCTCAAGATGACTATATGGGTGGTTCTTATGAATCAACCAACCATTTAGAACATTCTCATCAATCCAAACCATGAGTATTATGTGACAATATTCAAGCAGGCACTGAATCGGATTTCTGAAGCTATGTTAGAGAAACCCTAAACTCTCACTGAAAATAGGTGAAATGTGGCACCACTCAGAGATTGACATGTGCCAATTGGTACAAGTGGTAGAAAATTGGCATGCTCAAACAACGAGGTGATGCAGGAATGACATGAGGGAGAAAATATCAGAAAAGCCCCAAATCTGGAGAACTAAAGCTCATCACCAACCCGAGATTGACAACTTTACATGATGTAACCTATGAAATCGTAAATGGAGAAATCATAGTAACAATAAAGTAACCTATGTAACAATAAAGTCAGATTCATCCCGGGAGTGGTAATGGGAGAAATCATAGTGAACAACAGGAAACATGCATAGTTGCTTACAATCAAATAGATGAAAAAACACATACAAAAAACCTAGATAATAATCGTGAACAAGCTTAATATTGAATTATGAACTGTAAAGGAACTTACAAAATGTGACATTACGAACCTGGTCAAGCGCACAAGCAAAAATATCCTCGACATGACCCTGGTTGACAAGTTGTATTGCTCATGATGCAAGAGGATTTGTACCTACACTGCCAAGTCAATCAAAATCCATCATTATCTATACAATAAATACAAGTAATTGATGTAGTATTTTTTACTCTAAGATGCATTCTTATGATAATGTTAGAACATATGTTGAAAATGTCAAAACATACCTGAATAAGCTCCTCTTCCTTTCAAGAACAATTTATTGGAGTCGCATGAACTTGGAACAAGCCTCCCATGATCTGAAAGAGTAGCAACTAAGTCAACAGTGACTTTTTTGTTGCTACGCTGGATCGAGGGAGGTTTGCTCCAAGATTAAATCGCTCCAATAAATTATTCTCTACCAAACAGGGCCAACCACGTGAAGGTGGAAGCTCTTATGGCCCCTCTCCCCCCCCCTCACATCACTCTCAATTCCCCAATACCCAATCTATATTTCATTTTTTACTTTCATGAGCATAAAAAAAAATATTCAATAACTAATAAAAAAACAATTCAACAAAAAGTATGCAAGGAAACATTGCAATTAATGCTTGACATAAAAATGGTATGATAAATGAGTTTTTTATATAACGCAAAAAACATTCCAAGTATGGTAACGTTTGTCTTATAATAATACAATATTTTACATTGTCAAATTTTATTTTTCTTCTTCCTATTTTTAAAGCTCCTAATTACATCATCAATATCATCGCGCTCTGCTCCTGTTTCGTGCCTTTCAACCCGCACTGCTGACCTAGTTGCGTATTCACGATGTCTGGGCTCATCCAGTGACGGGGCATCGCCTACAAAAACAGATAATATTAAATTTTAATTGTCACTTTTTAAATATCATTGAACTAGTTCGGTAATATTAATAAAAAAAATTGCAATGAGATTATTTACCTGGTGCACCAGTTGTCGGCGTTGACCTAGTTGTGTAGTCACGATGTCTGGTCTCATCCAGTGACGGGGCATCGCCTACAAAAACAGATAATATTAAATTTTAATTGTCAGTTTTTAAATATCATTGAACTAGTTCGGTAATATTAATAAAAAAAATTGCAATGATATTATTTACCTGGTGCACCAGCTGTCGCCATTGGGACTGTTGCCCTGTCTTCCTCTCTGGTGGTAAGATCCTCAAGGGAAACATTCTCTGTCATTTAAACAAAAAACGTTATAAGGAAAACCATCAAGGTATAATTAGAAAAATTATAAGTGGAAATTAATTACCGTCACATCCCTCACTGATAGTAGCATTGTCAGCCTGGTCCCCACTACAATGATCAGGTTGCACGTGAGGATCATCTACATCTGGCTCTAAAAATGGGTTATTTGCCTCGTCGGTAGTGCTGCTCCCCTAATTTAAACAAAGTTGTTAGACATTAAATTTATGGATGAAAACAAACATATTGAAAGGTTAATGTTTTACCTTATCAGGCATTCTGGATCTTGGGACCTGCCCCAAGCTTCTGCGACGTTCAACTACGGCTTGATAGCCGAAATGGAAAGCGATATTTTTATCTTCCTCTCTACTTTCTGTTTCGAAGTCATCACCCTACATTACATATGATTGTGTATTTTTAATCATATTTGATAGGATTACAAAAACGTTGGAAGGCGATAAAATTAATTATAAGATGTTTAGCTACTTAATTACAATTCTTGCAGCTAATTTCAAGTAGCCACCCTGGCCTAGCTTGTGATGGCCCTTTTTTTCAATCCTAGCTTTGGTTGCCTTTGAGGTGTCAGGCAACCTAGCATCAAAAGATTGAAGTTATATATGACGTAGCACACTTTTATTTTAGACATAGAGAAAATTAAAGCTATTGAATTAAAGTTGTAATTTACCTTGCGGGTCCAGTTGGCATTTTTCCTTCTTTCTTTTCCCTTTTCTCTTTTCCGTCATGGATGAGTGCTCTCCACTCACTCTCTGGAACTGCGAGAGGACGCTCATATCTAGGGTTAAATTGAAATTGCATCCTATAGGTGTCCCTGGTATATTTCAAATATTTGCCGGCTACCCGAGCCACCGTTGTTCTGTCAAATGTGCCGACCCCAAAAAGGGCTTCTAGATAATCTAGAAGTTCTTTTTTCAAGTTGGAATTCTGGGAATTCCACCCTGTACGTATGGTTGGGCCAAAAATTACCAACGCATGGCTCTCCAGAATCCTGTAGAACTCATTGTTTCCTACACATAATAAAACCAAAAAAAGAAGAAGATATTATCATTAATTTAAAAATAAAAATCATGATAAATATGTTTTAGATAAAGTACATGAAATAGTTAAAATATTAAAATTTACCTGGGAGTTGTACATGCTTTATAGGGACACCCTCATCGTTCACCAACAACGTGCCATTAATGGTCCCTGTGGAGCTGACACGTGTAGCTCCAGGAAACGCAATAATGTAGTTGGCCATATCAGCCTCATCATTGTCAACACGTTCAGCGGTTGGCTGGGTGTCTGCTTGGGCAGGGTGTGTTTCTTGGCTAGCACCTAAAGGAGTAGATGGTGTACAAGAGGGTTGTTGAGCAATCTCTTGCCCTTATGTCCCACTACCACAAACACCGGGTTTAGAAAATTCCAGAAAACGCTACATACAAAAGAACTTTTTGTTAGTTTAATCAATGTAAAAATTAAAAATCAAACTATCACAATTCATCTCATGCAGAACAAAAAAAATATCCTTTTGAATTTTTATTATTACCTGATATCTTTCTAGCTGCCTCATAAGATGTTGTATCCTCTCTTCTGTTTCAGGTGTTTGAGGCACGTCTATCAAAGTATTAAATTCCGACCTTTCATCTCGTGCCTTTTTTTGCAACAAGAACACTAGAGATAGGGATGAAGAAAGCTCTTCCTCAAAGAGGGAATCATCAGGCGTACCATGGCTAGGTGTCTGCATATTTGAACAAAATTAATGTTATTTCAATTATGTAAATAACTAAAATACCTGAAGATAGAGCAATGCTGGCACTTTACAAGTTCTTCCGCTGGCCTCTTTCCGCGATCATCCCGTCTCGGGGTTGTTCCTACACTGCTCTGATCAGTCTGCCACATTGCAATAAAATTATAAATGTAAAAACTTGAAAACAATATCTAAATTGAAAACACAAAATGAAAACTGAAATAATTTCTAATAAGACACCGTAAGACAGAGTTAGAGTTTCAAATATGCCTTGCATTGAATTCAGTCCTGAAAACATGTCATTGCACATTAAGGCACCCAAAAATTCAATCCACGAATGATATATTTAAGTAGGCTTCTCCTATTCTGGGAAAACACCATACCTATAATGCAGTCACTTGCATGTATAAAGGGAAAGGAAAACATGTTTTCATACAACGGTGACAAAGGCATCTTGGGGAAAGGTATCCTCACTTTTTATTTATGTTTTTCACCCACAACACTCTCGTGTTTTCACTAATCCTGTTTTGTCATTTTTGGATTCAAATTAAGTTAAGGCCTTAAGTATTTTTTGACCTTTCGGTGTAGTTTTTATAAGTGGCATGTATGGATTTTCCATTAATTCTGCACTTTTTCTCTTCATGCGCATGTTTCCCTGGAAATCAAATGAATGATTTAGTCCCATACATTTAACAAGTTGTTGGATCAACTCCATAGGAAATATCATGTTTCCTATTCAATCAAAATTTATATCAGTTAGGGTAGGTAGGAAGGTTTTCCCTTTGTATTAATAGGCACTTCTAGCTTGCATTTTTATTATATCTTTCAAATTTAGTGTCGTTTCAATTAGGGCATGATTTTTTGCAACTTTCAAGGTGAGAATGAACAAAGACAAATTTTTGTGATGGATGACTGTATATGACTCCATGGCCAGAGGAAAAGGCACTAATCTACTTCTTCAAATATCTATAGTTCTCATTCACCTCATATGAAGATGGTCCCCGATTTTGAGCCAAATGTTGCAGCAAAAAGTTCCCCCCCTCCATAATTTGATATTCAATGGAAATTTCTTAAATTGATGATGGGGCATGATTATGGAACATTGGCACATATGTATGTAATGTAATTCCAAGATCATGATATATGTTTGCATATGTTTATGGAAATGTTCCACCAAGTCCCCCGGAGGTGGGAGCGAGGGGGCGAGGGAGCGCGGGAGCGGCCTATGCAAAAGCTCCCTACCAATTTTCAGGAAACGTGGGGGGACGTCGGGGTCATAAAAATTATAAAATTTAATATTTATAATGTAACTATATTTTTGCAAGGAATGTATATACAATCATCATACACTTGCATCATGAAAGATAAATCATAAATGATAAAATTACAAATCGATGAATGATGAATCATATAATTGAAACAAATTCAAAAGTTAAAAGTTAAAACATACATCATACAATCATGCATGTAAGTTTGTAAGTTTGTAACTATATAATCATTAATGTAACTACTAACAATGTACAATGAAAATAAAGTTTAAGATATCATATGACATATTATATCAAGATTCAAAATAGAGTTTAAATTGAAGTTTACAACTCAAGTCTGAAACATAAAACTTAAACGCAAATAAGTTATGTCTAAAACATAAAACATAAAACATAACATATGAATATCAAATGATATCATCATAATGATAAATGAGCATAAATGCTCAAGTTAATGCCCCACTAGTCTCTGCATCCAACTTCTGCACGAATATATCAAGATCAACCATGCCACCATCTGAATCAGAATCACTTGGATTCTCAAATATGCTAAGTGGCACATCAACTTTTAACACGAAACCATAAACTAAAAGGGGTGGTGAGGGGACGTGAGGGGGCGTGAAGGGGGGTGTGAGGGGGCGTGAAAGGGGGTGTGCGGGGGCGTGAGGGGGCGTGAGGGAAACATCCCCTAGAAGTCCCCAAGACCTCAGAGTGTGAGGGGGCAAGGAATCTAGACCCCTAGGTGGGGGGCGAGACCCCGTGTAACACTGGTTTATGGAGGTGGTGGAGCAAAAAAGAGCTCAAATAGAGCTGAAATTTTTCACATAAAAAGGACTGTGGGCTTGACTAATGGTTCCATTTAAAAAATGATGTCTAGACAGAGAATAAGTGTAGCATGCAAACATGCATTGAAAATCCATCTGAGTTTGCATTGTATTACTTATGATGGATTCAAATTTGGGTTTCAAAATGCCAGGTTATGGCATGATTTTGTCGAGAAACCCCTAGTTGGATTCTCATGTTGGTTTAATTTATATTTTAAGTTTGTTTTGCAATCTTTGGGTGATAGTAACTCATGAACTAGGTTACCAATGTGTAACAATCATATTTCAAGAATAAATTTGTGATTTTTTTATATTATTATTATTATCTATTAGCTACAAGTATTGACACCTAATGCCTGGAATTTTGACATCTTGATAGCATGGATAATTTCAAAAATGTTTCTAGTAATGTTAACATAATAACTATCATTACATGTCTTCACTTTTTTCACCATAATAGACCTGTGATATGGACTCATCACAAAACTTCATATGCTATGTCCCAACAAGTTCAAACTGGTTGAACCTACCTCATAGTGTGGTTATTAAGGACAAGTTGCTTGATATATAACTCGATAGCATAGACCACGTTGCAGTTCTAAAAAGAATCCTCAAGTGTCAAAAACACTTCACAATATGTTCTACTATAAAGCCTTTTGGGATACCTGAAATAATATATGTATCATTGATGACTTTTAAAGTATGACAAGATCCAGAGGGAAAGGAAATCAATGGAAGAGTGATCCAACAATGAGAACCTAGAATTTAGCATCAGATGAGTTAGAGTCTAGGAAATTGAAACCCTATAATCTTAATTAGTGATGAAGGACATCACATAGGTAATTATATTTTCATGTAGAATAATCTGTTAATTCAAATTTAAACTACATAATATGAAAGGCATACCATAAATTTTTCCACGTAAGTCCAAACAACCTATAAAAAGGGAAAACCTTATTTTTCCTTGGGAAATAATTTACCTTTCCTTTTTCAAGACAATATAAATCACAAAAAAATATGAACTATACTGCACACATTCTTGGATAATGTGCAAGTGGAAAAGGAATACCCTACACAAGTGATGCACACATGTACATTTGAACACTAATAGATTTTTGTAGTTGAAATGCAATGCTTGTTTTCATTTAAATGTAGGGTTTTTAAAGCAAGGAGAAATAATGGCTGCCAAATTAATAAGCGTTTTTTTGGGAAAAAATTAAATCTTGTATTGGGTGATGAAGATAATAGAGGGTATTTAATCTTGATTCTTGACATCTAGAGAGAACCCTACAGCCTAACACAATCCAATGGAATTGACCAAAAAAACCCAAATAGAGTCAACCCTACTATAGGAGGAAGGGCCTGCAGTAAGAACTTACCATTTTGCAAGAGCTGAGGGCGAATGCTGTTCTGCAAGAGCTGAGGGCGAACGCTGAGGGCGAATGCCGAGGGAAAATGCTGTTCTGCAAGAGCTGAGTGAGAATGCAGTGGCTTAATGTTGTTTTGAAAGAGCTCGAGGGCGAATCCAGGGCGAATGCTGGAATTGACCAAAAAAACCCAAATAGAGTCAACCCTACTATAGGAGGAAGGGCCTGCAGTAAGAACTTACCATTTTGCAAGAGCCGAGGGCGAATGCTATTCTGCAAGCGCTGAGGGCGAACGCTGAGGGCGAATGCTGAGGGAAAATGCTGCTTCCGCAAGAGCCGTAGGGTGAATGCATAATAATATTTTAAAAGAGCCGAGGGCGACCCGTGGCGAATGCTATTCCGCAAGAGCTCAGTGGCGAATGCTCGGTGGCGAATGCTGAGGGCAAATGATATTTTGCAAGAGCTGAGGGAAAATGCGAAGGGCGAATGTTGTTCTGTAAGAGCGGAGGGCGAATGCGCGCGTGATATCAGACGTTAATGTAGCACACATGTACATTTGAACACTAATAGATTTTTGTACTTGAAATGCAATGCTTGTTTTCATTTAAATGTAGGGTTTTTAAAGCAGGGAGAAATAATGGCTGCCAAATTAATAAGCGTTTCTTTGGGAAAAATTTAAATCTTGTATTGGGTGATGAAGATAATAGAGGTTATTGAATCTTGACTCTTGACATCTACAGAGAACCCTACAGCCTAACACAATCCAATGGAATTGACCAAAAAAACCCAAATAGAGTCAACCCTACTATAGGAGGAAGGGCCTGCAGTAAGAACTTACCATTTTGCAAGAGCTGAGGGCGAATGCTATTCTGCAAGAGTTGAGGGCGAACGATGAGGGCGAATGCTGAGGGCAAATGCTGTTCTGCAAGAGCTGAGCGCGAATGCTGAGGGAAAATGCTGTTCTGCAAGAGCTGAGGGTGAATGCTGTTCTGCAAGAGCGGAGGGCGAATGCGCACGTCATATCAGACGTTAATGTAGCTATTGCGACGCATACGAAACAATAAAATCATTTTTATGTAGCGCGCATATAAGTTTTGAATTTTTATGTAGTGCGCATATAAGTTTCGTATTTTTATGTGGCACGCATATAAGTGTCGTTATATCGATGGCGGAAAAAGCGTCGCTATTGCGACGGGTACCTAAACGTCGCAATGGCGACACCTAGACATTGTGTTGCACTTGCGACGATTGGAGTCGTCTCAATAGCAACGCTTTGGGCCATAGTGTCGCAATTGCGACGTCTTCCTCCAAACGTCACAATTGTGACACTTTTCTAAGTGTCGGTATTGCGACACTTTTCTATAAACATCGGTATAGCGACGGTTTCAGGCGGGATGGAAAAAATTTGGGGAAATTTTCGACATTTGGTCAAAAGCGTCGGAACCAAGTGTCGGAATTTCTGCCAAATGTAGTAGTGCCTGGGGGATTTTACCATATTTGTCTCTTCCTCATGATATATTCTTGCAAAATTCACATATTTCTTCAAAATTGAGTTGAGATACATCTCCTTTACCCATAAAATTCAAGAAATAAATCCACTCATCTCTAATTCCTCATAGAAAAAGAGTTCTGAGAGTGGAAAATCCTAATCTATCTTGCTTTTCTCTCTTGATTTTGTAGACACATCTTTCTACACCATCTTCAATATTTTCATCCTCTCTTTGACTCATTTTAAAAACTTCTTCCTTAAGATTATGTTCAATACACTAATCTTTATATTTTTCTAGAAAAATTTATTTCATTGCATCCTAATATCTTACAAAATTTGTTCCCAATCTCATGAACCGTCTTAAAGCCCCATATCTTAATGTAGCTAGAAATAGTTTTAAATTTTTAGCATCTTGCAAATAATCAGATCTTCTACATAGCCCTTCAAACTCAAAAATAAATTTTTTTGGGTCTTCAGTTCACATACCATGGGAATTTGGAAATATTTATGAATAAATGTTCTTCATGTTGACACTAATATTTATATATTCAATGGGAAAATCAAATGCATCTCTTTCACTGTCAATATCTTCATATTCTCCTCTTACTCCATTTGGAGGTCTTCTTCTACCTCTGCCTCCAATAAGTGGTGGTGATGGTGGTGGTTTATTACCTCCCCCTCCTCCTAAAAATGTTATTGTCCCACTTCTAGCTCCATTTGCAAGAGGTATTATTTCTCCTTCTCCTTCAACCATTTCCATCTTCAAAAATAGGAGAGTGTGGTTCCTCTATTGGATTTTCCTCAACTAGTTTTTCAATTATTGGTTCTCCAAAGGAAATTTCTTCTTATTCTTCTTCTTCAGCAGGTATTTCAAGTTATTGTGCAAGAAAAATTTTCTCCTGTTAAATGGGAGATAAAGATAACAAATTATATTGAGGATGTTGGTTACTCTCTAAATCTATCTCCAAAAATTCGTAAAGGTTCTTTCAGGATACCTTATTCTACCTATAAAAGTGGGAATACATGATGTGGATGCTAATGTGGTTCTTATTGCACCACGTGAACTAGTGGGGGTGGTAGGTGGACGTGTTAAAGTGGTTCTACCTCTACATGCATCCTACTTATGATGTTTACTTATGCGACTATTTGTACATATGAATTAAAAAATATAAAACTGATGAAAGGAACAATCAAGGCTATGGAGAAACTTCATTATGGTTATGTGTAGGTTCTTACCTCTCATCTTACCATTTCGCCTCCCACAAGTTGTGTAATTTAAAGATAACCTAAAATAAAAACTAAGTCCTATGTACATTCCGCGACGAAGGCACCAAAAATTTCGGTCAATTCAATTGAACTAAGGTTATGTTACATTTAATTCATTAATCCATGCTGGTAATATTGTGAAGTGTAAGGCACAATATATGCTAGGTCTTAATTTCTAAATTTTTAATCTATGAAAAAATCAACAAAACGAAATGTTGAGATAAGTACCACATATTAAGTTCAAGGTTCTACATAGGCAGATACACATGGCTCAATCCTTGTGATTCAACTGAGCTAATCTCCAAAATATTAACCATGAAATTGATCATCATATTATAATGGTTTAATTGAGAAAAGTGAAATGGGTTACACAAGGTTTTTCTTTGGCAGGGTTTAGTCCTTTTGTTTCAACTAAACAATCAGATACACAAATAATTGAATTTAAACATAGTAAACAATGAAGTGATCACTTCTAAACAAAACATAGACTAGTATAACTAGAAATTGGTATAATTAATTTATAATTAAATATACTTTATTCTATGAGAAAAATTAACTAAGTCTGCAACAAAGAGAAATTAAATTATGTAAATAAGTGAAGTTAGCATGCGTCCTCATCGTAGGGGGGCTTTCCTGGTTGGGTCAAACATTGATAAAGTAAACTCATAGCATTAAAACTCTTGTAACTACAATTTCAAATAGAATAATGAACATCACATCATAAGCAAAAGAATAATAGACTAGAAAATGTTGTATTAACTCCAAAATATCCCAATACATCTGACTTACTTCCATCGAATGATCAAAAGTATTTATAACGTTAAAAATAAAATCATTGTTTGAGAGTTCTATTGCTTTATTTGAAGATGAAATAAATGATTTACATATTTTTTGGGATATTAAGATCAAGATGCTAATATGATATATTCATGACAAGAACATGAATCTCTCATGTATATTACATTTTTCTATTTAGTGGGATCTTATCCAATGTGCCGCACCAACATACTTATGCTTTGTCATGTTACTTTGTCCACCACATGAGATTGTTGACTAGGACATTGACTGAGCTCTGATGATGGCATGTATGCCTTTTGGAAAAACATCTCCTTAATTTTCTCTACATCCATTAATTTTTGGTTTTTCTATGCCATGCCTAGAGATATGATAACCTACGACTTGAATACAAAAAAGAACACCAACTAAAAAATATGTCAGTTTTCACACTCAAAATATTTTTAACGATTTGTGTAAAGAAACGTACAAAACTATAGAAATATGGACATTATTACCTTAAAAATCTTCACTTGTAACTTATGTAGCTCAGTCAAGGTTTTTGTACACAAATAATATCATAGGACTGTGAAATGATGACTATGGTGGGGTTTTATGAGTAAATATGGGAAAACTAAGGCCAACAAAATGACAAAAATAGCTTATTTTTTAACCTAAAAAACTTTCCCTCTAAAATTTTCATTATGGTAACCATTTTGGCAAAGATGTTAGAGGCTTTTCCTTAATTTTTTGTGAATATCTCCTCCAATTCATCCCTTGGATGATTACTCTCATACTCATTGGTTATGGCTAGGGTTTATGACTTATTTCTTTAGGAAAATTTCTAAATCCTACAAAACCCGAAAGAAAAATTATTTGATACCAATATGATTTGTAAACCTCGTTTTATTACATTAAACTATTCATTAGAACATATCTCCCATATAATTGTGAAACATTTTGAGGTTATCCTCTATGATACAATATTTACTAATGAGTGAAAATTAATATTACAAACATAGCGCCCAAATTACTAAAATTAAATGGGTATAATAAAAAGAAACTACATCAATAAGTATTATACCATCAACAAAATAAAACACAAGATGTACCTTTGGAAAATCAAATGAAAAGGTATATATTGTGCCTTTATCTTTTCTTCTCATATATCAAATGAAAATACAAAGAAATATGGAATCACTATGAAGTTTTCACATGGAATCACTGATCTGAATGGTCTCTATAAGTTCATCTACTCACTCTATTCTACTCATAACTTTCCACTCATTTTATTTACTCATTTATGGAATATAAAATCAATACAATCAAGGGGTAGCACCTTCCTTTCTTAGAACCTCAATATTGAACATGTCCTTGTTGTTGTCTATTCTTAGGATTTAGGTTTTAACATGCCTCAAATCCTAATTAGGTTAGGTTTTTGGGCCCTACAGAATCTCTTGAAATCCCACACATGATTGAATTCACATGTATAAGTAATGGGAACCAACAAGGCATCTACTTGGTATGGTGATAGTAAAAAAGCATAGTTAAACTTATGAGAGGCTAAAATTCCTCATATTGACTTTGATTAAGGTGATGTTTGCATTATTGGAAATATATCATTGAGTATAAGAGTTCTCGAGAGTCAAAAACATACTTCACAAAACTTTGACAAAAAAAATTATTTAATACCCAAAACAAGCACCAAAATTTTTAAGAACCCAAACCACTGAAATAGATTTTCTCTTAAAATGAGCTCACAAGCCCATGGACCAAAAATTTCCATTCATAAGTAGAAAAATAGATGTAAAACATTAATGGCCAATTTCGAAACAAATCCTCATATTCCACTTCGCTAAGAATTATGTCATCAATGGCCCATAGAATGCACAAATACATGGATAAAAGAACACCTTTTTAAATTTGACCAATCAACATGGAAAGTAAACTAAATGCATTGAACATATAAATGTATTGTGAAAGGAAAGTTGGTGATGCATTCAAATATTCATTACATTATTTAAATTAAAAATGTCCACAAGTTTAAAAATACTATGTTGATTTTGATATGAAAATATGTCTATGCATGAATGTATGAACTATCTTGTAATGTGAGCATATGGTTAACAATCTATATTGGAGAGTTTAGATATTGGCAAATGAACATGGGATTGTGGAGTATTTTTTACATTTATTCAAAAAAATCATGTAATTTTAATAAATAGAAAGCAATATAAGACAACTTGATTATGTTAGAACCATTCAAGAGATAATTGAGTTGGGCTATAGGTGATCAGGAGATCATGTCCAAGTCAAAAAAAATGCTCAAAAATGGAATTGCTCAGAATTCATTGAAATTTGAACGACCGGAAAGGTCTCGTCACTGCGATTCTGGCACTGTGAACAACACTCAAACGCGATGTCATATGTGAAAGTTACTAAGGTTTGAAATCGCCCAATGACCTCCAAAAATAGGACTTTTGACTATAATTTTGTCAAATTTTGCAAAAAATTATTATGGAAAAAATTTCAATTTTATATCGGTTTTATAGGGCCTATCAGTGGATGTTAGGTGGCCTGCCCAGAGGCTGCCACGTGGCCCTAGGCGTAATTGGTTAAAATGCACAAAAGGAAAGTTAAGTTGGGTTGTGGGCCAACCCAACTCGACCTGAACTGATGTGGGTCACTCTGAACGTGAATTCGCATCGAGCACCTATAAACCATAGTTGGGTTAGCGTGAACGTGTTTGGGTCATCGGATAACGGGCGAGTCGGGTCGTCGTGCAGGAGGTTGAATGAAGAGGCAGGTTGATCCAAATGGAAAATGGCATCCACCCATGGTATTAATCTACCCATGTTATCCATACACCCATGGAATTTACCCATGGTATTGTAAATGTCACCGACCCATGGTATTCATCCACCCATTGTATTTATTTTCCCATGGTATTGTAAGTGAAATCTATCCATGATATTCATCCACCCATGGTATGTATCCACACATGGTATTCATCCATTTCAATTTTTTTAGATCTTGGGGGCCTCCCCCCAAGATTCAGATCAGTGATATTAGATTCGAGTTATGCCTCCATGGGAATGAGGGTTTGAAACATATTTTAGTTTCAATGTTTTGCAGCAATCTTCAGCAAACTACATGATTTTTTTGGGCGACGAATTTTCAGATCAGATCTGAAAATTTGGGTGAAAAATTTACAAAAAAAAAGACCAGATCTGGATTCCTTGCAAGAAAATACTCAAATTCAAAAAAAAATCGGCCTTATTGGAGTTCGGATGAGCGAGATATCGTTGATTCTAAATCAGTAATGTTGCAGAAAATGTTTTGACGAAAATTCGTGGACGACGGATCTCCTGTCATTTTTCGTAGTTTTTAGTGCGAAATTTCAGAGAAATTGCTATAGATTTGATCTTCCCTTGAAAAATTACCTAATTTCAAAAAAAAATCAATCGAATCGGAGTCCGAATGTGGGAGTTATCGTTGATTTAAAATCTGTGATTTTTTCAGAAATTTTGGGACGACGAGACAATTCCAGCCCGAATCTGAGAGTCTAGAATCTCCCGATAGCGGTTTTAAACCCATGAAAAGATGCAGAATGATCATTCCATTTCCAAAAACAGGTTATAATAAATATTTCGAGTTATATTGACCAAGTTATGCTCATTTTAAATCTGGAGCAGCATTCGCAGCGGGTTCCCTTTGGAGACGTGCCCTCCCACCCCGCTTTAGTAGGCACTTGCTTCACATTCATCAGTTTCAGCATAGCAGCGTTTGGCTTGGGTTATTTGGAGACGTTCCCTCCCACCCAAAGCTATGTAGGCACCTGTTACTTCATCAACAATTAGCATAATGGTTACGGTTCAACCGCACAAAATCCTTCTCATCGAAGTCCATTTGCTAAGCCGCACACTGTTAGTAACACAGTTGGTCACAAGCATTACAGTGTATCTCTATCCTCAGATCTTTGTTTGTCATGGTTTTGGTTCATCCACAAACCCATACTTCATCGAAGTCCATTTGTTAGGCCACACACTGTCAATATCACTATTGGTCACAAGCATTACAGGGTATCTCTATCCTCGGATCTTCGTTCATCACTTTTTATGGGTTAACTACACAAAACCCTTCTCTTCAGTGGCTCTTCATATTAAAAAAAGGTTTCTCAGGAGGGAACTTCACGCAATGGGGACCATTGCTTCCTAAGGAGGGATGAATGATCCGAATGGAAAATGGCATCCACCCATGGTATTCATCTACCCATGTTATCCATCCACCCATGGAATTTACCCATGGTATTGTAAATGTCATCGACCCATGGTATTCATCCACCCATTGTATTTATTCACCCATGGTATTGTAAGTGAAATCTATCCATGATATTCATCCACCCATGGTATGTATCCACACATGGTATTCATCCACACATGGAATTTGCCCATGGTATTGTAAGTGGTATCTACCCATGGTATTGACCCATGGTTGTAAGTGGTATCTACCCATGGTTTTGACCCATGGTATCCACCTATGGTATCTACACATGGTATTGTAGCTAAAAAAAGGCTATAAATAACAAGCCTCAGTTTGTAAAAGGACAGATTGTCCACCACAACGTAGCTTCTACATTTATTCTCTATCTTAATAAAACAAGTTTCTTTGTGGTTTTATTTGCTTTGTGTTCTCTCTTTTTTTCTGGAATTCTAATTTTGCAGATCTTGTCAGATCCATTTCAATTTTTTAGATCTTGGGGGCCTCCCCCCAAGATCCGGATCACGGGCATGGTTGAATGAGCGGAGTTTTAAGAGTTAAGCCCATAGGGCTAAGGGATAAGGCCCCGTGACTAGCGTTGTAACTATGGGCTAAGCCCCATTCAAACCAGCAGAGAGTTTGGGTTAAGCTCTATAGTACTAGCTCCTCCCTCAAGTGACCTCAACCCGTGACCATGGGTGCGGTCTTTAAAACCTTATCCGCTAGCACTTACGGTTTCTGCCTAATCCGCATGTGAACGTGCCACTATAAACTGCTAGTATTTATTGGCCATCGCTTAATTTGGAGCGTGGTTCCTACATTTCTGGAAATTCCAAAATTTTGGTGAGTTTAACTGGAGTTCCTCCAGTTTTGGAGGAGGTTTTCTAGTGGCACTAGGGAAAATCTTGTTTGGGTCATAACTTTCTCAATTTTCGACCAAACAAGATGAAATTTTAGTCAATTTTGGTTTTTTTCGACCTTCTGGAGTGTTTGGGATGTGTTTCAGAGTGAACATATATGTTCTGCATCCATTTTTCTTCAAGAAAGAGGAAAGGACCACCAGGGCCATCAGGAAGATGGAGATGTATTGGGTTGTACTTCACTATTTGAGGTGAAACAAAAGCCATTTTTAGCTTATTTTTATCTTCTGAAGTCAAATTCATAGTTTTTTTTTTCCTGTTTAGGCATATATTTCACTGTATAACCATTTTAGCAACTTAATAGAGCAAGTACATGCCCATTGGGAGCCTTGGACCCAGCAAATGTAGCCTAGGAGGGGTGAACTGCCTCATCAGTTTGCTGTGTTATGCCATGGTGAATTTCTCTTGCTATGTATTTATGATATAATATATTAAACAGTAAAATTAATTAACATTTCCTCACACATAAACTCAGAAACAATTACCAAAAACACTTTGTTTAACCTGCAAGACATGGAGAATACTTTTCACACTTAATTTAGTGGAAATGGATACTTTTCACATCATTTACAAATAGTTTCATTTTCAGATCAATTGGTATTAGGGCTAGAGTTTTACTTTGCATTTGTTCTTGTGCAAAGATATAGTTGATTGTTTGCAAGTTTTGATGCTTACCAAGCTTAAACTCAAGAGAGGTGAAGGACACTTGTGTTGGGTATGTGTTATATTCTTTCCGCTGGGTAGTCTGCGTCCATGGTTTTTTGCATGGTTTTGCACATGGTTTTGGGGTTCGATGGTTTTCGGCCCCTGGTATTTTTGTAGATCCGGTCAAGGGAACTACGGTTATGTTCTAATCTAGGGTTAATGGATTGGGGTTTATGTATGCTCCGGCATGTATATATATGTGTTGTAACACTAAAAGGAATATAATGAAAAATCAAGCTGGTCGTCCCGATTTGGGATCCAGGGAAAAAATCTCTATGTTTATCTGTTTTATGTTTTATGCTCTTGCTATTGTTTATTTTCTGTTATAAGATTCGTGTGTAGATAATTTCTGTTCAGGGTTAAAACCTACAACTTGGTTAGTGAACATAGTAATCCTAAACCAAGAAGGGCCAGAGAGCCACCTCCAAGAGCCATAGAAGCAACCTCAAGCATGTCTTCAAGAGAACGAGAAGCTCTTGAAGACATTGATCCCAAATAAGAGGAACGAGTGTTCCGAAAGGCTTTCTTGGACATCACAGAGATGGTGAGGATACTCTACCAAGAAAGGAATGACAAGCTTGTTGGAGAAGGGTCTAGACACCAGAAAGAAGGAGAGGGTTCTTCAGGAGGAAAGAAAATTTATGACAAGTCAAAGAAAGGACATGGAGGTAATGGTGATCCACCATCCCCATCTTCATCCTCTTCCTCTACATCGTCATCCTCTAGTTCGATGAATCAATCTCACAAGTCTAAAACCACTGGTAAAAGTTCATTTTTAAATCTTGATGTTAAATTTGAGTTGCCTATGTTTAATGGTGAGGTCAATGCAGAGAAACTTGAAAAATGGATAAGACAGTTGGAATTTTACTTGAGGATACAGAACCTTCATGATGACGACACCAAGATACAGTTAGCCTCTTTGAGAATGGATGGAGCAGCATTGGTATGGTGGGAAGCCAAGACCAAGGATGAAATTAAAAAACATGGTAAGATCACTTTATCATGGGCTGGATTTATTATTGCAATTAAAAATAAATTTTATCCATTAGCTCATTTATAAAAGGCTATCATGAACTGGAAAAATTTCAGACAACTTAAGGGACAAAATGTACAAGACTACACCCAAGAGTTTAGGAGAAGATCACTCTTATTAGGGGTAGACTTACAAAGTTAAGATAATTTGCTTAAATATATAGGTGGTTTGCACAGCTACCTTAGACATACTATCCTTATGTTCAATCCTACTAGTCTAGACGAAGTTTGTGTACAAGCTACACATTTAGAGGCTAGAGGGAAAAACACTTTTGATGAGGGTAGAAATAAGCCTTTTAAGGGGAAAAACGAAGATAAAACCTCTAAGGGAAAAGGCAAAAAGAATGCATCTGTCAAACAGGAGGGTGAGAAAGTAATATGTAAACACTATTCAAGAGAAGGCCATGAAGAGAAAAACTGTTGGAAACTTCATCCTGAAAAAAGAACTCAGTTTAACAAAAACAAAGGAAAGACGAAAACTGCAGCTACTACAACTACACCACAAGACTTAGGTGATGATTTAGGTGACAAAACCAAAATTGCAGCCATGGGTTTGAAGAGTATGAAGGGTAAGGAAACTGAAACTAAGCCAAGCACTAGTACCTCAAACTGTCATGTACAAGCTCCAAATGAGGAAGAAATAATTGAATTGTTCCATGTGAGGGTAGTCTCAAAACATACAAAAATTGACACACTGTTTGACAGTGGGTCACAAGAAAATCTCATATCAGAAGACTTGGTCAAACAGGTTAAACTTGAGACCATTTCACATCCAAAGCCTTATTCACTTGGGTGGATATGCAAGGATGCAAACTTACAAGTCTCAAGAAAGTGCAAAGTGCGATTTACGATTACTACACACTTTATTGACACAGTTGAACTTGATGTAGTGCCGCTTGATATATCAGGAATTTTTTTGGGAAGTCCTTACTTATTTGACAAGAAAGAGATCTTCCATTGCCGTGAAAATAAGTATCACATTTTTAAAGATGGCAAAGAGTTCATTGTCAGAGCACATCTCAAGAAGACAAATATAGCGATTGTAAATATGGGACAGGTAGAAAGGCTAGTGAATTCTAGTAAGAGTTTTGTACTTCTTATGGTTAAGCCTAAGGTTGATGTGAATCATGAGTCATTTGAAAATTGTGATTCCAAGCTTAAATTAGATTTATATGATGTAGTTGATGCACATCATGAGATGTTTCAGGAACCGACAAGTTTTCCTCCTAAAAGGGAGATTCAACATTAAATCCAGTTACAACAAGATTGTCCTCTTCCTAACATAGGCATGTACTGCATGTCTATCATGGAGAATACTAAAATAAAGAGGAAAATTAAAGACTTGTTGGACAAAGGTTTCATTAGATCAAGCATTTTGCATGTGGGTCACCGATAGTGTTGATTCCAAAGAAAGATGGAACTTGGCGCATGTGTGTGGACTTCAGGGCATTGAACAAGATAACGGTAAAGAATCATTACCCACTCCCAAAGATAGATGATTTGTTATATCAAATGAAAGATGCTAAATATTTCACTAAGTTAGACTTATGTAGTGGTTATCATAAATTTAGAATTGCAGAAAGTGACATTTGGAAGACAGCATTTAAAACCAAACAGGGACTCTTTGTGTGGCTGGTTATGCCATTCGGTTTATGCAATGCACCTGCAACTTTAATGTGGGTAATGGATGATGTCTTACGTACTTTTCTTGATGATTTAATTATTTTCTACTTAGATGACATCTTAATTTTCAGCAAGACTAGAGAAGAGCATGTCATGCATGTTAAGAAAGTACTTGATATTCTGAAGAAAAATCAGTTATTTCTTAAACTGTCAAAGTGTGAATTTGGAAAGACTTCTTTGGTTTATTTGGGACACATAGTATGAGGAGGTTATTTGAGAATTGATCCTTATAAGGTAGAAGCCATTGTGAATTTGCCTACTCCCAAATCCATTACAGAGGTAAGAATTTTTTTGGGTGCAGCTCAGTATTGGAGGAAGTTTATTTCTAGCTTCTCTGCCACAGGAGCTCCTATGCATGCAGTGACAAGTGTGAAGCGTGCTTTCCAATGGGGAGGCAAGCAACAGAAAGATTTCGAGTCTTTGAAAGAGAAGATAAGTTCAGCTCCAGTTCTTGCATTACTGGACTTGAGACAACCATTTGAGATTCAGACCGATGCTAGTGATTACGCCATGGGTGCAGTTCTCTTACAACATGGTAAGCCTATCATATTTCATTCTGAGACATTTAATGGTGCTGTTGTGAATTATCCTACATATGATAAGGAGTTGTATGCATTGGTACAAAGCGTCAAAAATTGGAAACACTATTTGATGGGAAAAGAAATAGTTGTTCATACCGATCATCAACCTTTACAGTACTTGCAGTCACAAAGTAAATTACAGCAGTCACGACATTTCAGATTGATGGGTTTCCTACAAAAATTTCACTTGGTAATAAGGTACAAGAAAGGTATTTTCAATAAATCTGCTGATATGCTTTCAAGTCCTATTATTAGTTCTACTAATTTACTTAAGAATGATTCTATTGTATATGAGAGCTACATAGAGCAATATGCATCAAATGTGATTTTAAGGATGTGTATGCTAACTTGAGTGAAGGGAATCATGTTGAGGAGAATGATTATCACTTGCATAATAATTTTTCGTTTCATATGGGCAAGTTATGTATACCACAGGGAGAGAGACTAAGTGTCATGATAGAAGCTCATTCTTCTCTTATTGTTGGACATTTCGGGGCAAGCAAAAATGGTGGCACGTTTACAGAGGTATTGTTATTAGCCTCGCATGGTAGATAGTGTTTCATGTTTGATTAGAGGTTTTTCATTATGTGATACAAGCAAGCCTAGAAATAGGAAGCTTGGTTTATATATGCCATTGTCGATACCTTCTAGACCATGGGAAAGTGTTTCTATGGATTTTGTTGGAGGTCTACCATTATCTAGAAAGAAACATGATTATCTTTATGTAATAGTTGATAGATTCAACAAGATGTGTATTATTTTTCCATGTAAGAAATCTATAACTACTGAACAAACTGCTGATTTATATTTTCAACATGTATGGGTTCATTATGGCTTGCCTACTTCTATTGTTAGTAAGAGGGATTCCAGATTTGTTGGGAATTTTTGGTCCAATTTATGGAAGATGATGGACACCAAGTTGAAGAAGAGTACTGCTTTCCATTAGCAAATAGATGGTCAAAAAAAAGTAGTGAAAAGAACCATTGTACATCTTTTGAGAGGTTATTGCAGCAAGCATCCCAAGCTTTTGGATGAGCGTTTCCATTACATTCATCATGCTGACAACCGGGCCAAGCACTCTTCTACAAATACTTCACCTTTTGAAGCTTGTTTTCGGTATTTGCCTAAGTCACCTTTAGATTTAATTCTTGAGAAGTATGTTGCCATAGATGGGCATAGTGACATTGACAAAGCTCGCATTTTCATTGAAATAATTCAGCTCATACATCAGCAGTTTCAAGAACAGCTTGAAAAAAGTCAAGGAAAGTACATGGAGAGGCATGACAAACATAGAGTTGATCATAAGTTTCAAGAAGGAGATGAGGTATGGCTGCATATTAGTAAGGAAAGAATGCAAGGAGAAGGTAAAAATCTTAAGCCTATTCATTATGGTCCATTCAAGATCCTTAAATAAGTTGGAAATAATGCTTTTCAACTAGATTTTCCTTCATATATGCAAATGTATTCTGTTGTGAATGTGGAAAATTTACGTTTGTATGAACCTCCTTTAATTGTTGATCATGAAAGTGACATTCAACTACCATCTATATATGATTTCTCGCCAGAAATTTTGGATGAACTGAAAGAGGATGCTATCCTTGACAGAAGGACACACACTTCGAGGAGGGGAAATGTCGATTATGTTCGGGTTGGTCTAAAAGGCAGAAAACCGAGTAAGGTAAAATGGATGGAGGTGGAAAAGGTGAGGGATCTGTACCCTCATCTTCTTAACAGGTAATTGAGGGCTTTCGGGGTCCAAAAGCTTCCCAATGGGGAGGCGTGATCAGGAGATCATGTCCAAGTAAAAAAAATGCTCAAAAATGGAACTGCTTAGAATTGGTTTCAATTTGAACGACCGAAAAGGCCTTGTCATTGTGATTATGGTGCCGCAAACGGCACTCGAATCCGATGTCATATGTGAAAGTTACTAAGGTTTGAAATCGCCCAATGACCTCCAAAAACAGGAATTTTGACTATGATTTTGTCAATTTTTTCAAAACATTGTTATGGAAAAAATTTTAATTTTATATGGTTTTTATAGGGCCTATCAGTGGGTGCCACATGGCCTACCCGGAGGCTACCACGTGGCCCCAAGCCTAATTGGTTAAAATGCATAAAAGGCAAGTTAAGTTGGGTTGTGGGCCAACCTGACCTGACCTGAACGGACGTGGGTAACTCTGAATGTGAATTCGGGTCAGGCACCTGTAAACCGCAGTCGAGTCGGCGTGAATGTGTTTGGGTCATCGGATAACAGGTGAGTTGGGTCATCGTGTAGGAGGTTCAATGAGGGGTTAGATATGGTTGAACGAGTGGAGTTTTAAGAGTTAACCCTCGGGGCTAAGGGATAAGTCCCCGCAACCAGTGTTGTAACTATGGGATAAGCCCCATTCAAAATGGCAGAGATTTGGGGTTTAGCCCTATCGTACTAGCTCCTCCCTCAAGGGACCTCGACCCGTGACCATGGGCGCAGTCTTTAAAACCTTATCCGCCAGCACTTATGGTTTCCGCCCAATCCGCATGTGAACACACCACTATAAACCACCAGTATTTATTGCCACCACTTAATTTGGAGTGTGGTTCTGAAATTCTGGAAATTCTGACTTTTTGGTGAGTTTAACTGGAGTTCCTCTAGTTTTGGATGAGGTTTTCTAGTGCCACTGGGCAAAATCTTGTTTGGGTCATAACTTTCTCAATTTTCGACCAAACAAGATGAAATTTTAGTCAATTTTGGCTTTCTTCGACCTTATGGAGTGTTTGGGATAGGTTTCAGAGTGAAAAGAGGTGTTTTTCATCCATTTTTTCTTTAGGAAATAGGAAAGGGCCACCAGGGCCATCAGGAAGATGGAGTTGTATTGGGTTGTACTTCACTGTTTGAGGTGAAACAAAAGCCATTTTTAGCTTATTTCTATCTTTTGAAGTCAAATTCATAGCTTGTTTTTCCTGTTTAGGCATATATTTCACTGTATAACCATTTTGAGCAACTTAATAGAGTAAGGACATGCCCATTGGGAGCTTTGGACCTGGAAGATGTAGCCCAGGAAGGGTGAACTGCCTCATTAGTTTGCTTTGTTATGCTATGGTGAATTTCTCTTGTTGTGTATTTTTGATATAATATGTTAAACAATAAACTTAATTAACATTTCCTCACACATAAACTCAGAAACAATTACCAAAAACACTTTCTTTAACCTGCAAGACATGGAGAACACTTTGCACACTTAATTAAATGGAAATTGATACTTTGCACAGCATTTGCAAATAGTTTCATTTTTAGATCAATAGGTCCTTTAGATGTGTGATTTTTATATGTAAATGGTTTGATATTTTCGATAGTAGGAGATTTTTTAGGCATAAGATAATTAGTGAATTATATTTTATTAACATGCATAGAGTTATGTTAACATATTATTTGTAATCATATGTGCTTGTAAGGTACTTGTATGTGTTTTCATTCATCCTAATGTCTAAATTGACAAAAATTAATAGTGTTTGTTCCTTATACATCGAGGGGATATTACTTTTAAAAATGTACTTGTTGCAATTGTTGTATTGAGCCAAGAAGAGGGTGTGTTGATATAAATGTGGGTGATCACATAGAATTAGGATTAGAGTGATACCAAGTATTAATTGTGCTCTTAGTGTTTTTCTAAATTTTAAAATAAAAATTCTAATTAGTTTATCTAATTTTTGGCTCGACTCATGGGTTACAACTATATCAACGCTAAACATAAACATGGTAAAATGATAAAAAACGATCAAATTAGAGTGTATTCAGTACACATATATATTTATGAACAATATATTCATTGCTTTTATTTAATAGTTTCAATTACCAGGTAATAAATGCAAATAATTATAGTGAACAAGTCAACTTTTATACTAATTAATTACTATTATTACTATTATTATTATTATTATTAATTTTTAAAACTAAAGTTGTAGAATATTATATTGAAAAACTTGTAACAAAGACAACAACATGAATATAAAGAGCATTGATATAGAGTTTCGTACAAAAATGACCTCTTTTTATAAACCATATAATAATATTTACTATAATTGTATTTCAGTTATTTTTGCAAGGAAACTGCTTAATAAAAATACCTAGTATTCCAATTCCTTAAACACATTAAAACTAATAGGACACATGATGGTTGTTTGCATCTTCCTAATCAATACCAGAGAAAAGAGAATTATGGCTGTTAACATCCATGCAATCATTAATTTAAGTATAGTCTCCTCCTCTTTGAAGTCTCCTTGGATGGAGGTTAGGGACACCATACTATTTGAGGCTATGGAGTGGGAACATTTAGTAATTTTAGTGACCAAATTCCTTTGCATGATGCACTATACTTCCAAAAAATATAATTTCTAGCATTATTGTTCCAAAATATTCATAATTGTTTCATTTTTAGTTGTACATTAATGTTCATTCTCATTAACTTTGGAGGTCGTTGAGAATAGTGAGCTGAAATTGTATTGGATTGAGTCTTTCTTCCTTTGGAGGGTTCTCCTAATTTCTAGATAATCCTTGTGATCCATAATTATTATGCCTAAATCAATGATAGTGGAGGTCGATAGTGTAAAATTGGAGCTAATTTTACCAAAACTAATTCCATCGCATTGGGGAGGTTCTCTCTTTCCCAGACCTAGAAATAGGATAACAAACACACTATTATTCCATAAATTACAGTGATCTAAATTGAAGTTATTGGTGACATCAAAGCCCAAATGAAATTAGAAAGGCATATTCCAAATATTTGAAAAATAGAGTGCATAAAAGAAACTACAGATTACTAATGATGGAAAAAGAGCCAAGGAAAAAATTGCTTCAAAAATTTAGGAGAAGAGATAGAACCTTCCTAAGAACCTCCTTCTAAACCAAGTCTTAAACCTAGAGGAAAATTCCAAATATAAAAATCCAAATGTGTTTTATAAGATCAAGCAATTTATTAATTATCCATTAAATTTCTTTGAAGATGAAGTTTATATACTAAAATCCCTGAAAAACAAGCCAATATTAGAGAAGGCTCTTAATTTGAGGGACCTTCTATAGTCATTGTGAATTATGTTATGGGTTTGTACCATAGTCCCACATTGTCAATGATAAGCCATAAAAAAATCAATTGTTTGTACAAAGATTAATTCCCACATGTAGGTGAGAGGGGACCATGTCCTTACATATCCCCTCACACTTAAATATTGAAATGATAGATGATGCGCATGTGTTAATTAATAAAAATGCGACATGTCTTGGGATTTAAAACCTTAATTACTTAGGGGATATAACAATATAAACTCCCCCATTTTCTTTTAAGACCCTTGGATTTGAGAAGGTGGCATCATTAGCTAGAATATTCACATTTGAGTTCTCTTAGGACTTGAATGACCAAAACCTTATTTGATTATTAACCTCCTTAGTAATGTGAAAAATTATTAGAGCAAGCTTATTTTCCATAGATTTGATTATACAATAAAATTTATAGTAATCTTATTATCCATAGAGTTGATTATACAATCAAATTTAGAGGAAGCCCATTTTCCATAGAGTTTATTTTACAATCATTAATTTGATGATAACAATGAGCCTTTGATAGCAATTAAATATTTTATATTAGCTTCCTTGGCAAGAAAGAGCCCTTAAAGAAGATCATTGATTCAGACTTATGCAGGAACACAATAAAATACATAAATGCACATAAACTTTGAGATGCAACAGAAATATGACGTCATTCCATTAATATCACATAAATGAAATATGCTTACATACAAAATGGAAATAAACTAGCTAGGGCACTGGTAGCTTATCTCTGAGGAGAGATGTGGCAGCTATAAGCATCTGAACTGTGTTACAATGAGGATCGAAGGCCTATTATTATTAAGAACCAATGGAAAACACTAAACATCAAAAAGCATAACTCTAGGAGATGAAACACCAAACTATGGGCCCCGTTGGGGTAAATTGGTACATCAATTTCCTAGGGCCGTAAATTTGGCATACAATCTCTATTTGACGCAAATTATACCTCATTAGAAATATCTATCCGAGGACTACACTACTAATAGAAAATATTGTGTCTTCAACTTATCTTCGCATGGAATTCCTTTTCCCAATAAACGTCATTTAGGGCCTCAAAACATCTCCGGAAGTTCATGACCCGAAAAACTGCCAAAAATATTAAATTGTGTTACAATTAAGGAAACTGAAAGAAACAATTGTGGGGGTCCAAGTGGAATATGTGGGTGGCCACTAATATCCACATGGATCAATCATGGCTCTCAATTATGTTTTTTTTTGTGGATTATCCTAGACCTAAAGCAAAAGTTGTTTATGTTTTTCCTTTGGGATGGAAAATGCCCCCCTTATACTTTTCACCTCTATTTTTTATTATTAATACATTTATACAAAATATTTCCTGGAAAAATCACATACCAGTTTTAAAATACATTTATTATCATTTATTTTATCCAGAATGAAAATTTCTAAAGAATTGGTAACTTCAAAAGATTGGTTGTCACTATTGCAACACATATGACTATTTCATAACGTTGAGATTCAACAAGAAAATTTCAGCACCTGCGCCTAGTTGCATTAAGTTGGGGCCCACAATGATTTTGGGTGCATGTCTATTTTGGTTCTATATTAATTAAGAAGGACATTAAATTGTAATATATTCTCAAAGTTGACTTGAAATAGTTAACTGAAAGTGATGAATTCAATTATCTAGTGGATTTCAAGTTAGAGGTAGTTCGTGAGGCATGCAGAGTAATTCTAGTTGTAACAGATTTCGAAGTGTAGTGGTGCATTAGTTAATGCAAGTTGTAAATAATTTAACTTTTTTTTGTTAGTTGTAACTGAAGATACACTAGTGAGAGATCAAGTGAATTAAATATTAATTAATTCATAATCAATGATCTCACATGCAACTAAGGATTTACTATTATTAGCTGCATGCATGTCAAATCCAGTGGAGACCCAGTTGATTTCTAGGTGAAAGGGAAGTTGACTATCAGTTGTAGGATTATTGGGTTGCACACATGCAACCAAATACCCATTGGAGTGCCCATGATACTTGCACAGTCAAGGAAGGTAAGAATTCCTATCTTTTAGGGATTACATCCATCGATGATTGCACAAGCAAGGCAAGTTCTCTGGAGGCTGAGAATCGGCTATGTGTTGGTCAGTTTTGCATATGACAGTGTGAGACAATTAGCTGAGTATTGGAGGGCTCTTGTGAGAAGATTTTTGTATGTAATTGTTTAATTATCCATGCTGAATATACAATAGAAGATAGTGGGGTTTTTTAGCTGTAATATTTCCCCGAGAAATTATCTGTGTTGTGTGTGATTGATATTTCTTCATGTTCATGTGATTAGCGATTGTGTGTTTAATTCCACAAAATATTTGTAGAATTGATTCAGTATTTTACTTTAATACATTGCTAGACCAAGTGAATCTAAGATATACATGCATGTTGTATAATTTCTACATGGTATCGAAGCACATGAAATTGCAGAAGTGAAGAAGGAGCTATGTTTGGGACTCGATAGAATTCGAATTTGCAGAAAGAATTTCTTGGTGCTACAGCTGATTCAAGATCGAAATGGCTTTCAATGCCTTGAGATTATATTATGCACTCGAGGGCAGCTCAAACTGTATTTCTTGGAAGGACATGATGGAGGTATTACTCGAAGACAATGGCTTGAAGGAATTCATTGACAATGATGTTCCTAAACCAATTATGGCAGATGCTGCAAATCTTGATGCATGGAAAACGAAAGTGGAAAAGGCGAGGAGGATCCTGTTGGAGGGAGTACGAGACCACATCGTCTCAATCCTCCATGGGAAAGCCACACCATATGTAATGTGGAAGGCTTTGACGGATCTATTCCAAAGCAGCAGCGACCATAGGAAATTGGCACTGAAAGATAAACTCAGGAATATCAAGATGGAAAAGGGCGACACCATTCCAAAATATCTAACAAAGTTTGTCCAATTTCGAGATGAATTGGGGAGCGTTGTAATAACAATTTTTGATGATTATTTGGTGAGGTTGGCTCTCTCAGGACATCCCAAGAGTTGGCACGGTTATCAAGACTCTGTTAATGGAAGGGAAAATTTTGTAGATTGGGAACGACTGTGGTTAGATTTGGTGTTGTAGGAGTTCAGAAGGAACACTAGAGATGGATCTTCATCTAAGAATGAGGATGAAGAGGATTTTTCTTTGGCTGCCAAGGTGACGAAGGGGAAGGGGAATAAATTCCATTCTAAATCCGAGTCCAAGAATGGCAAGAAGTAGGACATGTCCATGGTGAAGTGTTTTCATTGTCACAAGCATGGGCATTTTTATACTAATTGTCCAAAAAAGAAGAAGAACAAGGAGGTCGGAGGATCTGTAGCTGGTGAGGCCCTTGCCTCGCAATTTGAGCTTTAATTCCCATTGATTGCATGCATGGTGTCCAATGCATGTTGGGTGTGGAGCCTGAATATCTTGTTTACTTTGTATCACAGCATTGGACCCCTGTACCTTAAAAGGGGTGGCAACGCCACCCATAATTAATCACTGCCATGGGGGGTCCAGGGGGGGTGGCAGTGCTTTTCGGAGCCCCCCCCTGGCAGGGGGTTTCGGGGGTAGCGCCCCTGAAGCTAAAAACAGATGTAAATTGACTTGTAAAAGTATAGTAATTTCTAGTCAATCTGGGCCGTTCATAGGCGGATGATCTGATGGTGGAAGTTATGTTTAGATTAGGGTTTTTTTTCCCTAGAAGGAAACCTCTCGCTTTTATGAGGGTATTGTATTGCGGCTGTGTATTGTATGTGTATTCTCTGAGCGGGAAACAGATAGGGAGGCTGTGAGAGACAACAGAGGATATTATAGTGGATCTGCTGTAGGTTTTGTATCTTCATTTTGATGGATAATAGAAAGGAAGGACTGGTTGTTCGGGGTGGACGTAGCCCAAACTGGGTGAACCACGTATATCTGTGTCTCTCTTGTTTTATGTGTTTTTTGTGCTTGTATTTTCCGCATATTTTATGTGTTTCATTGCTCTGTAATATTTAATTTTCTAACAACTGGTATCAGAGACGAAGGTATATTTGGCTGATAACCTCGCAGGAAAGAAGGGTTCCTGGTTCGAGTGGGAGCAATGGCGGAAAATGCTAAGTTTAGGGTCAAGAAATTTAACAGCCAAAGCTTCCTACTGTGGAAGATGCAAATGGAATATTATATGTATTAGAAATATCTGTACCTACCATTGAGCGGAAAATCAAAGAAGTCGGCGGCCATGACAGACGCGGAATTGAACATTCTCGATAGAAAGGCACTTGAAACAGTACGGTTGTGCCTTGCGGCATCAGTCGCTTTCAATATTCGGAAGGAAACAACAACAGAGGGTTTGATGCAGACGTTGGTGAAACTATATGAAAAAACTTAGGCCTCAAACAAGGTATTTCTTATGAAACGACTATTTAATATGAATATGTCGGAAGTTGGATCTGTTGCAAACCATTTAAATGATTTTAATACAGTTACCAGTCAGTTAAGTTCTGTAGGGGTAAACTTTGATGATGAAGTTAGAGCTCTGTTATTCTTGTGCTCATTGCTAGAGAGTTGGAATGGTTTCGTAATGGCCATTAGTAACTCTGTCTCTAGATCTAGTACTTTAAAGTTTGATGATATTTTCGGTGCTATCCTTAGCGAGGAAATGCGACGGAAAAGCTCCGGTGAGACATCGGGTAATGATTTGAGTGCAGAGTCTAGGGGAAGGAGAATGGAAAGAGGAAAGAGCTCGAGATATCACAGTAAATCAAGGAAAGGAAGATCCAAGTCCAGATCAGGGATAGTGTGCTGGAAATGTGGAAATAAAGTACACCCAAAGAAAGATTGTAGATCTCGGAAGGGAAAAGAAGGAGACACACAGCAAGAAAAAAATCATGAACCAAATGTGATAGGTGATGTGTTACAAGATGCTTTGATTCTTTCTTTTGAAAATGTTACTGATTCTTGGGTTGTAGATTCAAGGGCTTCATTCCATGCCACACTTGATAAGAAATATTTTCATGACTATGTTCAAGGAGATTTTGGACAAGTTCGTTTGGGTGATGATAAACCCTGTAAAATTGTTGGAATGGGTAAAGTTCTTGTAAAACAATAGAATGGAAACCAATGGCTACTAAAGGAGGTAAGGCATGTTCCAGATCTGAAGAAAAATTTGATTTCAACAGGGCAGTTAGGCGGTGAAGGTTGTGTGACAACTTTCACGGATAAAACTTGGAAGGTCACCAAGGAGCCCTAGTAATAGCAAAAGGCGAAAATGTTGGTACATTGTATTTATGCAATGGTATTTATAACTCTGTTAATGATTTAACTTCCAAAGGAGCAGATGCAACATTATGGCATCATAGGCTCCGACACATGAGTGAGAAGGGAATGAAGATTCTTCACTCAATAAATTTTTTTCCAGGTTTGAATAATGTTGATTTGGATTTCTGTGAAAATTGCATTTATGAAAAACAAAAGAGAGTCAGATTTCTCAGAGTTGGGAAAGAAAAGAAGAGCAAAAAATTGGAGCTTCTGCATACAGATGTATTGTGACCTGCTCAGGTATCATCTCTCGGTGGCTCTCGCTATTATGTTACGTTTATTGATGATGCAACTAGAAAAACTTGGATTTATTGTATTCAAAATAAATCTGATGTATTTGATACTTTCAAGAAATGGAAAGCTTTGGTTGAGATTGCGACAGGAAAGAAGTTGAAGTGTCTCATATCAGACAACAGAGGTGAATATTGTAGCAAAGATTTTGATATGTACTGTTCAGAGCATGGAATTCGTAGAGAGAAGGCAATTCCAAGAACACCACAAGAAAATGGTGTGTCAGAAAGGATGAACAGAATGATCATGGAGCGTGCAAGGTGCATGAGATTGCATGCAGGATTGCCTTTATAATTTTGGGCAGATGCTGTAGATACTGATGTTTATCTAATAAAAAGAGGGCCTTCAAGTTCCTTGGATGGTGGTATTCCAGAGAAAGCATGGACAGGTAAAAAGGTAAACTACTCTTTTTTAAAGCCTTTTGGTTGTGAGGCCTTTGTCCATAGTAATGAAGAAAATAGAACAAATCTTGAGGCAAAATCAAAGAAATGTACCTTTATTGGATATGGTGTTAATGATTTTCGTTATCGCTTATATGATTATGAAAATCACAAAATCATTAGGAGCAGAGATGTAATATTCAATGAAAAGGTCTTGTATAAGAATCAGTTGCAGGAAAAGAAACAGGAAAAAGAAAGCAAGGAATACACAATTCTTAATGAGATAACTGAAAAAGTAAAGGTACCTGAAAATAATAATAATCAACAACCACAGTAGCAGCAACCACCACAACAGCAACGGGCACCTCAAACACCTGAAAGTGGTGTTAGAAGATCTACCAGGATAAGTAGACCCCTTGAACGATACTCTCCTTCATTATATTATTTATTGTTGACTGATTCTAGTGAACCCGAATGTTATGAAGAAGCAATGCAGGTTGAAAGCAGGAAGAAGTGGGAGCTAGCCATGGATGAAGAGATGGACTCCTTAATGCATAACCAGACTTGGGACTTAGTCAGGTTTCTTGCAAGTAAAACTACATTGTAGAATAAATGGGCTTACCGGCTGAAGGAAGAAGATGGAGGAAAACAGAGGTACAAAGCTAGACTTGTGGTGAAGGGGTTTGCACAGAAGAAAGGTATTGATTTTGATGAAATATTTTCTCCTGTTGTTAAAATGACTTCAATCAGAACTATTTTAAGTCTTGTAGCAGCAGAATATTTACATCTTGAACAGTTACATGTAAAGACAACATTTCTCCATGGAGATTTGGAGGAAGAGATATACATGCAGCAACCAGAAGGATATGAGGTAAAAGGGAAAGAAAAATTGGTGTGCAGGTTAAATAAGAGCTTGTATGGCTTAAAACAGGCTCCAAGGCAATGGTATCTAAAATTTGACAAGTTTATGTCTGAACAAGGTTATACTAGATGTCACTTTGATCATTGTGTTTATCTAAAAAGGAAAAATGATGGCAGCTATATTATATTGTTATTGTATGTAGATGACATGCTTGTTGCAGGATCTAACATGCAGGAAATAAATGTGCTCAAAAGAAAATTGGCAAATTCATTTGCAATGAAGGATTTGGGAGCCGCAAAACAAATCCTTGGTATGAGGATAGCTAGAGACAGGAAAAATCACAAATTAACACTTTCTCAGAATGAGTACATAGAAAAGGTGTTGAAAAGATTTAATATGGATAATGCAAAACCTGTTAGTACACCTTTTGCTAGCCATTTTAAACTTAGTAAGGAGATGTGCCCAAAGACCCAAGAAGACATGGATTATATGTCTAAAGTTCCATATGCATCAGCAGTTGGAAGCTTAATGTATGCAATGGTCTGCACAAGGCCTAATATTGCACATGCAGTGGGAGTTGTAAGCAGGTATATGAACAATCCAGGAAAAGAACATTGGATGGCAGTAAAATGGATTCTCAGATATTTGAGAGGTACCACAAATCAAGCATTATGCTTTGGTGGTTCAAAAATTTCTCTACAGGGATATGTTGATGTAGATATGGCAGGTGACAGAGATAACAAGAGGAGCACTACAGGATATGTATTTAATGTAGGTGGAACAACTGTCAGTTGGGTTTCAAAAATCCAAAGTGTTGCTGCACTTTCAACAACAGAAGCAGAGTATGTTGCTGCTACAGAGGCTAGTAAAGAAATGATTTGGTTACAAAGGTTTATGGATGAATTGGGTAAGAAGCATGATATGGGCACGTTATACAGTGATAGCCAAAGTGCCATTCATCTTGCAAAGAACTTAGCATTTCATTCCAAGACTAAACACATACATCTCAAGTACCATTTCATACGGTCAGTATTGGAATATGGAGAGTTGAAGCTGGAAAAGATACACACTAGTCAAAATCCTGCAGATATGCTAACAAAATTTGTAACCAGGGAGAAACTGAGAATGTGCTCAGTTTCAATTGGTCTTCAAGGATGACGATGAAGATGAGGAATAGCCAGGTCCAAAGAGGAGTCATTTTCTAGCAAATGAAGCAGCGGTGGAGTTGCTACAATCAGTCTCCAAGTGGGAGATTGTTGGGTGTGGAGTCAGATTATCTTGTTTACTTTTTATCACAGCATTGGACCCTTGTACCTTAAAAGGGGCGGCAACACCGCCCGTAATTAATCGCTGCCGTGGGGGGTCCAGGGGGGGCAGCAGCGCTTTTCGGAGCCCCCCTAGCGGGGGGTTTCGGGGGCACCACCCCTGAAGCTAAAAAAATATGTAAAATTGCCTTGTAAAAGTATAGTAATTTCTAGTCAATCTGGGCCGTTCATAAGCAGATGATCTGACAGTAGAAGTTATGTTTAGATTAGGGATTTTTTTCCCTAGAAGGCAACCCCTCGCTTTTATGAGGGTATTGTATTATGGTTGTGTATTGTATGTGTATTCTCTGAGCAGGAAACAGATAGGGAGGTTGTGAGATTCAATAGAGGGTATTACAGTAGATCTGTTGTAGGTTCTGTATCTTCATTTTTCTGGATAATAGAAAGGAAGGAATGGTTGTTCGGGGTGGACGTAGCCCAAAATGGGTGAACCACATATATCTGTGTCTCTTTGGTTTTATGTGTTTTGTGTGCTTGCATTTTCCGCATATTTTATGTCTTGCATTTCTCTGTAATATTTAATTTTCTAACAGTGCAATAGGATCCGTGTGGTATTTGGATAGTGGTGCTTCCTTTCACATGACGGGAGACAAGGAACTTTTCAGTTACTTGGAGAAGAAAGATCTCCAGATGCATATTAAAATTGGGGATGATGAACATTATAATGCTACCAGGATTGGTACCATTACCCTTCATAGGAAGTCAGGTAAACCCTTTCAATTAAAATATGTAATGCATGTACCAGGTCTGAAGAAAAATTTGGTCTCAGTCACAATGTTGGAGGATAGAGGCTATGATGTTGTTTTTAGTGATGGAAAATATTTCTTGCGACATAAAACAACAGGAGAAGCCAGGAGGACAGGGATTCAAGTTAAGAATCTCTAAAAGCTAGAGGTAGATGGCTGCACAACAATGATGGGCAAGGCAGATCAAGTGGTGAGCCAGGATGAGGTCAAATTATGGCACAGAAGATTGGACCATCTTCACCATGGAGCCTTGAAGGTCATGCATCAGATTTCTACTGGTCTTCCCAAGGGTACACTTACATAGTCAGATACATGCAAGGGATGTACTATGGGAAAATATGTAAAGGCCACCTTTCATGAGAAGGGAAACTAAGCTTCGGGGATCCTCGAGAGAGTTCATACATATGTGTGTAGTCCTTTCTCTGTTTCTTCGACAGCAAGACATAAGTACTATGTAATATTTTTTGATGACTTTTCTCATAAGTGTTGGATCTTCTTCATGCAGAAGAAATATCAAACATTCTCTAAGTTATGTGAATTTAAGGCACTGGTGGAGAAAGATTCGGGGAAGCAAGTGAAGGCTCTTAGGAGCGATAATGGTGGATAATATATCTCTAACGAATTCAAGAACTTCTGCAGCAAAGAAGGAATTCGAAGACAAATCATAGTGCCTCATAACCCACAGCAAATTGGGGCCACGAAGGGGAAGAATATAACTATTATGGGTGCAGCACGAGTGATGTTGCATGATCAAGGCCTACTGATGCATCTGTGGGCAAAAGCATGAAATACAACAGTACATGTGCAAAACCGTTGTCCTCATAGAGTACTTGGCATGAGTACACCTAAAGAGGCTTTCACTGGTAACAAACCTGATGTTTCACACTTTAAGATTTTTGGCTCATCTGTTTATGTGCATGTGACCAAGGACGCTAGGAAGAAGCTGGAGCCAATAGCTGAGGTTGGGATTTTTTTGGGGTACAATGAAACACCCCATAATTATCGTGTGTATTTTCCAAAAAATATAATGACTGTTGTGCAATGAGATATAAAATTTGATGAGAAGAAATCCATGTGGTTTTCCCTTGAGAGGAAGTTGGACTTACATGTAGAGGAGGAACTGTTGGTTCCTAAGGATGAGTCTCAAGAGGTGGATCAGCCACATGAGGAGGTTCATGGAGTGGAGGAAAATACTCATGTAGAGCCATCCATCAGAAATGGCAAAAGGCGCACCATGGAAGCTAATAGATTAAGACTTGATGTTGTAGAGAATGTAGGATCCCCTACTTCATAGCGCAAAGAGAGACAGTCTCCTAACTGATTTACTAGATACATGGCTCTTATGAGCAAATGTATTGTGACTAAACCATCTTCCTTTCAGGAATTAGTGCAGCAACCAACTTGGGTTGATGATGAAATGGTGGAGGAGTATGACTCCATTAACAAGAACAGTGCATGGGAGATAGTCCCAAGACCGGTCGACAAATCAGTGGTTGTATCGAGATGGATCTACAAGGTAAAGCAAGCTACTGATGGGGGTGTGGAGAAATAAAAGGCCGGATTTGTGGCTCTGGGATTATCACAGATCGAGGGGATAGATTATGATGAGACTTTTACACTTGTTGAAAGGTACTCTTTCATAAGATCCATCCTTGCATTCTCACCGTAGATGGGTTGGTGCATTCATTAGATGGATGTGAAAACTGTGTTTTTCAATAGGATCATTGAGGAAGAGGTGTACATAGAGTAGCCTGAAGGTTTCGATATCTTCAACAGTGAGTCGCATGTGTGTTGACTCAAAAGACCACTGTATGGGTTGAATCAAGCACTCCATGCTTGGTACACTCGGATGGATAGCTATTTCACCAGACTGGACTTCACCAAAAGTGAAGCAGATGCAAACCTGTACCAGATTGTGGTTGAGAGTAAGCTATTGATCATTATTCTTTATGTTGATGATCTAATTTTGACTGGTGATGAGAAGCTGATACACTCATGCAAGGAGGATCTTGAAAGGGAGTTTGAAATGAAGGACATGGGCCTCCTTCATTATTTCCTTGGATTGGAAATATGGCAGCGGGATGGTGAATTTTTTGTGTCTCAAGGAAAGTATGCAAAGGAGATACTGAGTAAGTTTAACACGTAGAGCTGCAAACCCATGGATACTCTTCTTCCAGAAAATTAGAGGAAAGAGGATGCTACTTATGGAGAGGTAGTGGATGCTACCGTCTACAGGCAGTTAGTGGGTTCACTAATGTATTTGGTGAACACAATACATAACATTTTATATGCAGTTAACCAACTGAGTCAAGCTATGGTTAAGCCTACCAAGCTCTTTTGTAAGGCGGGGAAGCATGTCCTGAGATACCTGAGGGGCACATCAGAGTACGATCTATGGTACGTATAGACAAAGAGAGTGAAGTTTCATGGATTCAAGGATGCAGATTGGGCAGGCAGTCCATCGAACAGAAAGAGCACATCAGGAGTGATTTTTAGCATTGGATTAACATTAGTTTCCTAGTACAACAAGAAACAACTATCCATGGCACTCATTTCAGTAGAATCATAATACATGGCAGCAAGTCAAGCTGCATGTGAGGCTATCTAGATGAGAAAGATCTTGATTGGTTTGTTTGGTTCTCAGATGGATTCGACAGTGATTCATTGTGATAATCAAAGTTGCATTAAACTCTCGATTAATATTTTGTTTAATGATAGGTCCAAGCATATAGATATCTGGTACCATCATCTTAGAGATTGTGTGCAGAGAAGGATAATTTTGCTTCAGTACATTCCCACGGAAGATCAGGATGCAGATATTTTGACGAAGGCGCTCACTAGGAGAAAATTCGAATACCATAGAGACAGGATCAAGGTGAAGGATAATCTCTTTCTTCTTGATAGGGAGCGTTGAGATTCAACAAGAAAATTTCAGCACCCATGCCTAGTTGCATACCCAGACTAGGGTGGGGCCCACAGTGCTATTTTTGGGTACATGTCTATTTTGGTTATCCCTTAATTAAGATGGAAATTAAACAGTAATTTATTCTCAATTTTGAATTGAAACAATTAATTGAAAGTGATAAATTTAATTAGCTAGTTAATTTCGAGTTATAGGTAGTCGATGAGGCATGTAGAGTAATTCTAGTTGTAACAGAGTTCGAAGTGCAGTGGTGCATTAGTTAATGCAAGTTGTAAACAGTTTAACTCAATTGTGATAATTGTAACTGAAGATACACTAGTGAGAGATCAAGTGAATTAAATATTCATTAATTCACAATCAGTGATCTCACATGCAACTGAGGATTTACTATTATTAGCTGCATGCATGTCAGATCCAGTGGAGACCTAGTTGAGTTCTAGGTGAAAGGGAAATCGACTATCAGTTGTATGATTATTGGGTTGCACACATGCAACAAAACACTCATTGGAGTGCCCATGATACTTGCGCAGTCAAGGAAGGCAAGAATTCCTATATTTTAGGGATTGTGATGCAGCCATAACTGCAGTTTACAAATAATCTGTGGACTTGTGGGTTAGGACCCACATAAAATATTTATACACAACATATTATAAATTCAGGGTTATTAACATACATACACTAGTGATAAAACAACACTTCACTTTATAACGGACCTGATATAACTCAAATTACTTGCATACATGCGGACAGGGTTCCAGGGTCCCACCATCCGCAAACCAATCACAATGCATCGCGTTTCGGCAAACTTACCAATGACCTTAACAACGAACTTATCCTTCCACCAATGCAAAGTCGCGCTGTAATCTCCTCCATAGATCTTCATCGGATCTAACGGCCATACTATACCTTCTCACACGCCATCTCCTGTCCACATTGGATCACAACCAAAACATTATACGGTGTGAACTCTTAACGCTAAACCTTAAAACCACCGACGTGCGCTAATGCTCAACAACAACACGTGGCCTCCCCACATCGCATCACATATTTTCTTCCTTCCGTATCGCATCACAACTTATCTTGTTTACCTTGAGAAATACTAACACTTAAATACTACAATCGCTGAAGCTAAATTGAGCCATGCCAACACGCGTCCACTTCACACTTTCTCAACTTACCTTAACCGTTCATCTCTTACCTTCAGATCTGTGATCTATTCTCATTCGTTCGTTCAGCCTTCTCAGCTCTTCTTCTCCTCTTCTTCCCACTCTAATCTTTGCTGTCAAATATTATACCCTTGGCTCTACGATTCCATACTCACCATTGATTCCTCTCTTAGATTTCTTCTAAGTGTATTAAGTTCTTTAGTCGATTTCTTCTCTTTCAACTGCCACCGCTCTGCAATACTGTTCTCCTCCACTTGACTCCCTTGTTATCTTTCCAAGTTTGCTCAAAATTATTCAATGCTATCTCCCCTGAGCTTTACTCAGCCTGTAGATGCGTGGATCCCTCCTAAGCTTGTTCTTCATCTCTCATCCCTCGGTCTCTGCCATAACTTTGTCTACACGAAGTTCACAAAAACTTTTTCTTCTCGCTCAGTCTGTATATTAATTAATAGAAACTATATTCTTATATAATAACACATAAATGCAATACCTGATTTCGACAGAGAAATAAAACAAACAGGTTAAAACAGAGAGCCCAATCAAAATCCAAAATAAAAGGAATTAAATTATAAATGAAAAATACACAGAACCAAGCCTTGGGATGGCTGGTTTTTAAATTTAGTCCTACTCTCTATTCAACCTTCTTTCACACCTATTTCCCTCTCGTTCTCTCTTTTTCTCTATGGATGGTAGAAAGCCACAATGTTGGATTTGGTTTTTTTTTTATGCCTTTCCCAAAATCCTCATATGGTTAAGAAACTGTTATTCAGTTTCAGAACAGTTTATTCAACTAAATTCCTAAATAATCCTAATCTAACTATTATTTTAACCTAGAGATTACAATGGCTATGTTACCCCAAATTAACTTTAAACAAAATGCTTTAAAACTAAAGTCTTAAAATTATTAGAAATTTTAGTCCTCTTCCCAAGCCACAACATGTGACTAGCTTGTCACATTGTTGGCTCTACCTTAATGCTTCTGCATCAGACTTCTGAGGTAAAAGAACTCATGACCTCTTGGTCATGTGTCTTCAATGCTTGAATCTTCCAGGATCCCAAACTATGTTCTGTTGTTGTCCATAAGCTGCATTGTCTTCAACATTCTTTAACTGCAATCTTCCAAGCTTCCATATTTTTTACTGTAGTGCTTCACTGTTCTTCACTTTCCAAATAATTCCACTGTGGACTACTTTCTTCATTTTTTTGTAACTCTTCTTAGGTATTTGCATTAACTCCCATAGTTCATCTATGGTTTCTTGCAATTAAATATTATACTGTAATCTAATCTTATTTCGAATCCTCTGCCAAGACATTCTACTACACTCTTTCCCAAATATTGCTGCAAATATTACTCCGAACATTACTGCCACCCAAACTTCCTGAATATCTCTTAAGATATCTCCCTCTGCAACATCCCTCTTCTTTTCCTTGTTTTCAAATTTACTGCCAAAAGGTAAATTTCATTCTAATTCTATGATTGCAATAATATATTTATTCACTCTTTCCTATATACTAGTTAACATAATTAAGTTTTGGAAACTAGTATGTATATCTGTTTGAAACAGTTCCATATTTTTGTTAACTCAGCCAGCAAGCAACTCAGCCATTCACTAATTACTTGATTGCCTTCAAGTACCACTTTAGTATGTTGTATTATAGTTTCAATGTAACTCTTTTCCTCTTATAGACATATGGATCATGTTCTATGAGTTGCAGGATGCTATTTGTGGATGGTTGGTCAAGTCGGAAAAAATATATGGACTTCTATTTTTAGACATACTGGGCAGAATCTATTTTTAGATTGCCAGTCTAAAAATAGATATGTCGAATATTATTAGCTCTTAAAAATATTTGGACTCTAAACATTATCTTATCCTCTTGGAGCACTTCAGTTAAGTGCACAGATGTGGCATATGCAGCTGACAGAAGGAATTACGCTATTCCTGAGGGTTTAGTGGAGCTATTGCATGGAGACTTCAGATAGAACTCAGGTGACAAAGTTTGGTGGAGTTGATTGAGGAGTTAATGGAGTTGTGTTCAGTTTAACTCAGTTAAACATAGTTGAGCTAGTTGTATCTAGTCTAATTGATTGATACACTAGTGAGAGTGGTGTGAATTAATTATTAATTAATTCACTAATTATTAACTCATAAATCAACTAAAGAATACATCAGTTAACTTCAGTGCATGGACAATTTCAGTGGAGACCAGTGGAGAGGTAGGTGAAAGAGCAAGTGTGAATATCAGTTGTGACCATAGTTGTGCATGATTTTGCACCACACATTGATGGAGATGCCAATGAGGATTGCACAGTGCATACCAGGTGGATTTGAACTCAGTCAGGGCCATTATTCATCTTGGATTGTGCAGTAGAGGCAGGCTAACAGGTGGAGCAGATTGGAGCATGTGTTTTGCTAGATTTGAGCTTGTGTAGTGTGTAGCAATTGGAGATTGTACTAAGAGCTTGTGAGGAGTTTGTACAATGATTGTTACATGATCTCTATCATTATAAATACAGATAGTTGGGGGTTTTCAGCTTTAAGCTTTCCCATAAATACTGTGTTTATATGTGTGATTGTTTATGGTTTTAATGTGCGCATGCGATTGTTTATATTTCCGCAATTAATGATCAATGGTAGAAGAGATTCTATATTGTGCATGAAGTTAAAATAGTGTGTGATCAGGAGAATCTCGATGGATAACATATCAGTTATTCAAATTTCTACATGGTATCAAAGCGATATTGATCATTGGAGAAACTGCAAAACATTGAAGCGGTTGAGTTTTGAGCTGGTGGAATTCGAATTTGCAGCAGTGTTTTCTTGGTGTCGAAGTTGAGATGTCTTTCAATGGATTGCGATTGGATTATGCCCTTGAGGGCAGCTCGAATTATATTGCATGGAAGGACAGGATGGAGGCGGTGCTGGATGACAATGGGTTGAAAGAGTTCATAGATGCAAGGGTTCCAAAACCTACTTCTAGTGATGCTACCGTACTTGACGCATGGCAAAAGAAGACATCAAAGTGTCGAAGGATTCTGTTGGAGGGCGTGAAGGATCACATAGTATCAAGCCTTCATGGTAAGGCTTCTCCATTCTTGATGTGGAAAGCTTTGACAGATTTATTCCAAAGCAAGAGCGACCAGAGGAAGTTGGCGCTCAAGGACAAACTCAGGAACATAAAAATGGAGAAAGGCAACAGTATGCCCAAGTACCTCACGAAGTTCATCCAATGCAGGGATGAGCTGGGAAGTTTGGGGGTTACTGTTGATGATGAGGACTTGTTGAGCTTGGCTCTCCTTGGGCTTCCGAAGAGTTGGCATTCCTATCGTGACTCTGTCAATGGTCGGGAGAAATTGCCAGGATGGGAGCGACTTTGGTCGGATCTTGTGCAAGAGGAGATAAGGCGGAGTACCAGGGACGGATCTTCATCAAAGAACTTTGATGAAGAGAATTGCGCTTTGGCTACCAAAGCAAAGAAGGGGAAGATCAAGAAAGCTTCTCAATCTGGTGCGAAAGGCAAGAAGCAGGACATGTCCAAGGTGAAGTGCTTTCACCGTCACCAACACGAACATTACGCCACTAATTGTCCACTAAAGAAGAAAAATAAGAAGGCTGCTGGATCTGCAGTTGGAGAGGCTTTAGCCTCACATTTTGAGCTAGATTTTTCACTGATCGCATGCTTGGTCTCAATTGTGATGGGTTCAGTGTGGTTTCTTGACAGTGGTGTGTCTTTTCACATGATAGGAGATCGAGATTTGTTTACTGATCTGGATGAGAAAGATCTTGGAGTGCACATCGAGATGGGTGATGATGGTAGATACAAGGCGATCGCATCGATACCATTTCCTTTGAGAGGAGTCTAGTAAACTCCTTCATATTGGAAGGAACCGATGTAGTTCCAGATTGAAGAAGAATCTTATCTCTCGTGGCAATGTTAGAAGACAAGGGATATGATGTTGTCTTTAGCGAGGGAAAGGCTTTCCCGCGCAAGGCAACCGGTGAGACCCTGAGGATAGGGGTTCAAATCAAGAACCTTTATCAGTTGCAAGTAGATGGCTGCGCAGCAATGGCATGCAAGGAGGAAGGAGTAGTGAGCCGGGATGATGGTGAGCTGTGGCACCAGAGATTGGGCCACCTTCACCATGGAGCTTTGAAGATACTGCAGCAGATTTCTACTGGGCTTCCTAAGGGCACTTTTGCGCAGTCAAATCAGTGCAAGGGGTGTACCTTGGGAAATTTTTTGAAAGCCACCTTTCACAAGAAGGATAGTCACACCACGACGATCCTTGAGAGAATCCACACAGACGTGTGTGGACCTTTCTCAGTAGCTTCGACAGCAAAGCACAAGTACTATGTGATCTTTGTTGATGATTTCTCTGTATACGCATCTTCTTCTGCATAAGAAGAGCGAGACATACTCAAAGTTCTGTGAGTTCAAGGCACTGGTTGAGAAAGAATTAGGGAAGCAGGTGAAGGCTCTAAGAAGCGACAATGGTGGTGAATTCATCTTTGGCGAATTCAAGGAATTTTGCAGTGCAAAAGGAATTCAAAGAGAGCTCATAGCACCTGATAACCCACATCAGAATGAGGTTGCTGAGCGGAAGAACAGAACGATCGTGGGTGCTGCACGGGCGATGTTGCATGATCAAGGCCTACCCATACACTTGTGGGCTGAGGCATGCAATACTGCAGTATACGTGTAGACCCGTTTTCCTCACAGGATACTTGGCATGAGTACACTCGAGGAGGCATTTTCTGGTAAGAGGCCTGATATTTCCCATTTGAGGATTTTTGGTTCACCTGTTTACATTCATGTGACGAAGGATGCCAGGAAGAAGCTGGAGCCGACTACGTAGGTTGGGATATTTCAGGGGGTACATCGTATACACCCCACAACTATCGTGTGTTTTTCCACAAATACAAGACTCCAACTGTTGTGCGACAGATATCAAATTTCGTAGAGGAAAGCCATGAAGTGTTCGCTTGAGAGGGAGCCACACTTGCATGCATATGAGGAGCTATTAGTTTCTAAGGATGAGTCTCAGGATGTGGATCGGCCACGAGATGAGGTTCATGGAGTGGAAGAGACCACCATGCGCCGCCTGCGTCCATCAGCGGCGAAGCGCACTACGTGGAGCTGAGCGACTGGCTCAAGATGCAGAGAAGATTGTAGGACCACCTACAGCACAACACAGACAGAGACAGTCACCGAATCAGTACACTGGATACATGGCTCTTGTGAGAAAATGTGTTGTGACAGAGCCATCCTTTTTCGAGGAAGCCGTGGAGGACCCCGCATGGGTAGATGCCATGGTGGAAGAGTATGATTCGATTGTCAGAAACAGTGCATGGGATATTGTCCCGAGGCTGGAGGGAAAATCAGTGGTGGGTTTGAGATGGATCTACAAAGTGAAGCAGGTAGCTAACGGGAGTGTGGAGAAGTACAAGGTAAGATTTGTTTCCCGAGGCTTTTCACAGATTGAGGGGATCGATTATGGGGAGACCTTTGCACCCGTCGCAAGGTATTATTCCATACGAACGATTCTTGCTCTCTCAGCGCAGATGGGGTGGCACATTCATCAGATGGATGTGAAGACTGCGTTCCTCAATGGATTCATTGAGGAGGAGGTGTACATAGAGCAAATGGAATGTCGTCAGATCTTCAAAGAACTAAGTCGCATGTGTGCAGGCTCAAGAGAGCGTTGTATGGGTTGAAAAAATCACATTGTGCTTGGTACACACGGATAGACAGTTATTTCACCGGACTTGGATTCTCCAAGAGTGAGGCGGATCCGAACCTATACCAGATTGTGGTGGAGGGTAAGTTGCTGATCATTGTACTTTATGTAGATGATTTGATTTTGATAGGTGATGAGATGTTGATACTCTCATGCAAGGAGGATCTTGCAAAAGAGTTTGAGATGAAGGACTTGGGCCTCCTTCATTATTTCATGGGATTGGAAATTTGGCAGCGAAGTGATGGACTATTTGTTTCTCAGGGTAAGTATGCCCGGGAGATACTAGAGAAGTTCAACATGCATGGCTGCAAGCCTGTTGATACTCATCTTCCTGGTGGTTGGAGGAAGGAGGATGCTACTTCGGCGGAGGTAGTGGATGCCACTGTTTATCGACAGTTGGTGGGGTCGCTTGTATACGGTCGATACATGACTAGACATATGCTATGCGCATTAACCGGCTTTCTGGTATGGTTAAGCCTACCGAAGCTCTTGGAAGGCGAACGAAGCATGAAGAGGAGGATCTCGGAGGCACATCGGGATATGGATTGTGGTACAGACAGGAGGATGAGGTGAGGCTATGTGGTTTCACGGATGCAGATTGGGCAGGGAGCCCAACGAACAGAAAGAGCACATCTGGGTGGATTTTTAGTATCGGGTTGACAACAGTTTCTTGGTATAGTAGGAAGCAGAGATCCGTGGCACTCAGTTCAACGGAGGCCGAGTACATGGCAGCGAGTTTGGTTGCATGCGAGGCTATATGGATGAGGAAGATCCTGGTCGAGTTGTTCGGTTCACACTTAGATCCTACTGTGATATATTGTGATAATCAGAGTTGCATCAAACTCTCGGTTAATCTAGTATTTCATGATAGATCTAAACACATTGACATCCGGTATCATCATATCAGAGATTGTGTGCAGCGGAAGATCATGTTACTTTCATACATTCCCACGGAGGATCGGGATGCTGATATCTTGACGAAGGCGCTCACCAGGAGAAAATTCGAATACCACAGAGGCAGGATAGGGGTTGCAGATAATCCATATCTTGTTGAGAGGGAGTGTTGAAAATGCAACAAGATGATGGAGCTTAGTGAAAAGAAGTCGCCTTCACTAAGTGGGCCCGCAGGCTATTTTTGGCTCAAAGTCTATTTTTAGACTATGTCTATTTTTAGACATATGGATCATGTTCTATGAGTTGCAGGATGCTATTTGTGGATGGTTGGTCAAGTCGGAAAAAATAGATGGACTTCTATTTTTAGACATACTGGGCGGAATCTATTTTTATATTGCCAGTCTAAAAATAGATATGTCAAATATTATTAGCTCTTAATAATATTTGGACTATAAACATTATCTTATTCTCTTGAAGCACTTCAGTTAAGTGCACAGATGTGGCACAGGAGCTGATAGAAGGAATTATGCTATTCCTAAGGGTTAAGTGGAGCTATTGCATGGATACTTCAGTTAGAACTCATGTGAGAGAGTTTGGTGGAGTTGATTGAGGAAGTTAATGGAGTTGTGTTCAGTTTAACTAATCTAAACATAGTTGAGCTAGTTGTATCTAGTCTAGCTGATTGATACACTAGTGAGAGTGGTGTGAATTAATTATTAATTAATTCACTAATTATAAACTCATTAATCAACTAAAGAATACATCAGTTAACTTCAGTGCATGGACAGTTTCAGTGGAGACCAATGAAGAGGTAGGTGAAAGAGCAGTGTGACTATCAGTTGTGACTATACTAGTGCATGAGTTTGCACCACACATTGATGGAGATGCCAATGAGGATTGCGCAGTGCATACCAGAGGGATTCGAACTCAGATTGGGCCATTATTCATCTTGGATTGCGCAGTAGAGGCAGGCTAACAGGTGGAGCAGATTGGAGCATGTGTTTTGCTAGATATGAGCTTAATGTGTAACAATTGGAGGTTATCTTGAGAGCTTGTGAGGTTGTACAATGAGTTGTTACATGATCTCTATCATTATAATATCAGATAGTTGGGGGTTTTCGAAGCTTTAAGCTTTCCTGCATCTTTGTGTTTATATGTGTGATTGTTTATGGTTTTAATGTGTGCATGCAATTGTTTATATTTCCGCAATTAATGATCAATGGTAGAAGAGGTTATGTATTATGCATGAAGCTCAAATAGTGTGTGATCAGGATAATCTCGGTGAATAATTTAACAGTTATTCAAATTTCTACAACAATTTCTTCAATAGACCTCCTGTTTAGTATTATTATCATTTTCTTAAAAAAATCATCCACGTTCTAGTTCATATGCAAGAACTTTATTTTCGTACTCTGCTGCTCTGAGTAATGCTTCTTCTTCTTGAGCATTCAACCTATGCTCCCTCTTCATCTGCAGCCCATGCCATTTCAATTTCTTCCTCATAATCCATCCACACCTCTGGTCTTCATCACTCCTCCGTAGCAACTTTATCAATAGATCAAGATGGGTTCTCATCTTAGCTTTTTCTCTTATATTTTTCATTAATCATCTTCTTCCATATGCCATTTGTCTTGGCATCTTCCTTCTTCACTTTGTGGTTGCTTCCTGAACCTCTGCTATGACTTTCAATAGTCATCTTCTTCAGTTCTTTCACCCTCTATGAACTGCACTACCCCCTGCAGTAACAGTTCCTCCTACTACAACTTAACTCACCAAACTTCCTATGTGCTTGGTCTTTTGGCAAGTACTGGTCCTCAATCTAGAACCCTCCTTGAGCACTCCTCTTTGCTCCTTCTAGGCTCACCCTCACAACTCATATTCACTTGAGAACACTATTTTCCTCTTATATTTCAACCTCATCTGAAATATTAGGTTCTAACCACACTTTTTCTTCCTCCTAGAAACCCTTACTAGCTTCCTTCATCACCGCCCTTAAAGGCTGTAATCTTCTTGCTTAGATGTTTTCACTCCTACTGCTAATTATTGTTTGTGCTACTACTTTATCCATGTTTTTGAAGCTCTTATGCTTTTTCATAAGCCTTTAGTCCACAGTCTAACCTCTTAAGGTTCACTCGATTAGAATCAATGAGAAATATTTCTCAACTTTGCTTAGTTCAAAGTCCTTCATACCACCTCTCAGATCTTGTTTCTTTGATACCAATTTATGCATCTGTAACTACATTTTACAAATAATCTGTGGACTTGTGGGTTGTTACTAAGAAAACCTCATTTTGACACTTCTTCTTCCATAGGATGGTTCAGTATCGAGACGGACGCATCGTGCTCTGGGAGGTCGAGAAGCATCAATTCTGCAAAGTACGTCAAAGATGGTAAGTTGGAGTGCAGTGCTGCATTATTTAATGCAAGTTGTAAATAGTTTAACTCAATTAAGTGAGTTAAACTCAGTTATGCTAGTTGTAACTGAAGATACACTAGTCAGAGATCAAGTGAATTAAATATTAATTAATTCACAATCAGTGATCTCACTTGAAACTGAGGAATTATTATTATTAGCCGCATGAATGTCAGATCTAGTGGAGACTTAGTTGAGTTCTAGGTGAAAGGGAAGTTAAATATCAGTTGTAGGATTATTATGTTGCACACATCCAACCAAACACCCATTGGAGTGCCCATGATACTTGCACAGTCAAGGAAGGCAAAAATTCCTATCTTTTAGGGATTACATCCATCAAGGTTTGCGCAAGAAAGGCGGGTTGTTTGGAGGCTAAGAATTGGCTACGTGGTGGTAAATTTTACATATGATAGTGTGAGAAAATTAGCTGAGTACTGGAGGGATCTTGTGAGAAGAGTTTTGTATGTCATTGTTTCATGATCCATGCTGAAAATACAATAGAAGATAGTGGGGTTTTTTAGCTGTAAGCTTTCCCCGTGAAATTATCTGTGTTGTGTGTGATTGATCTTTCTTCATGTTCATGTGATTAGTGATTTTGTTTTTAATTCCGCAAAATTTTTAGAAGCGATTCAGTATTTAACTTTAGTACATTGTTAGATTGAGTGAATCCCAAATATACATGCATGTTGTATAATTTATACACATAAATGTCATAAATGAGATTCAAAGACTTGAACTCATGTATTTGGGGAAACAAATTGGTCACCATATCACTCAACCTAAGATCTTAATTAAATTTAACATTTTTATAAATAAATTGTGGTCCAACGTTGCATTGTCCCAAGGATTGTGTCAATATGGAAATCAACCATGGTCAACCATGTTTATTCAAGGGTTTATAATAATTATCTTAAGGTTTATATACCTTAGGTTTATAAGTTTTATCCCTTGGTTTTATTATTCCCTTGGGTTTATAATATCCATCCCTCGAGTCTATTAATTTAAGGGTTCATATTCCTAGGCTTTAATATTATTCTCTTAGGTTTATATTCCCTTCGATTTTTATTATTAATCCATAGGATTTATTATTCTCTTGGGTTTATAATATCACACATGGCCAACCATGTGTTATATCATCAATCATGGTCAACCATGGTCCAATGTCACATTATGAAAAAAATGATGTTGATTTGAAAAATAATCATGGTCAAGCATGGTACAAAGTCACATTGTGACAAGGATTGTCTGACTATGAAAATTGACCATGGTCAACCATGTTTATTTTAGTTTTTATAATATTTATCTTAGGTTTTATATACCATGGGTTTATAGTATTAGTCCCTTGGGTTTAATATTATTCAACCATTGTCAACCATATTTTATAAAACCAATCATGGTCAACCATTGCCCAACATAGCATTATGACAAAGATTGTCTGAATATGAAAATCAATCATTGTCTCAACCATGGTCCAACATTGCATTATGAAAGAGATTTTCTCAATATGATAATCATCGTCAACCATGCTCAAACATGGTCAATCATGGTCAACCATGGTTGAACGCTGCATTGGCACAAAAATTGTGTTGATATGAAAATCAACCATGGTTAAGCATGGTCAACCATAGTTTATAAATTACCCATAGTTAATAATTTATTATTATTAAATAGTAATTTATTATTATTAAATAATTAATTATTATTATTAAATAATAATTTAATAATTTATAATTTAATAATAAATAATTATTATTAATAATATTAATTATTATTATTATTATTATTATGGTTTTTAAGTTCCTATGGTTATCATCTTTGAAGAGCTTCCCGGATTATCCATATTATCAAGAAACATTTGTCGACATTTCAAATTCCAATGGGGATCCATATTCTAAAGAGCTTCCCAGATTATTTCATTGTCCTGAAGATGGATCCCCGTTGGGATTTGAAATGTCAACAAATGTTTCTTGATACTGTGGATAATCCACAAAGCTCTTCAGAATATTATTATTATTATTAATTAATAATAATTATTTATTAGTAATTAAATAATGAATTTATAATAATAATATGAATAAATAATTAATAATTAATTATAAACTAATAAATAATTTATAATTAATAATTAATTAATAGTGAATTATTAATAGTAATATGAATTAATAATTAAATATTATTATAATCATTTTAAAATAATTATTATTATTACTAAATAATTATTGTTATTAGGATTATTAATATTAGTACTTTCTGAATTTAGGGTTTTGTGATCTATATTTGACAATTGAGAATTTTTTTTTTTAGTAATAATCATATAAGAGAAAGTTTTGTCGACGCATTTTGAACCATTCAATGTGATTCATTTTCAAAATAAGATGGAAAATTAAATCATGACACTAGCTTAAATAAAAATAAAATAAATATTATTATTAAATAATTAATTTATATTACATCATTTAAAATTAAATAATTTAAAATTACATTTACTATTAGTATGAATATTATTATTTAATATTAAATGTAAATTATTATTATTTAATGTTAATATACATTATTAATTATAATGATAATAATAATATTTTTAGTGTAATAGTTTTTTATTTTAATAATATTTTTATTGTTGTATATTTATTAATGGTATATCGGTTTTCGACTCATACAAATTAGACATAAAGATACAATGATATGTACAATGTGTTTGAAAAAAAAATAAAAATGTTTGGCTCATATTTACACATCGACCCTGCAAAATCATGTCATTAAAACCCTATATGACAATAGCAACCCTATATGACAATAGTAGTGACCAATGATGGTGTACTCATAACTCGCAATAAACTTGAAACTTGAAATAACTTCAGTTTCCAAAGGAAACATGTCTTGGCTCATATTGACACAACGTCGACCATATAAGATTTTGTCATTAAAACCTTATATGACAATAGCAATGACCAATGGTGGTGGTGGTGTACTCATAAAGGAAAAATGCCTTGGCTCATATTGACACAACATCGACCCTGCAAAATCATGTCATTAAAACCCTATATGACAATAGCAGTGACCAATGATGGTGTACTCATAACGGACAATAAACTTTAAACTTGAAACTCATAAGGTTTTAATGCCTTGGCCCATATTGACACAACATCGACCATACAACGTTTTGTCATTAAAACCTTCTAAGACAATAGCAATGACCAATAGTGATGTACTCACAAGGGACCATAAACTTGAAATAACTCGAGTTTCCAAATAATTCATTAAAAAAATAAGTGGAAAAGGAAAACACATGTCGTCTATTCAATTTTAAATGCCAACATGTTGTCCAAAAAAACGATGCACTACTATACATGGTCCAATAAATTAGTTGAATTATTTGTGTATAAAATTTAAAATGAAGATTTTATCATTTAAATTCTTATACCTTTTACGTGTTAAAATTTCAAAAAACTAGCCAAATATATTCTAATTTTGTCGAATATTTTATATATTAAAAACACGAATATAAAAATAACTTTGTGCGTGGCCAATACATTTGAAGTGGAAGTGGAATCCTTGTCGAATACATTTTGAAATGGAATTGCGTGTCCAATACATTTTTGAAGTGGGAAAACGTTTGTTTTACGTCAAATTCAAAGCCCAGCTAATCCAGTAACCCTAACTTTACGTTGCCTTTTACACGTCACCTCTTACGGATTGTATAATTTTTTATCATTACCTTGGTTCTTGGAATGATTAAAGCTCATAATTTAAGTTTCTTTATTTCACTAAACACGTTTACGTTGTTATACACTAAATTCAATTTACATTTAGTAATCACATGCTAAATCACACCTAACGATAACGATTTACAAAGATCTATACAACCCTTAATAGTATTCATTTTTTGTCCATATAATATCATGTTGTTTATTATTTAGTCTTATTGTGTTCCAATCTGATTTTTGGATCATACCATGCAATTTCGCTATCTTATATTCATTTTTAAATCTTATCCACTCCCAATCTGATTTTAAAAATTAAATAATTAATAATAACGTCTGGTGATGTTAACACGACACTATCATATTTTTATTCATCATGGTATCCACATACTAAAATAAGTAAATTTTAGTTTGGTTTTCCATAATTTGATACGCAGAATTAATAAAAATATATAAAAACAAAAACATCCCACCACATGTTATGAAAAGTGTCGCCATGAAATAGCATGGAAGCAACCTCCCACTTGGCCGACACCATCAAAATATTTAGTTACAATACGCATTTGTGACCCCTCCTCCATAAGGTGTATATAAGTGAACTGAACTTATTGTGAACTAGACCAGAGATCGAACTTACTTTCAAAGGAAGTTCAGGGTAATTATTTTACAGATTCATAAAATTGTGATTATGTGGTTTATACTACTGAAGAGCGTCAGTATCAGTTTCATTATTTACAAATTAATGTTTATATTTATTGATGTGATAGTTGCATTTACGGCTAATTAGGATTAACTAGTTAAGTGACTTTTATTATTTATTAATGAAAAGATTGAGACAAGTAATGTTATTAATTTTAATAATAAAGTTGTTATGAAAAATAACTAGATAAGAAATGTAAAAAGCTGATGGTAAATGTTTCCAAGAACTAAAAAGAGGTTGAGGACAGTTGGAAACAATTACCTGCTCCTGTGGGGATAAAGGACTGATCCCAGTGAGGAGTAGGGGTTCTGTTGATGGATGAAGGGAAGAGTGAAGATTTTCTGAGCTGGTAGAGAACCAATGGAAAAACACTAAGAAATTTCCTGAAGTTTCTGATACTGACTAGACTAGGTGTCTTGAGGTCACAGCAGAAAGAAATCCACTATTCACCCGTATTGTTCAATTTGGAGTACAAGGGCAAGGTGGACGTAATTGTCTCTCTTGGTGGTTGGGAAGACCACAGCTAAATAAACTCAAATATAGATAAGTACTTATGCATTTACAGTATTTCTTTTATAGATTCAAATACAGTATTTCTGTCTCAGATTCAGGGAAAATACTATTTCAAAATTATTTGCAAGTTTTAGTCAGTATGAAATTTAATGCAAATTTGTACGTTTGTTCTGTACATTAACATATGAGGATTTGCATATGATTTTTGTTAAATAATAGAGAAAATGGGAGAGCACCAAGAAAGTTTTGTCTATATGAGTTTCTCTTTTTCCTGTAACTAATTTTTAATATCTTAGTTATGAAAATAATGGCTATCCCTAAAGCTCAATCCCTTGGGACTGTGAGTTGGAAAAGAAAACTACAAAGAACCAAATTTTCAGGAAGGAGAAACAAGAGAAGATTGTACCATAACTTATGCCATTCGAAGAGACTGCAAATATCATTAATATTTACATAACTATTCTATCTATATATAAATTTATTAGAATGGAACTGTAAAAATTAGAATATGCATTTTTCTTTATCATGTAACAAAATCCTCAAAATAAAATTAAAAGGAAAAGAGAGCGAGTAGATTGTCAGTTGAGGGTTTGGGTGGAAACCCAACCCCAAAACTAGTTGCCTCTCAGGTATTTTCTTAAACTATACTTGGACAGAGTTAGGGTGGTCTAGTCACCACCTAAGGAAAATCTCCTTATAAGTAAACTGAACAGAAAGAAACTGTGTGCTTAAACGTATATAACAGTAAGAGCATAACCAGAAGATTTAAGTGAGGTTATTTCATTAGAAAAGCAAGAGATGAAAGAAAACACATTTGGAGAGCATAAAGTATTGCACGTATAACTCTGGAAATGTTACGAGGACTAGCATAGTAACTTCCAGACTATGAAAAGAAATAAATGGAGAATAGATGAGTTAAACAACACCATGTGTATATAATTATTCCAAGAACTCGCAAGGAGAAATAGCTCTGATATATATATACAAATATATTTACAATGAAAATTCCAACTCGCGAGGGTTCCTCACGATAGCTCATTCATATAAATAAAGAATGTCCATTACAAAATAAAGAGACTGCAAGTTCGAGAAATTTCCCTGGTAAAGGGGCTGAACACCAAATTAATAATACATTTCAATCAAAACAATGATAATACTTCATTTAGGCCAGATGAACGCTTTAATGAAGACCTTCGCCCTAAGAAGGGTTAAAAACCACTGGAGAATTAAAAAAAAACCCATAGCTTCATAAGTACCTGGAGGAGAGATTGTGTCTTAATCCATGAACGAGTCAAATGCCGAACCAAAACCTTGAATTCCATTATCGAAAATAGGATATTGGTTTAGGATTGCCAACCTGTGCGTGATTTCCTGCATAAAAGCCAGAGAGGCGACTCTGTAAGAAAGTATTTAAGTTGTAAATTTTAAAGGAAACATTTTCTTATGATAAAATAAAATATCGTGCTCATAAACACATGATTCGGTACAACAATAATTGATTTAAAGAGCTAGTTCCCTGAACCTCATCCGCCGCTTTGAGACCCTAATTTTAACTGACAAGAGAACTCTCATGAAAGGTTAATCTTAAACTTACATAAACGGTGAGCAAAACCACAAATGGAAATTTACGTCTAAGAGAAATGAGTATAATGTTACAGTAGCGGAGGGAATTTTACCTATACCGTATTCAACCGAGGGTCGGTATCGAGCTGGATGCATCGACGACCAAGTACAGAAAAGTTCAAAAACCTCTCGGTGGTTAACATCAGCACCTCTATCCATCTCATTGCCGAGTCAAGAATAATTAAGAGAAGGCAGGCTTGGAGCGACAATAGCAACGAAGGCATTTCCAATATTTACCAGATGGAGATAAGCTTAATCCTCATATTGTGAAACAAGACCAGAAGTGACAGAGTAGAGCAATAATGCCAGAAAATTAGGGTTGGCGGGCATTACTATGCACCTCCCACCCAATTTTCCCAACCGTTGATCTAACGAAAATCTTACGGTGGAGATGAAGTTGAGCACTTGGAAACTCGCAATAGATCTTGTTGAAAGATCTCACCGATGTCATTGCAATTAATACCCAATACGTTTTCCAGCTACTATTAACCAGCTAATGATGCCACATTAGTAATAAGAGTTAATTATTCCACTGTAATCGAGAAATGAAACCTCCATAATAAATGTGCAGCCGGTGGAAATATCCATCGAAAAATCCAAATCGAGACTAGTAAGGTGTTAAGTGTTAGTGAAGTTTGATATTATAAAATCTATTTATATGTCTATTCTTAAATAGGTTAAAATGATACTTAGGTAAGTAATAAAGGTTTAATGGAGTGTTTTTTAGAAAGAATTATGTTGTAAGAAAAAATATGCAACTCGGTTAAATGGACTGAGTAATTAATAAATGTATAAGGTAAGGCTTTACCTTAGTTTAAAAGTCAAGTATGGTAAAAAAAAAAAATTATCTTTGCATTTTTTATTGTTACAAGTGGTATTAGACCAGCTTCCACACGCTAGGACCCTAACAGTCGACTAACAATAAAGTTGTGTGTGTGACTGATGCACAAAGAGAGAGATTTAGAGAGACATTTGAAGTATAACATGAAACATAATGAGAAGGGGAACAACGCCACAACCACCCCAAGACACTAGGGAACCCCAAGCTTAACCAGTGATGAACCCAGAAAGTTGGGTTCAGTTAATCGTCGATCAGCACCGACAAACTAGTAGACTGCTGGAAGAACAACAACATAAAACTAGCTTCCTGTTGAATACGGTACAACAACTACAATTGGAAATTGTGCGTGCTTGAAAATATAACGAACGATTACTGCAAGAGCAAGAAAATATACTAAAGAGCTTTTCAAACAAACAAAACCAAGAAGTGGAACATCCGAGTACTGGGAGAGGCATGCAAGAAGAAGATGAGCAACAAACAAGACTCAACATCACACACAGAGTGGGAGGAAGCCCATCCCAGCGAAGCAAGAACAAAAATTATAATGAAGCCGAATTTGGCAATGTGTCAGATCGTAGAATCCAAGTTATCCATAGTAACATAAAACGATTGTCGACGTTTCGAATCCCAACGGGGATCCATCTTCAGGACGAGAAATGAATGAAGAATGAAAGAAGGTCACAAAAGGTATAAATAGTGAAGGGCTGAGATGATGAGAAGATGAGAAGATGAGAAGAGTCGAAAGACTCTATAATTTATTAAAAAAATAAAAATTTTAAAAATTTTAATTTTATTTTAAAATTTGTTTTTTTTTTTTTTTTTAATTTTATATAAATTAATTCTAATTTTAATAATAAATATTTAAAATTTTTATTAATTTAATAAGAAATATTTTTTTAAATAATAGATATTTAAAAATAATAATAATAATAATAAATATTTTTTTTTATTTTTTAAGAATTTAAAATTTAATATATATATATTTTTTTAAATTAAAATTTTGTCGTTTTAATAAATATTTATATTTAATATTTATTTAATTATCAAACTCTAAATTACTACAATATTGTATTTTATTTTAATTATTACTTAAAATTTTTATTATCAATAATAAATTCAAAATTTATTTTATATTTTAATGTCTAAATTAATTTTATAATCTATATAATCTATAATATGTTATGAAAATTTATTTTAATGTCTAAAAAGTATTTTATAATCTAAATCCTACCTAAAATAGTATAATAATTTAACTATTGGAATAAATGTTCAAAGGAATATTAATAAATATAATGAATTTATATTAAGTATATTAAATATATTTTATTAATTTAATAAAATCCTAAGAAATTTTAATTTTAATTTTTATTAATATATTTGATTTAGAATTTTTATCCTTACTTACTTCCAATCACTCATAATAATTATTAATTAATTAATACAGATAATTATTATGAGTAAGTGAAGTAATAAGTGTTATGAAATGGCATGACCTTAAATTATTTACTAAACAGAAGAAGAAGAAACAAACCTACGAGATCATACCTGGGATGAGGACGAACCTAAGGAGTAAATTTGTCTAACTAGAGGTCGCCAATTGTCACTAATCTCATGTCCTCTATCCCTGTTTATGTTATCCAGGTGTTTCATAATTTCCAACGCTTCTCTAATCTTCCGTCTCTGATAGTGCTCCTCCCTCGCAATGATTTTAGCATCCTCAAGACGTATGTGATGTTTTATTTTCAAGGAGTGATCAGCAAGGGCAAAGGTTCTAGCTCGCTCATTTTTAATATCGACACCATGCTCTTTCAGACGCTTTTGAAGAGAGCGCTCGGTTTCACCAATATAACTCTTGCCACATGAGTAGTCAATCTTGTAAACACCTTTAAGCTGCCCCTGACTAGTGCTATCTTTGACTGAGCACATATTTTGCCTAATGGTTCTTGCTGCTGAGAATTGTGCAAAAATGTCATTCCTTCCCAAAACCCTGGCAATATTATCTGTCACACCTTTAATGTATGGCAGAAAAACCCTACCAATATTCTCTTGGGGATCTTGGCACTTTTTGGATACTACAGTACTTTTTGCTCTGTTTATGGCTTTCTTGATTTCTCCTTCCTTATACCCTATACCCAAGAAGATAGATGTCAGGTGAGAGATTTCATCCTCTGGATGCTCCTCATCGGAAATTCTCAGGGCTCTTACAGCAAGAGTGTTAAGGACACCAAATTTCTGAGCAAGATGATGGTAGGACTCAGCATGGAGGTAGCTGTGAGTATGGGTCTTCTTCCTGAAAACCTGATGCCCTAATGTTCCATCCTCTTTTCTGGTAACCAGGACATCCAAGAAAGGAATGCTCTTGTTTTCTTTAATTTCCATGGTGAATTTAATTTCTGAGGAAATTGAGTTGAGGTGGTTGAAGAATTTCTCGAGATTATCCCTACCATGCCACCACTTTATGTTAGTGTCATCTACAAATATTTTCCACCAAGTTGGACTTAAGGGAAAGGAGGCAAGGGATTTCTTCTCGAAGTTTTCCATAAATAAGTTGGCCACAATAGGTGAGAGAGGCGATCCCATTGCGACACCAGATACCTGCTCATAGAACTCTCCTTGGAAGCTGAAGAAGGTGGATCGTAAACAAACCTCAGCAAGTTTGGATGTTTCAGGATCCGTGACCTCATTAATAACCTTCACTGCTTCATCTAAAGGGATTTTGGTAAACAATGAAACCACATCAAAGCTTACCAGAATGTCACTTTCTTCCACCCTCTCTTCTTTAATAAGCTTAACAAAGTCAATTGAGTCCTTAATGAAGGACTCAATATTCCCAACGAGAGGTTTGAGAATTTTTGCGACATATTTTTCCAGTTCATAGGTGGGGGATCTAATGGTATTGACAATTGGTCTAAGGGGAACCCCTTCTTTATAATCTTAGGAAGCCCATAAATCCTCGGAATGACTTCACAGGAGAGAGTCAATTTCTTCTTCAATTTATCACCGAGATGAGAGTTCGAGATTTCCTTCTTAACTTCTCTTAAGACCTTTGGCAAGGGGTTGGACTTCAACTTCCTATAGTTGCTGCAATCAAGATGCTCATTCATTTTCCTAATATAATCCACCTTATCTAAAACGACAGCTGCCCCTCCTTTGTCTGCCTTAAGGACCACAATATCGTTGTTATTGCGAAGGGATTTAAGAGTGCCTATCTCCTCCTTCCTGAGGTTACTTTTAGGTGGTTTAGCTTTTCTTAGGATCATGGATAATTCCTGTCTAAGGGCCTATTTTTCATCCACTGGTAAACCTCGAATGCCCTCCTCAATGCTACACAAAATGCTTTCATTTGGAATACATTTAGGAGCAACAACAAATCTCAAACCTTTGCTAAGAATCATACGGGAATCATGACCTAATTCCACTAAGGAAAGGTTAACAACATTTTTATTCATGGAATCATCAAGTAAGGTTCTCCTATTAATACTTCTCTCTAAATCATCTATGGGTTATTTATTAATATTTCTTTCATCATATAAGGGCTTCTCATTATTACTCAAAAAGCCACACGGGCCATGCTTTCCTTTCTCCTTTATTTGCGAATTAATGCTCATAATTGAATCATCACAGTTTCCTTCTTTATTAATATTTCTTTCATCATCTGCTTCTCATTATCACTCAAAGAGTCCCACAGGCCACGTTTTCCTTTCTCCTTTATATGCGAATTATTGCTCCTAGTTGAATCATCACAGTTTCCTTCCTCCTCTAATTGCAAATTGATGTTTTTTAATGAATTATCACCGTTATGAAAAAAACCATGGCAAAAAAAATAATTGTCACCATTCGATCTTATACCCTGCTCCTTTATTTGTGAACTAATGCTCCTCATTGAATCATCATAGTTTCGTTCTTCTTTTAATTGTGAATTGATGTTTTTTAATGAATTATCACCGTTATGAAAAAGACCATGGCACAACATATGATTGTCACCATTCGATCTTATACCATCACGGTCTCCTCCAACTTTAATTATATCACCATTTACTTGTTGGCCCATACTGTAATCTATATTTTTAATATAGCCATTCACTTGTTGACCAAAATTGAGTTCTACGTCTGTGTGGACTGCGTGGTTGTCGGCTGTGTGGATAGGGTTCACGCCATTATCTTTGTTGATAGAATAATCCGTAGAGCTAACGGGTGTGTCATATTCATCCCTGGGATTTAAGGGGATCTCATCCACGGGTTGGCTCAGTCTAGGACAGTAAGCCATAATACCAACCTCTGATGTAACTACTGATTCATTGAACAAGTTCGTCATTAAATCTGGAAGAGGAGTCATCGTAGCAAAATTTCCGATTTGAAGAAGCTCATTGTGGTTATAGGATATAAAACCTTTGGGAACATCCTTCCTCGGTTTTATGATGTTTTTGTTACTGCAGTCAGAGGGAATAGCCTGTTCATTATCCTTAATTCGATTTTCAAAGGTTAGGATGTTGGAGTTACTTCTTTCATTCTTCGCATTAGACTACGAAGAGCTGGTGATAGATACCCCTGTTCCACCTGCGTCTACGGGAGAGTGAGAGTCGGTATTACAGACGGATCCTGCTGCCTACGATATCTTCCAGATGACTATGGTTCTCCTTAAGAAAACAGGTAACCATTATTACCCGAAACTTGAGTCTCATCGAGATCCAGCTTCTTAAGTTTTACCAGCTTCTTTGAGTGTCTGTCACAAGCTATTTGACCTTCATTCTGAGCTTTGAGAGTAGCCTTTGCATCAATGGTTCTCCACAGATCTGGGTTGATTAAAATAGTAAGCTTTAGATGCAACAAAAGAGTCGAGCATCCTAATTTATCTAACGTTGTACGAGTATGCTTAATCTCACCATGAAGAATGTTAAAACTCAGTTTGAGAAGGTAAAGAATAGTTTTAATGTGGGCAAAGGCGAGAATCAGGTTTAAGTCATGACAATCCTTGAGAAAATGTAGGTCTGCGGCCCTTCTTTCAATCTTAATTCGATTTTTTTCTAGATCAGCAAGTGGTTAAAAAGCAGAAAGTAGAACTCCACAGGGAGTTTCGAAAAATAAAACCACCAACGTTTGATGGTGAAGCTGAGGAAGTGGCAGAAGCATGGCTGATAAACATGAATAAATACTTTCAAGTGTATGAGTACAATAGTAACTTGAAGGCCAGATTGGCCAGAGTACAATAGTAACTTGAACGCCAGATTGGCCATATATCAATTAAGGGAGAAAGCCACTTTGTGGTGGGAGGAAGTGAAGAATGTTCGCAGCATTGAGGAACAAGATGTCACATGGGAATCATTTCAACAATACTTTAAGGAAAAGTATTTAACAGAACGATTCTTTGACGAGAAAGCTAAATAATTTCATGACTTAAGGCTGGGACAGATGACCATGGATGAATATATCACCAAGTTCACTTCCCTGTTGTGATATGTTCCCTACCTTCGAGAGGAAAGGGCTAAGGTGCAAATATTTTTGAGCTTCCTGCCAACACATATGAAGGAGCGAATAGAATTTGTAAACCCTCGAACCATGGATGAAGCCATTCATAAATCAAAAATTTGCTATCAGCAGTCCAAGGCTAAAGGGGAGATTAGAAAAAATTGTCTGCCAAAGAAAGGGCAGAAAAGCAACTCAAATTTCAAAGGCACCAAAAATAGTAACTTTAAGAATTTTGCACATAATTCTGTCAGCAAACAGTCTGGCAGAAATCACCATAGAACTAGATTTCCAGCACAAGGAAAACCTACAGAAGCATCTAGAAAGCCTGACCAAGGGCAGTTGACCAAGCCACCTTTACAGTGTTGCGGGTGTGGTGAATCACACTACTACAAAAGTTGTCCACATCGTGTAAGAAATGACATGGTTGCAAACCTGCAGGAAGCTTCTACAGTAGGTGATGTGGCGTGAAACATCCCTCGTATCAATGCAGCGTTGGAGGACCAACAGGAAGACTATCAACCAGCAATGATTGAGCTAAAAGGTAATATACTAACTCAATCTGTTTCTATTTTGGTAGACCCAGGTGAAAGTCTGAGCTATGTTAGTCCCAAAATAGTGGAAATGTGTAAATTAAAAGAACAAAAATTTAAAATTTCATGGCTGGTATAGCTAGCCATTGGAGCAAAACGAAAGGTAACTGCCAAAATCCCAAACTGTACTTTGGAAATTTCAGAACAGCAGTTATAAGTAGATTTGAATATTCTGCCATTAGGGTCCTATGATGTTTTACTGGGTATGGATTGGCTAGAAAAGCATTGGACCTTAGTAGACTGTAAGGAAAATATTATTTACTATAGAATGTAGAATGCACGATGGAACACGTAAAGAGATTCATGGAATCAAGAAGCCATTACAGTTATGGCCAATTACAACATCCCAAATGAATAAATGTATAAGGAAAGGATGCTAGTTATATCTTATTCAAGTGGGGTGTGTAGATTCCAAGGAAAAATTGCCTATGATGGAAAATATACTTGTGGTGCAAGAATTCCTGGATGTCTTTCCAGAAAATATTCCTGGATTACCACCCAGGAGAGACATAGACTTCACCATAGAGTTAATGCAAGGAGCTTCTCTAGTATCAAGGGCTCCTTATAGAATGAGTGTGCTAGAACTAACTGAGTTAAAAATGCAGTTACAGGAACTACTAGATAAGGGCTACATTCATCCAAGTGTGTCCCCTTGGGGAACACCAGTACTGTTCATGAAGAAGAAGGATGGAACCATGCGAATGTGCATGGATTATAGGCAGCTCAACAAGTTAATAGTCAAGAACACATACCCTTTACCAAGGATTGATGATCTGTTTGATCAAGTGAAGGGGGCCATGGTGTTTTCCAAGGTAGATTTAAGATCTGGGTATCACTAGATCCAAATCAAGGATGAAGATATTTTCAAGATAGCATTCCGTACCAGGTATGAACACTATGAATTTGTGGTGTTACCCCTTGGGTTAACAAATCCACTAGCAACCTTTATGAGGTTAATGCATGGAATCTTCCATCCTTTCCTAGATAATTTTGTACTTATATTTATAGATGATATATTGATCTATTCTAAAAACTAGGAAGAGCATAAGGAGCATTTGAAGATTGTGTTGGAAATGCTAAGAAAAAACCAGCTATATGCCAAGTTCAGCAAATGCAATTTCTTCAAAACAGAAATCTAGTATTTAGGCCATGTTATTTCAATAGAGGGAATTGCTATTGATCAAGAGAAGATCAAAAAAATCATGGAATGGTGAGTACCCTAGAACGTGGCAAACATTAGATCCTTTATGGGATTAGTTGGGTACTATCGAAGATTTATTGAAGGATTTTCCATAATTTCTTTTCCTATTACTTCCTCGCAGAGGAAAGGAAAAGTTTTCACGTGGACTATTGAATGTCAAAACAGTTTTGAAAAGCTGAAACAACTTTTGACTACTGCACTTGTGTTAAGGGTAGCTGACCCAAACAAAGAATTTGAAGTGTGTATAGACACATGTAAAGAAGGTGTTGGGGCAGTCCTATCTAAGGAAGGCAAAGTGGTAGCATATGAATCAAGAAAGTTGAAGGATCATGAAAAAAGGTATTCAGTGTATGATCTGGAGTTAGCGACAGTAGTACATGCACTTTGGGTATGGAGACACTACTTTCTGGGCAAAAAGTTTGTTTTAAAAATAGATCATAGCAGCTTGACTAGTTACTTCAAGCAAGCAGATCTAAACTCAAGACAGGTTATATGGAATGCCTTCCTAAGTGAGTTTGATATGGACATCCAGCACGTGAAGGGTAAGGAGAACCAGGTGGTTGATGCTTTGAGTAGAAAGTTGCATTGTGTTTATGAGCTTTTCTACAATCAGCTTGAAAATAAATTCTTAGATAAAGTAAAAGTAGAAGCACAAAAAGATCCGGACTATCAATTCTTATGGCAACAAATGGAAAAAATCATAATGCAAGGAGGTACTTCTGATTTTGGTATAAATAATTATCAGATTCTAACTTTTATAGGTAAGGTGTATGTACCAAACCGTATAGACCTAAAGGAGCTAATAGTGAATGAATACCATTGCAACAATTATGCAGGTCATCCAGGATACCAGAAAATGTTGACTACAATCAGAAAGGTATACTTCTGGCCTATGCGTAAAAACATTGCTGAATATTTAAGTAAATGTTTGGAGTGTTAGCAGGTGAAGGTGGAGCATCGACATCCCGCAAGATTGTTGCAGCCCATACCGATACCTAAATGGAAATGGGAGGTCATATCCCTAGACTTCATCACAGGCTTACCTCGAACAAAAAGGAAAAATGGCTCCATCATGGTAGTGGTGGACAGTTTGAGTAAATCTGCACATTTTATACCCGTGCAGTGTACTTACAAGACTGTATAAATAGCCGACATATTCACGAAGGAAATTTTTAGGCTACATGGAATTCCAAAGACAGTTATCTCAGATCTAGATGTTAAGTTTACTTCTGCATTTTGGAAGACCTTGTTTACTGAACTGGGGACTCGGATAAACTTTAGCACAGCTTATCATCCCTATACTGACAGTCAAACAGAGCGATTAAACCAAGTCTTGGAAGATATGCTGCGTATGTATGTGATGCATCAACCAATCAAATGGGAGGAATATTTACATTTGGTGGAATTTTCTTACAACAACGGTTACCAGGAGTCCCTGAAGATGAGTCCTTTTGAAGCCTTGTATGGGAGATAATGTCGTACACCCATAAATTGGAGTAGTCCCGAAACAAAATTAATATTGTGACCTGAGATGCTTGCTGAAATGGAATTAGAAGTAAGGAAGATAAAACAAAATCTAAAGGTTGCACAAGATCATCAGAAGATTTATGCAGATAAAAGAGGTCTTATCGATAATTTGAAGTAGGAGACCATGTGTATGTAAGGATTAAAACCAAGAAAAATATCTTGAGGTGGACCTCTTATGCTAAGTTGGCTAACAAGTTCTCTAGACCTTTCCAAATTTTGGAAAGAATAGGACCTATGGCTTATCGGCTGGCCTTACCCAGTCACATTCGAGTACAAAATATGTTTCATGTGTCCCTGTTGAAGCGTTATGTACATGATCCAAAGCACGTTATTCATTGGAAAAATATACAGGTAGACTAGAATTAAAAAAAAATCTTAACTTGATATACGATTTATTTATGGGAATTTGACATGACACCTTGTTGTTCGTAGGTAGAGCCAGACGATGAGTTTCTAGTCGAGCCGCAACACATACTTGACCGAAGAGAAATTCAGCTACGAAAACGAGTCATCACCCAGGTCAAGGTGCAGTGGAAGCACTTCGGCCCGGAGGAGGCTACTTGAGAGGATGAAAGTTTTGTACGCGAGGCTTATCCGGAACTATTTACTGAGCTGGAGTAAAACACCGAGGACAATGTTACTTCTAGGGGGGAAGTTGTGACAGCTACATTTACTGCTAACTAGTTGATTAACTAGTTAAGTGATTTTTATTATTTGTTAATGAAAAGACTGAGCCAATTAATGTTATTAATTTTAATAATAAAGTTGTTATGGAAAATAACTGGATAATAAAAGTAAAAAAATGATGGTAAATGTTTCCAAGAACTGAAAAGAGGTTGGGGACAGTTGGAAACAGTTACTTGCTCCTCCGGGGATAATGGACTGATCCCAGTGAGGAGTAGGGGTTCTGTTGATGGATGAAGGGAAGAGTGAAGATTTCCTGAGCTGGTAGAGAACTAGTGGAAAAACACTCAGAAATTTCCTAAAGTTTCTAGTACTCACTGGACTAGGTGTCCTAAAGTCATAGCAGAAATAAATCCACTGTTAACCCGTACTGTTTAGTTTGGAGCACGGGGGCAAGGAGGAAGTAATTACCTCTCTTGATGGTTGGGAGGACCATAGCTAAATAAACTCAAATACAGATAAGTACTTATGCATTTACAATATTTCTTTTATATATTAAAATAAAATATTTTTGTCATAGATTCAGGGAAAATACTGTCTGAAAATTATTTGCAGGTTTTAGCGAGTGTGAAATTTAATGCAAATTTGTATGTTTGTTCTTTAGATAAACATATGAGGATTTGCATATGATTTTTTTTAAATAATAGAGAAAAGGGGAGAGCACCAAGAAAGTTCTGTCTCTATGAGTTTCCCTTTTTCCTGTAACTAATTTTTAATATCTTAGTTATGAAAATAATGGCTATCCCTAAAGCTCAATCCCTTGGGACTGTGAGTTGGAAAATAAAACTACAAAGAACCAAATTTTCAAGAAGGAGAAACAAGAGAAGATTGTACCATAACTTATGCCATTTGAAGAGACTGCAAAGATCATTAATCTTTACGTGTTCTATTAACTGTTCTATCTTAATATAAATTTATTAGAATGGAACTGTAAAAATTAGAATATGCATTTTTCTTATGTAACAAAATCCTCAAAATAAAATTAAAAGGAAAAGAGAGCGAGCAGACTATCAATTGAGGGTTCGGGTGGAAGTCCAACCCAAAAAACTAGTTTCCTCTCGGGTATTTTCTTAAACTATACTCGGACAGAGTTAGGGTGGTTCGGTCACCACCTAAGGAAAATCTCTTTATAAGTAAACTGAACATAAAGAAACTGTGTGCTTAAACGTATATAACAGTAAGAGTATATCCAAAAGATTTAAGTGAAGTTATTTCATTAGAAAAGCAAGAGATGAAGAAAATACATTTGGAGAGCGTAAAGTATTGAAAGTATAACTCTGGAAATGTTAGGAGGACTAGCATAGTAACATCCAGACCACGAAAAGAAATAAATGGAGAATAGATGAGTTAAACAACACCATGTGCATATAATTATTCCAAGAACTCGCAAGGAGCAATAGCTCTGATATATATACAAATATATTTACAGTGAAAATTCCAACTCGCGAGGGTTCCTCACGATAACTCATTCATATAAATAAAGATTGTCCATTACAAAATAAGGAGATTGCAAGTTCAAGAAATTTCCCCGGTAAAGGTGTTGAACACCATCTTAATAATACATTTCAATCAAAACAATGATAAGACTTCATTCAAGCTAGAGGAATGCTTTAATGAAGACTTCATTCAAGCTAGAGGAATGCTTTAATGAAGACCTTTGCCCTAAGAAGGGTTAAAAACCACTGGAGAATTAAAAAAAAAAACCATAGCTTCATAAGTACCTGGAGGACTGATTGTGTCTTAATCCATGAACAAGTCAAATGCCGAACCAAAACCTTGAATGCCATTATCGAAAATAGGATATTGGTTTAGGATTGCCAACCTGTGCGTGATTTCCTACATAAAAGCCAGAGAGGCGACTCAGTAAGAATGTATTTAAGTTGTAAATTCTAAAGGAAACATTTTCTTATGATAAAAGAAAATATCGTGCTCATAAACACAGGATTCGGTAGAAACAATACCTAATTTGAAGAGCTAGTTCCATGAACCTCATCTACTGCATTGAGACCCTATTTTTAACTGACAAGAGAACCCGCATGAAAGGTTAATATTAAACTTTCATAAACGGTGAGCAAAACCACAAATGGAAATGTCCGTCCAAGAGCAATGAGTATAATGTTACAGTAGCAGAGGGAATTTTACCTGTACCATATTCAACCAAGGGTCGATATCGAGCTGGATGCATCGACGGCCGAGTAAAGAACAGTTCAAAAACGTCTTTGTGGTTAACACTGGTACCTCTATCCATCTCATTGCAGGGTTAAGAAGAATTAAGAGAAGGAAGGCTTGAAGCGACAATAGCAACAAAGGCATTGCCAATATTTACCAGATGGAGATAACATTAATCCTCAGAATGTGAAACAAGACCAGAAGTGACAGAGTAGAACAATAATTCCAGAAAATTAGGGTTGGCAGGCATTACTATGCACCTCCCACCCAATTTTCCCAACCGTGGATCTAACGAAAATTTTACGGTGGAGATGAAGTTGAGCACATCGAAACTCACAACAGAGCTCGTGGAAAGATCTCACCGATGTCATTGCAATTAATACCCAGTACGTTTTCCCGCTACTATTAACCAGCTAACGATGCCACGTTAGTAATAAGAGTTATTTTTTCCACTGTAATCGAGAAATGAAACCTCCATAATAAATGTGCAGCTGGCGGAAATATCCACCGAAAAATCCCAATCGAGACTAACAATGCGTTAAGTGTTATTGAAGTTTGATATTATAAAATCTATTCATATGTCTATTCTTAAATAGATTAAAATGATACTTAGGTAAGTAATAAAGGTTTAATAGAGTGTTGTTTAGAAATAATTATGTTGCAAAAAAAATATATATATAACTTGGTTAAATGGACTAAGTAATTAATAAATGTATAAGGTAACACTTTACCTTAGTTTAAAAGTCAAGTATAGTAAAAAAAAATTATCTTTACGTTTTTTATTGTTACAACTGATATGTAATTACAGAGTTTCTTCCTCTCAAGAGGAGGTATGAGACAATTGTAGCATTCCTCTAGAGAGGAGATTTGAGGCGATTGTAGCGTTGGCTCCGCTTTTGTGGACAAATTCAACCAATTAGTGATATTAGTTCATTTCAGGTAATTATTATGTTTTCTTTAATATTTTTCTCGATAAATTTAACCAACTATCGATACCAGTTCAGTTAAGGTAATTATTCCATTTGCTTTCATATTTCTAAAGTAGTCTGCCACTACTACACTAACGGCACTAATGGCATTTTTAAGACATTTTATCAGTTCAATTCAGGTAATTATTATGTTTTCTTTAATATTTGTCTGCGCAAATTTAACCAATTATCGATATCAGTTCAGTTAAGGTAATTCTTCCATTTTCTTTCATATTTCTAACGAGTCTCCCATTACTACACTAACGAACGAGAATTTTTAAGACATGTTTTTAAGACAAAAGAAATCTTATCTTAAAAAGTCACTTTTTATTTTAGTTATTTTATATTAAAATTTAATATCAAATGAATTTTCCTAAATATAAAATTTAAGACAAAAATAGTGTCAGACAAAAACAGTTTGAGACAAAACTTTACATTTTAGACAAAAGCAATTTGAGACAAAAGTATTTAAGACTAAAAAAATTTAAGACAAAAGTATTTTAGGACAAAACTTTATATTTAAGACAAAAGCAATTTGAGACAAAAATATTTTAAGACAAGCAATTTGAAACAAAAATATTCTAAGACAAAATTTTATATTTAAGACAAAAGCACTTTGAGACAAAAAAATTTATGACAAAAATTTATATTTAAGACAATGGTGACTTAAGACAATGAAAATTAAGACGAAACTCATTTAAGACAGCTAGAAATTAAGACAAAATCATTAGCATTCAGAAGTTTGCATTGAAATTCCAGGAGTAGATAGTGGATAATTATATTTTTTATTTTTCAAAATAGATATTCAAACCACATTAAAATTTAATCATGTCATATTTATTTCTTTTATATCATATTTTTCTTTTTTCATTAAACCACATTCTAAAAATATAATAAACAAACAGATAAAAAAATAATATTTTTTGGTTTGCCACTCAAGGGGATTTGAACTTTGAATCTCATGTTTTAACATAATACTTCATAACAAGGTGATTGTCAATTGAGTTACATTCCATGAACTAAAATTGTTTATTTTTTTAAATATGTGAAAAAATTTAAACTAGCAATTGCACTAGATGTTGCAAAGGAAACGTTGTAAGGCATGAAATAGAGAAGAATCCTGACAAATAAGAAATCATTAAATGATAAAAATTAGTAAACAAAATGCCACTCAAGAAAATATTCAATGAATAAGGATCATTAGGTACATGGGATGAAAATTTGGTTTTCAAATAGTAAATTGGCATTTGACATTCACCGATATGAAACATCAGATTATTCGAAAATTTTTATGGGCACAATAACATAAATATATTTTTGGGGGTATAGAAATGATGTAGTTGAGTGAGTTGTTGAGGAAGTATTTCCTGATGAAGGAGAAGGTAGTGGTCCTTGAGGGAGACAAGTTGTTAGCTTCAAGATTAGGGGTTGTTGTTAGCTTAAATTTTGTGAGTTGCATTTTTTTTGGGTGTGCCACAACCTTGATCTTGCTGATAGTTCATCAGCTGGATACTTGAATGCCTCCTCGAAGAGCTTATCTACTAGTTGATTGAGCTCATGATAAATGTGGGTGAAGGATGACCATTATAGCTCCTAAATGCACGGCCAAATTTGAGATATCTGGGATTCAAGCCGCACATTCTACCTATAAAACTTGCATTAGCCCGATCAACAACTATTTGAGATTCCCATCTCTTGCAACCTCTTCAAAACACAAACACTTTCCAAATAAATAACAACAAACAATGTTGAGAACTTGACCTTTAAATTGGAACTAGGAGCCAGAGTATATCTTATATGAATGAATTAAAATGAATTTATATATAAAACACAGTGAACAGAAAGAATAATCAACATATAAGGATAAACATATGAAGAGAAAGAATAATCAACATATAAGGAGAAACATACTTTTTTAATGAGATCACCTGGAGATTATCTGATAATTTGAGTGGGATTTCCTTTGAAATTCCTGCAAGATATGTTTCCGGTCGGATGTACGAAAAAACACTAGACATTATAGCTATGTAACCTGATCTTGCAGGAAAAATAATTTGCTTCACCCATAAAACTTTATTATGAATACCATTTTCGTGTGATCTCTAGATGTGGGTAAAAGTGCATTATATAAGGAAAAAAAAATGTTCGTGAACTTCCCATGAAAGTGAGTGCATCGATCTATTTTAAGTTTGTTGTTCCATATTGGTCTCTCTACTGTAGAGTTGTGGGATAGTTGTATCATGTGACTAAACTATATTCAATAAATACTCTTGCACTTACCTTGATATTTGAGGAGTAGTGCATTTTTATGTGCAATAGTATGGTCTGTGATCTCATAATTGTGAACTACGTATAAAATATATAATTGGATGTTAGCCAAAGTTTTCGATAGGTATAACATACCCAATTTTCACCCTTTGAGGGTTCTCTTTCCCATGATCACAAATTTCTTCTAATGAGTGCTATAATCAGATCACTTGCAATGCTTCTTCTAGAGTTTAAAGGAAACACCTCCTTGAAGAAAAAATAAAACAAGAAAAAATGTTGTAACAATTTAGTTAGATGACAACTAAAAACCCTCTTGAGGTGGAAAATTCTAGCCCAATTGAAAGAAGTGAGACAACTCAAGGTATTGCAAAGATAAATCATGATAATTGTGCAACTTTTTGAAGGATGCAACAAGAACTTTTTCTGTACAGAATAAGAAAATATTTGCAAACGAGAAGATACCACAGTGGGCATGCATAAGAAGAAGAACCAAAGAAATCAAATTCAATAAAGGAAGCACAACCACCACTCCAAATTGGCTTCTCTAAAACACATACAACCACAATAAATACCACTGAAGCTTACAAATTTATCAAACCCTAACTTACTAACAAATTCAACAAGACAATATGCTACAATTTGTTGAGTCACCCCCAAATAAATTAGTAATTATCGCATGAATGTACATTTTTTTGTAATTTTTTTTTAAAAGGTTGAAAATCTCTTAAGAGCGTATAGAATATATCCAAGAGTTTAAAAAATGGAAAATTTTCCTACCTCCACAAGGTATCATCACACCTGGATAGGTGACAACATACAAGTCTAAATCTTATACCTCTAAGTCTCAATGACACTTCAACATGTCAATAACATACTTGCAACAATGCTTAATGAGTTTTGTCTATTGGCTAAAGAGATGTACATCCATCCATCCAAAAATAAACATCTCAATCAATCCAACAACATAAATTGTGCAAAATAGTTCATCATGTTATTTCAAAGATTACAATATGGTCTTATATTAACTCACATATTCCTTGAATGTTTGAAAGCCAAACTGCCTTAGCACAGTAGACCAAAAATATTCGTACTCTAAAGGACAAAAAAAAAAAGACAACAAACTAGAATAGAAACTTTAACTCTAATCCAGACACTTCATTCTTAGCAACATGATATCTAACGAAGATGATACATGGAAAAAAAGGCTTCATATATTGTCTATCACATGTCAAACTGAGTGAAAAAACACATGCACAGAACACATCAGAAATAGGGTTCATAGATCAACTTGTATTCTATGGTTTCAAACCCTTCTTGTCTCCTTCAAGGGGGTTTCTTGAGGTCTTCAACGAGACTTCCTTTTGCTAACCAAATAGATTTTTTCTTTCACACATGTATGGAAACGTACTTTCCAAATCATATTGTAATAGATTCATAAGATGATATTGTTGGTATTAACTACACCTTATTTGGAGACATCATTTTTATTATAGGGTTTGGTACCTTTCTATTGGATGTGGTTTGTGATGTGAAGACTACTCAACTTTTAGTAAAGATTCATATTAACTCTAACAAGATTATGGATGCTTGTTTACAAAGGGAGACCCCTCTAAGCTTAACTCATTGGATTCTATGTTGTTCATGCTAATTATTGTTCTCAACTTTCCTTCTCCAAGGGGTTTAGACTATTTGCTTCATTTATTTTACATGGCCCGGTGAAAGAAGAAGAATGGAGATTGTCTCCACATCTTTTCCATTTCGCTAAGTTACAAATAAAAAGAGTCAAATTACATACCCAATAGACTAATAGCCTCTTGATACACCTTTAGTGAGTTATGCATAGCTCTCACCTATCACTGTAGCTCAATGAAATGACATCTAATAGCTCCAAGACACCATTATAAATGGAGTAGTTGTGAATTTGTTGTTAAATGATCGCCTCCAAATGTTTAATTCTCATGAATTTTGGGGGAGGGGGATATTTTGGTGTATTGAACGGGGCAAGGGGACATAAGGGTAGCATGGATGGGTAGAAGTGATAGGTTCGAGCATGGTTTACTGATATCTATAATCCTAACATTAGAGAATGAGAAGGAGCCTTGGGGACTTATGGCATAGGGGCTAGGGGACCTATAGGTAAGGCACTGAGAGAAATTGATAGGGGAACCCCCAATACTTGTGACAAGGGGATTAGGGGCCACATTATCACAACCCATATGCACTTAACCCATAACCACTAAAGTCCATATCCCTTTAACCCAAAAGAAAAAATCCGTTAACCCCTACACTCATAACTCATAACAAATTAACCCCTTGATCCCTTAAACCCAAATCCACTAACCCCTTAAGCCCTAACCCCTAACTTAGAATCCTTGAACCCCACAAACCATAATCCCATATCCTCTTAAACCTTGACCCTTAACCCATAACCCTTAGCCCCTAAACTCATTAACCCCTAACCCCTTAACTTGCTGAGACCTAAATACCATAATCCTTAGGCACTTAACCCTTAAATCCCCTGACATGTAAGCCCTTGATGGTTAATAATTAACCCCTAAATCCCTTAACCACTAAGCCATTAACCTCTAACCCTTAAACCCCCTATACCTCAACCCCCTAACCCTTAAACCCCATAATCCCTAACCCTTTACCCTTTACCCTTAACCCCTTGCTCCTAAACCCCTAAAACCCTTAACTCCTAGAACCCCTTATCCTTTTTCCCAAACCATAAGTGCTACAACACTAATATTCTTGGGAATATTATGCTTTTTCCAGCTAACTGCTCCAAATACAACTTCTAAGAACTAGCAGGGTTAAAGGAAAATAGCTACAAGGTCCCAAAATCCGATGTACATTTTATGGACAATCACATTTCCCCCAAATATCCTCCACATATTTTCCTTGGTGTATTGGAGTTTGAAAAATACGTAGGATGCCACAGGTAATCCTAATCATAAGACTTAACTTTCCTAATGACGAGGAGGCCTTAAAAATCAAACAACATCTTAACTTATACCTAAAATTACTAAAATTTCCTATCCTAAATATGAAATTGGAAATTCTACAAAATTATAAGGCAACAAGGAAACCAACTTCCTCTTCTATAAATCTCTAAGACCTTCTGGAGGAAAAATACAAATTTTGAAATAAATTGTTGAAATTATGTTCTTGCATCAATAGCTACCAATGTATCCTTGTAGGCCACCCTCTTAAACAATAGTAATATCAATGTCCTTTACCTATAAGGAACTCCTTACATAATTCTCTCTTAGATCGTAACAAACATGAAATTTTTTAGTAAAATGGATGTTCACCCTACAAGATTCTATCCTCATGGCCTAAGATAAGGCATCCCTCTATGTCACCCATGACTATTGCATTAATGGTACACTATTAAAGAGCAACAAAATTTGAATGGATCAATCTTTGTGTTGAGTTTCATGGAGAGTATAGGAGAGTTTGTTGATCAAGTTTTGTAATTTTTCTTCATACTTGTGAGAACTTTCTCCAACCATTTTATTAATCTCCTTCATCTTAGTGATTTTTTATTGTTCAATGTTTAGCCTCTATAAATTAGATATAAATATCGTATTTAATTCGTCTAAGGCCTTAGCTACACCCTAGGGATAAATCTATATGAACTTCATGCACCATTAGATAACATTCCCCCACAATGTGGTTAGAAACTTTATCAACTTAGAAACTATCACTACAATCCTTTTCCCCCTCCAAAAGAATCCACATAAGAATAGATGTGGTTTTTCATCACCATCACCCTTCATAAAGTTATTGGAACTACTATAACCATATCGTTGGTTGTGTTGTTCACCAAGATAAAACCTTATGGACATGTTTGAATAATTAGGCCTACTCCCCCACTTGAACTAAAATTCAAACATAACATATGCCACTTCTACTTGTATTCCCACATTCATTTTCTTTTCACTACTACTATATACCAAGCTACTAAGAAAAGGTGCTTTCAAGTCAAAAGTAGAATAAAATTTGGGATTACCTCTAGGCTTTTAAAATTCATCGGGTGGTATGTTTGGATTGGATCCACTTTTCTTAGGATATACCATGTATACTACTTGACCTTCCTCTAGCTCAAACAATTAGAACACACTATTAAGTGTTTCTTCCTCTTCTTTCTATGTGATGATATCTCTCTCCATAGGCTAATAAATACCTTACAAACCAAGGCTTCCTTTTAGACATTCATGATCCATATAACTGAACGTGCTCACCTCCTTGTGCCATCACTTCTTTTTTCTCTTCCAAATTTCTAGACATATTCTCTCCACCTATTCTTCTCTCCAAGCTCTTTCCAATTATTAAATCCCCTTATTTGAACAAATTTTTGGTATTCTCTTGACACCTTTGAAACCTTTTGAAATCTTTTACTTGTGCCTCTATGTTTCCATCCTCACTAATACCCATTTTCATTACCAAAGTATTGTGATGAATCCCCTTCATTCTATTCATCCACCACTTCTTAATTATTTCATTTTTATTAAAATCCTATTTTTCCCTCTTTAATACATGTGCTTCCTCCATGGCACCTTATTCCCTTAGTTATTCAATATCATTCAATCCATTCTAGGTCACCTCCAAGCATTGGTGCTTACACTTCCATGGTTGGAGAACTAAAAAAACAAATAAGTTGCGTTTATGGGTTACACAGAAGCTCCCCACAACTACCATGTATACTTTCAATCCCTCATAATGATAGTTGTGTGAAGGGATGTAAAGTTTAATAAGGAGAATGCAATATGGTGCTCTCTTGAGAGGGATCTTTAGATCCCACCAGAAGAGGAGCTTTTATCTCCAAAGGAGGAGCCTCATGAAGTTGTGGAGCAACAAAAATATTGAGGAGCAGAGAGTGGAGACATTCACTCAAGAAAAACCATCCAGAGAAGGTAGAAAAATAACTATGGAAGTTGGTATACTTATGCAGGATGCGAGGGAGAATGTGGGAGCTCCTTCAAATTTTTGCAAGAAAACGAGCTCACCTGAGAGGTACACTGGCTACATGGATCTTATGGCTGAGATTATAGAGACTAAGCCATCCTATTTCAAGGAAGAAATAGAGCAACATGTATGGGTTGATGCAATTTTGGAGGAATACAAATCCATTGTAAAGAACAATGTTTGGGAAGTGGTCCCAAGACCATCATATAAATCAAGAGTGGGTTTGAGATGGATCTTCAAGGTGAATCCAGTAGCAGACAGAAGCATAGAGAAGTATGAGGCCAAATTTCTGGCCAAGGGGTACTCTCGAGTTGAGGATATCGACTATGAGGATACCTTTTCTCATATAGCAAGGTACTCATCCATTAGATCAATTCTTGCTCTGGTTATGCAGATGGGGTAGAAGATCCATGTGATGGATGTAAAAACAACATTTCTCAATGGGGTTATTGAGGAGGAGGTGTACATCAAGCAACCAAAATTTCTTGAGACATTTGATCGGGAGTCTCATGTGTGCAGACTCAAACAAGCATTGTACAGTCTCAAAAAAGTACCTTGTGCTTGGTGCACCAAGATTGATAGCTATGTCACTGGTTTTGGCTTCACCATAAGTGAAGTAGATGCAAACCTCTATCACATCTTGGTAGAAGGTAAATTCCTTATTATTGCTTTATATGTTGATGATTTTATTTTAAGTAGTGATTAGTAGTTGATGAGATCTTACAAGGAGGACCTTACAAGGGCATTTGAAATGAAGGACATGGGTCTCATGCACTACTTCCTCGGGTTGGAAGTATGGAAAGGCGATGGGGAACTTTTTGTGTCTCAAGGCAAGTATGCAAATGAGATACTGCAGAGATTCTACATGGAGAGTTGTAAACCCATGGAGACACCTCTAGTGAGCAACTAGAGGAAGGAGGACGTTGCTTTAGGTGAAGGAGTTGATGCTACCATTTATCAACAACTAGTGGGTTCACTCATGTATCTTATGAACATATGACCAGATATCCATTCATCTCTATTCATCAGATTAATGCAAGCAGACATTGGATTTTTTAGCATATTTCTTTCCCTAAGAAAAATATTGTGTGTATGTGTGTTATTTCTTATTGCATGTATGAAATTTTTGTTCTAAATTGTGAAGTAACTTTTTCAGAGCAGTAGAGTAGGTTTGTGTTGTGATTTTGATTAAAACTTCATGAGTAGTTGCAAATATACACCAAAATTTATACAAGGATGGTGGAGGAAAATTACAGAATATCTGTTAGCAGCCAATATGCCCACTTCAAAATATCTACGACAACTTTTTTGAGAAGAAAACACTGAGGATAAAAAATTGGATTATGGAAGCATTAGTCACAAAATTCACAAGGGTAGTAATTTTGTCTGGAGGGGTGAAGGTAGATGGATTAAATGTAGCCTTTGCTGGTGCAATTGTTGGTGTTTTTGGGTGCAATACGTTTACTAAGCCTGGAATACGTCTAAGCATAATTATCTGAGCTAGATTCAATTTTTATGTTGCTTCTGGATGATCTCAAGTATCTCTACTAGTTTTTTGTTTCAAGGTACACTAATAACAATTTGTTTTCCACTCTAGCTATTGGTTTACTCTGTGGTCTATTTGAGACGCACTGGCTGGTTTTTTACGTGGTCTTTATTCTGAACCTTTTCTCCTATGGATATTATTTCTCCTTCTCTAGTTTGGGATTGGTCGATCAGGGGATTTCCGAGGATCTTAGCTACTACCAGTTGGGCTTCTTTATGGTCTATTTGAGATGCACTAGCTGGTTGTTTTATGTGGTATTTCTTTCGAACCTTTGCTACTGTGGATCTTCATGCTCCTATTTGGTTTGGGATTGGTTAATCAGGGGATTTCCAAGGATCTTTACTGCTATGTAAGTGCATTCATTTTGGTTGGTGGAGTTGGCAACATATTTTAATTTTGAACTTGATCACAAAGGAGTCTCTTGGGGTCATTAATTGGTCTAGGGGGGTATTTATTTTCCAAGTTTTTCATTAATTATATGAGGGAAAATCCATTAATGGTTTGCGTTGTCATTGAATATCTTTGTCGATTGTGTTCTTGATCAGATTTTCTGAAGGATATTGCTCAGCGATGATTCGAAAATCTATTGTATTTGAAGGGGTGTCCTAGTGGATTGAGCTGGTGATGATCTACATCGAGTGGGGTCTATAATTTATAAGTGACATTAATTTTCCTTATTTACATATTTTATCAAGGTTTTTTCAGACACTACTACAGAAGGTATTTTTTGGTAATGTTATCTACTTTGGTGAAGATATAGGTAGGATTACAGAGTGCCAGCGGTGTCAGCTGTACAATTGAAATTTGCATCTATTTATTATGATGTCACCTTAATACAAGGAAAATAGGGCGGTGACATGCCATTACTCAATGCATTGGTACATGAAACTATTGAGGCGGAGATTCGTGGCCCACCTAACTAAATTTGTGACGCAACCAACTAGGAACAACCTTTCCGAAATCCTAGCCGAAGGGAACCTCTACAAATTCCCTAACCCTCTGTACCCAAGCCCTAATTTCCACCCATAGTGTTTTCAAACCGTGTGCTCAGATCATCAAGTTCCTATCACCTCTCTTAGCCTCCTTAGAGAATCCAGTATCCAAAAATTTTCAACTTTTTTCCTCTCCTCTCTCCCCAAAACTTCAACAAACCCAAATATGAAAAAATGACCAGAGTCCCTTCTCGCCATACTCTCCTTCCAAGACTTATTCCCTCTCCTTCCCAAAATATTTATTCCCCATTAATGGTTCACATACCCATTCTTTAACTCTCATAACTGAAATTATCTCCCCCCCACCAACTAATAAGAATTACTACATAATAAATAATCAAACAATTTTAGTTATTTAATCAAGGTAAATATTCATGAGAGGGCCAAAATTAATTTAATATTAAATTATTCATAAGATTATAGTTAAAAACATAATCAAGCTTAATCAATCTTAACGCTAATCATAACCTTAATCATTAATCAATATTCTAGCATAATAGGCCATAGAATACTAACGTATCCATGTGAGTTATGTGTATGTAGATAACATACACATACCTTGTATGTATACTAATAATACCAACAAGAAATTACCAAGAAATCAATCTTTTAGTAGGTAGGATAATAACTAATCATAACATAAAATAGTTGGGGATTGGGTGTTACACATTGCTCCATTATATTTATCATATATTTCTTATATATCATTAATATTTTTCTATTACTTAGTAAATGAACTATTGTTTATTTCATTTTTCAAAGAATATTTTCCCTCACTCACAATTGTATTAAAAGTTCTAAGGGAGGCTGGTACATTTTCAATCCCCATAGGTTTACCTTTCTTTGTCTTAAAATGGAGCACAATAGTAACTAGAAACTAAAATACCAACTAGTAACCCTAAAATAATTAATAAGATTTTGTATCGAGATCTCTATGAACTCTTTTGCAAGAGCATTTACCAATTGAATTAATCCTTACTGCTACTAGCTCTTAACTAAACCTTTGACACTTTATTATTAAAAACATTGAAATAAAAAACATGTATAATTAGTGGTTGATATATTCCAATTTATCAAATAAGTTAACAATCACAATATCAATTAGTTAATAAGGAGAAATTTTATCAATGACATGAGGACAAATATTATTGAAGTAGCTTAGTTCTATGGTGTGCATGGAAATTGTTTTATACCTCAATGCATTTTGTTTTTCCATATTTTCCAATAGGTTCCTTTCTTGAGAAACATATCAAACACTAAGATTTATTAATTACTTATAAATATTTAAATCTCCATAATGGAATGATATTTGTTCATATTGGAATTGCAATCCACTAGTTCTACCTATTAAGATTAGTAAAGACACTTCAATAGATTTAATATATGAATTCAAATTACACAAGTGACGCCATATAAAGAGAAAAAATAAAATAGAGGTTGGCTATTATCATATTTTAATTGAATTTATACATTTATTTTTTGGTTAAGTGAGGTTAGTTTAGAGAAAGAAATCTACTTTCATTATGAAAAAGGGGCAAATCAGAAGTTTTTTTTTTTGCAAGTAAATTCCATATACATTATCATGTTAGTTTAGTGGTTTCACTTTATTAGTATGAGTATGCAATTGAGGAATGGAAATGGAATCCAAATGAGAGACCATGAAATTAACAAACCTTGGATTTGGTGTGAGATCTCTGCCTTCTACCCTCATTTTCTTAGGAGTTTCTCCTATGATATGATGAAACATGTATCCCAACATAGACTAAACTAAATTAACACCCAATTTTGCAATAGTGTACATATTACATCTTGTACCAAATGGAAGTAGTCCATAGTCATGGGCATCCATATCAACATTTTCGCCAATAAATACTTAGGCCTGAAGCTAAATGGGCTCTTCCATATAGTTAGGTCTTTAAAAACGACCTACATATTTACATGTATGATAGATCTTTTACGTATATATTATTGCAACCAATTGTCAATATTTTATTTTTTTCTATGCAAAATCATTAGAGAAGTGGGTGAACATGCAAATGGCTTTTTTGTGATATATTACATGAACTATGAAAATGACCTTTTTTGTGATATATTGCATGAACTATAGATGATGAAAATAAATGTCACTCATCACTTTATCTAGTTTGTCTTGTGCTAAAAATATAAACTTACCATTCCATAGGTGAAAATATAAATAAAATCTAGGTAGAAAAACAATTAATGAAAATGATCCCAAATAACAGGTGCACCACCATTTTTCAAAAATATCTTCATCCCAACATGATCTCTCACACTACTATGTGATATTACATATATTTCCTTTATTGATGGTTATGGATCTTATGTCACCCTAAACTTTAATGTTGAAAATAAGAAAGAAAAACATCCTCCTAACCATATTTTTACTCCTTACACATAAATATTAATATTAAATATGCATTAACCTTTGTCATAATAGTAATGAATATAAAAAATGCAACATGAAAAAATCTAATACATTTCAACTCTAACAACCTTTATATATTTTGTACTATCAAAAATTGTTTTGTTTCAAACTATTTTTCAAGTCGTTTACATGTATTTTATTATAGTTGTTCATTAATTTGTGCAATACACTCAAGTTTCCCATATCCCTTTGAAAAAATGCTACTCGCTCAATTGATCTAGCAGGAGCCTGAAAATTGGTTGCTAACTCACTCAATTGATCTGACAGGAGCCCAAAAATTGGTTGCTAACTCGCTCAATTGATCCAGCAAGAGCCATAAAACTGGTTGCTACTCACTCAATTGATCCGGAGGGAGCCCGAAAATTGGTTGCTAACTCGCTCAATTGATCTGGCGAAAGCCCGAAAACTGGTTGCTAACTTGCTCAATTGATCCAGCGGGAGCCCATAACCAAAGGGGAAAACTAGAGAGCAGCGTGGAGATTGCCATAAGCCATAGTAACTGTTGTCTATAAGGAGCCCATAATTAAAGGGGGGAAACTGGAGAGCATCATGGAGATTGACATGGTGGGAGCCCATAACCAAAGGGGAAAACTGGAGAGTAGCGTGGAGATTTCCATAAGCCACAGAAACTGTTGTCCGGCGGGAGCCCATAACCAAAGGGGAAAAACTGGAGAGCAGGGTGGAGATTTCTATAAGCCACAGTAACTTTTGTCCTGAGTAGCGTGGAGATTTCCAGGAGCCACAGTAACTATTGTCCCTTGTCATCTTGACATATCTAGTGCGATTGCAGGATTTTCTCTCAGCATCCATGATGTGCAGAGTTTGGAACGAAGTGCTCACGCAAACAAATTCCAAAGCTCAGGTCTCGTGCTCTCCTCCTTTCTCTTGTTTCTTACTTTTTAAACACATCAAACACTTAAATATTTCTAAATGTATGGATCAGTTGTAGGCTGAGATCTCCAGTGCCTCTAAATCCCTTAAAAACCTAGCTAGGGAACTCTGACCAACCACAAGAACGTATTTCAAATCTAGGGTTTGTAGGGTTTGTGAATAAACGTACTCTGTTGGAGGATGTTTCCACTTCGATACCCAATTTGCAAGATTTAGGTATTAAGGACTTGAATAGGGTTTTTAAAAGCTTAGCCCAATTTATAGCAGGAAAATCCTCAAGTTTTCCTACTTGTTCTCCTTCTCAGACGTTGACTACACTCTATAGCCTTGTACACACTCTATAGTCTTGTACACAACTCCTCAATATTTAAAAATTACCCTCTAATGGTGGCGATTTCCACTAGAATTTGGTCACAACCCTTTGTATTTCCTTTTCTTATTAAGTTTTATCATTGGGGTCTTCATTCTTGCGCTCCATTCTCAACCATGACCACATAGAAAAATCTCAGCTAGTAAGATAAATCAGCATCATAACAAGATGATGTTTGATCATTACATGAATGTGTAACTATAACTAGATAGTTGTTATGTTATTCTTATATGCTATGTATGGACCCTAGGTGAAGCAGGGCCAATCCTTAATGGATACAACCTAGGAGGTTTTTCCTTGTAATTGTAATTCATAGGCCTTATGGTTATTAAATGTACATATATTTGACATCTCATGATGTTTAGTAGCACAAGGTATCCTATCAGTCAATGCAGATGTTGCCAAAGCGGTTGTTATTGAAGGGGGCATTATCATTTTCATTGCCCTTGCTAGGTACCCTAATAGGGCATTAGCATTTTCATAGCACCTGCTAAGTCCCCTAATAGAGGGGTTGTTGAGGGCGTTGTGGAGGACTGTCAAACCTGTCTGTAGAAGAAGAGCACAAGGTGTTGACTATATTCTCTTTCTTTATTTTTCAATCTAAAAACTAAAAATGAAAAATTGAATGCTTATTTTCCCTTTATCAAGCACCCTGCCTTCATTGTGCATGTTGGTGGTGTTGCCTGCTCATTGTATGCATTGGAAGCACAATGTAAATTATAATCATCATTATTGATTGGCAAAAATGGAATGTTTGACTAAATAATGCTTCATTTTTCTATCATCCAAATAATAAGAATTTTTCTTCCTCCTTTCCAAATAACACATGAAACTGATGTTTGTTTTCTTTCGCTCAGGGTGTTATTGCAAAGGTAGTTGACATAAGGAAATTGGTGGCTTTTGTATTCAAATGGTCGTCTAGTGGGAAAGGGGTTATGGTAAGCTAGAAACTTTGATTTCCAGAACTTGACACATAAAACTATGAAACTAACAATGCTTTGTATCTTTAAGAGTTCTCACTTCTGATAATAGATCCATGGGAAGTCATTCTAACAGATAGATAGGCCTTCTCTTTTTTTTTCCTTTGCTTCACACAAAAAATATAGAAATAAACCTCATAGTCTCGAATGATGTCGTGATAAGATGGATTTGCTCTTTTTTTTTGGGAAAAAAATATTAATTACTTTGTATAAGATTCAACATCTAAATAGATTTTGAAGAGAAATCCAAAGTAAGCCAGACTATTTGAGTTCATTTTAGGGACTCTTTTCAGAATGTTCCTATCACTACTCCTCTTAGGTTTTGAATCATCAAGGATTGGAGCTACTGTAAACTGGAACAGGTCAAGATGTTTGAAACTTGGGTTTTCTTTTTTTTTGTAGCATGCCCACCACTTTAAGGTGACAAAGCTACATGTGGTGAATTTTTTGAATGGTGTGAGTCCACAAGTTTGAACTTGGTTTTGTGCATTGATGATTGCTACCATTGATCAATGGACATGTTTTTTATTTGCCGACTACTTGTGTTTTCTTACCAGAATTGGTTTAGCCTGTACCTTCTTCTCATTTGTTCACCTTAGGAACACTCTTTGTATAATGTGCCTATAATTACACATTTCAAGCTTTGAATCATCAAGGATTGGAGCCCCTATAAACTGGAGTAGGTCAAGATGGTTGAAACCTAGATTTTCTTGTTTTTGTAGCATGATTTCTTTAAGGTGACAAAGCTACACGTGGTGCATTTTTTGAATTGTGTGAGTCCAAAAGTTTGAACTTGTTTTTGTGCATTGATGATTACTACCATTGATCAGTGGACGTGTGATCTGAAATGATTGTATTAGTTTTGTTGTGCTAGGTGTATTTTCAGTTTAAAAACATGTGCATACTTATTTGATTATTTTGCATAAGGATTGAGGATTTTTTCCATGAATTGTAGATGATTTTAGTGAATTAGAAGCATAAAACAAGCATAAATAACACTTAGCAGCAATGTAAAATAGAGAAATAAGTCACCACATGAAATCTACACTACAGGCATGATGAAGCAACTCACCCCTCCTGGGATACATCTGATGGTCCATCTCCCAATGGCATGTCCATCTTTCATTATGCTCAAAATTTTTCTATTACATGTAGTTAAAGTTCTCTAATGGATGTTTTCTCTTCACCAATGGCTCCATAATGCTCCAATTAGTAAAAAATGACTCTTCATTCACTCAAAATGGTCAAAAATTGGGCCTCCTACACTTTTTCCAAGTTTCACCTGGGAAAGCTCCACTAAAAGTGGAGAACTCCACTTAACTAGAGATAAAATAGGCACAGGCCACCAAAAATGGCGCGCCCGCCAACCTTCCGCCAAAATGACCACAACATTAAAAATTAGTGGTTGGGCACATGCATCCCCAAAACCTGTGGCCATGTTTGGTGGTTAGCGGAACTGTTGAGTGGAACTCGTGTTTAAACATGCGGTTGAAGAGGTCGGAACTCCAGTTGCTAGTGGGTTAGGTTTATTTACGTAGAGTTTTCATTGGAGTTAAACGCTACCATGTGAACACACGTTGTGGGGACCGCTAGCAGGTTGGGACCGCCAGTGGTTCCCAACCCCTAAATATGAATGCAACAAACAATAAATATAACCCGCGACCCATATGGTTAAGTCAAAATGTGTAGATCGGGTGGTAAACCACGCGCGTGCCCGGTGGGAGGTCTCAGGGTCAATTCCTGCTGGCCCAACAAAATTTTAGAATGCAGTTTCAGGGACACGTGGTAGCCTAAGGGTTGGCCACGTGGCACCCTATGATTGGCTCCTCCAAACCCATTCAACCAATGGCATTGTGACACTTGTAAAACCATGATTTGTTCTAAGGAAGGAATATTTCTTAGAATATTCCCTTTTTCCTGACTGTGCATCCCAGTCAAACCTGGTCAAACTGTCGCAAATTTACCTGTTTGGCCTTTCGATCAGAATGTGATATCTCCCTCATACGACATTGGTTTTTCGAACCGTTCCCGACGTCGGAATCAAGAAGATGAGATATATGCAACCATCCTGGTTTCAACCCAATCATGTAACTGTGAATTTTGAGAAAAATTTATGAACTCCTGATCATTCATCCCCATTGGGAAGCTTTTGGACCCCAATTGACTTGATTACCTATTCAGTGGATGAGGGTACAGCTCCCTCACCTTTCCAACCTCCATCCATTTTTCCTTGCTTGGTTTAGTGCCTTTGAGCCCAACTCGAAGGTAGTCAACACTTCCCCTCTTGGATCCTCTTGCCCTCCTATCAAGAATTGTATATTCTTTGAGCTCATCCAGAAATTATAGCAAGAAATATTCAATAGAAGGTAGCTGAACATCACTTCCTTGATCATTGATCAAATTTGGCTCATACAAGCATAAGTTTTCAACATTAACAGCTGAATACATTTGCATGTAAGAAGGCAAGTCAAGTTGGAATGCATTGTTACAAACTTGTTTTATGATCTTGAAAGGGCCATAGCGAATGGGTTTGAGCTTTTTTCCTTCCCCTTGCATCCTTTATTTGCTAATGTGCAACCATACCTCATCTCCCTCTTGAAATTTGTGATCAACCCGATGTTTTTCATGCCTCTCTTTGTATTTTCTTTGACTTTTCTCAAGCTTTTCTTGAACTTGTTGATGTATAATCTGAATTGTCTCAATGAAATTTCAAGCCTTATCAATGTCACTATGGCCATCAATTGCAACATCCTTCCCAAATATGAATTCTAATGGCGTTTTTGGAAAATACCCAAAGCATACTTCAAAAGGTGAGATTTTTGTTGAAGAGTGCTTTGCCCGGTTGTAAGCGTGCTGAATATAATGCAGTTGTTCATCCGACAACTTAGGATGTTTTCTACAATATCCTCTCAATATATGCATAAGTGTTATGTTCGCCACCTCGGTTTTTCCATCTATTTTTGGATGAAAAGCGGTACTCTTTTTCAACTTTGTGTCCATCATTCTCCATAGATTTGACAAAAAATTCCCAATGAACCTGGAATACCTATCACGAACAATATTAGAAGTGGGCGATCCAAAATGAACCCAAACATTTTGAAAATAAAGTTCAGCAGTTTGTTTAGCAGTAATAGTTTTGTTACATGGCATAAGTATAGACATTTTACTAAATCTATCCACAACTACATAAAGATAATCATGTTGTTTTCTTGAAATAGGTAGACCTCCAAAAAATTCCATAGAGACACTCTCCCATGGCCTGATGGTATCGGTAGTGGTGTGTACAATCCAATATTCCTATTACTAGGCTTACTTGTTGCACACATAGCACAACCTCTTATAAAACGTGACACAATATCTATCATGCGAGGCCAATAGCAATACCTCTGTAGATGCGCCATTGTTTTTCTTATCCCAAAGTGTCCAGCAATAAGAGAAGAATGAGCTTCTCTCATGACACTTAGCCTCTCTCCTTGTGGAATACATAGCTTTCCCAAATGAAATAGCAGATTTTTATGCATGTGATAATATTTTTCTTCAAATTGATTCCCTTCACTCAAACTAGCATACACATCTTTCAAAATCAATGTCATGTGCATATTGTTCTATGTAACTCTCATGTAAAAAAAAAATTTTTTTGAGTAAAATAGATGCACTAATGATTGGTATTGAAAGCATATTTGAAACTTTATTGAATATACCTTTCTTGTACCTTATAACCAAGTGAAACCACTGAAGAAATCCCATCCACCTGAAATGTCTTGATTGCTGCAATTTTTTTTGTGACTGCAAGTACTGTAATGGTTGGTGATCGGTATGTACATAGTCTCTTTACCCATAAGTAGTGTTTTCACTTCTTGACACTTTGTACCAACACATATAGTTCTTTTTCATATGTAGGATAATTAGTCACAACACCATTAAAATTTTCATAATGAAAAGCGATAGGCTTACCATGCTACAAAAGTACTGCGCCCATGGCATAATCACTAACATCAGTTTGAATCGTGAATGGTTGTATCAAATTTGGTAATGAAAGGACTGGAGATGAACTAATATTGTCTTTTAAAGCTTTGAAATATTTTTTATGTTTTCGTCCCCATTGGAAGCCTTTCTTCACACTTGTCACTTCATGCATAGGAGTTGTGATGGCAGAAAAGTTAGCAATAAACTTTCTCCAATATTGAGCTGCACCTAAGAAACTTCTTACCTCAGTTACTATTTTGGGTGTGGGCCAATTCACAATGGCTTCTTCTTTAGAAGGATCAATTCTCAATTCTCCTCCTCCTACAATATGTCCCAAATAGAGCAAAGAAGTCTTTCCAAACTCACACTTTGACATCTTAAGAAATAATTTCTCTTTCTTCAAAATATCAAGCACTCTATTTACATGCAAGACATGATATTCTCTTTTTTTGCTGAAAATTAAAATTCATCTAAGTATAAAATAACAAAATCATCAAGGAATGGTCACAAAACACTATCCATAACTCGCATGAAAGTTTTCGGTGCATTACACAAATCAAAAGGCATAACTAGCAACTCAAAGAGTCCTTGTTTGGTTTTGAATGCATTTTTCCATATATCACTTTTTGCAATTCTTACTTAATGATATCCACTTTGTAAATCTAACTTAGTGAAAAACTTTGCTTCTTTCAGCTGATCAAGAAAATCATCTATTCTTGGGAGTGGGTAACGATTTTTTACCGTAGTATTGTTCAAAGCTCGAAAATCTACAAACATGCACCAAGTCCCATCTTTCTTTGGTATTAAGACTATGGGTGAACCACAAGACGAAGTGCTTGGCCTTATGGTTCCTTTATCCAACATATCTTTGATTTTCCTCTTTATTTCACATTCTCCATTATCAACATGTGATACATACCGATGTTTGGAAGAGGAAATTCTTGTTGCAACTGAATCTCACATTGAATTTCCCTTTTTGGAGGTAATCATGTTGGCTCCTGAAACATCTCATGAAGTCCATTAACCACATCATATAATTCTCATTTCAACTTTGAATCACATCCCTCAAATGATTCATGATTAATATCAGCTTTAGGCTTAATCATAAGAAGAACAAAATTCTTACTTGAATTTACCAGCCTCTTTACTTGTCCAACATTTACCATAGCAATGTTTGTCTTCTTGCGATGTGCTCTTATAATGAACTCCTTGCCATATTTTAGTAAATGATACTTGTTCTCATGGCGATAGACGATCTCTTTCCTATCATACAAGTAAGTACTCCCTAATACAATACCATTTATTTCAAGTGGAACCACATCTAATTCAACTGTGTCAACAAAGCTTGCAGTGATTGCAAACCTCAATATGCGTTTCTTTGAAACCTGCAGATTTGCATCCTTACAAATCCAACCCAATGGATATGGCTTTGGATGTGGCATGGTATCATGGTTAAGTTTCTTGACCAAATCTCCAGAGATTAATTTTTCTTGTGACCCATGTCAAACAATGTGTCAATCTTGGTATGCTTGGATATGACCCTCACATGAAACAATTCTATTCTTTCTTCTTCATTTGGAGTGTTTATGTGACAATTTTATGTACTCGTATTGGGTTTAGTTTCAATTTATTTTCCCTTCATGTTCTTCAATCCCATGGCTGTAATTTTAGATTCATCACCTGAATAAGATCCTAAATCATGTTGAGTTGTAGCATCAGTTTTCTGTTTCCCTTTGTTATTAGGTTTCTTTGGCCTCAATTCAGGATGTAATTTCCAACAATGAGTTTCATCATGGCCTTCTTTTGAACAATGTTTACAAACCAGTTTTTCTCCCTCTTTCTTAACGACTGCATTCTTTTTGTTTTTACCATTTGAGGTCTTTTCCTTGGTTTTACCCTTAAAAGGTTTCTTTCTACCCTCTTCAGAAATGTTCTTCCCTCTAGCTTCTAGTTGTGTGGCCTAAACACAAACTTCATCTAGACTGGTGGCGTTAAACATGAGAATAGCATGTTTTAGGTAGCTATGTAAGCCTCCTATGTACTTGAGGAAAGTATCTTGGCTATGCAAAACCACCCATAATAAGAGAGCTCTTCTCCTAAATTATTGGGTGTATTCTTGCACATTTTTTCCCTTTAATTGTCTAAATTTCTGCCAGTTCATGATGGCTTTCTGCATATGAGATAGTGGATAAAATTTTTGTTTAACAGCAGTAATGAAATATGACCATGATAGAATAATCTTACCATGTTTCTTGATTTCCTCCTTTCTCTTGGCTACCCACCAAACAAGTGATGCACCTTCCATTCTCACTGAAGCTAATTGAATTTTGGTATCATCATCTTGAAGGTTCTGGATTCTCAAATAGACCTCCAATCGTCTAATCCAATTATCAAGCTTTTCTTCATTGACTTCACCATTAAACATAGGTAATTCGAACTTAACATCAAATTTTAAAAATAGACTTTTACCAGTGCTCTTTGACTTGTGTGGCTAATGTACTGAAGAAGAAGTAGAGGATGATGATGATGAGGGTAAGGATGATGGCTCTCCATTTCCTCCATTTCCTCCATTTCCCTTCTTTGACTTATCTTCAGCATGGTGACCTCCTGAAGATCCTTTCCCTTCCTCATGAAGTTTATATTCTTCTCCTTCTAGTCTCCCATTCCTTTATTGATAAAGGATTCTAACCATCTCAGTCATGTCAAGAAATGCTTTCCTGAACACTCTTTCTTCCTCCTTGGGATCAAATTCTTCATGGATTTCTCCTTCCTCTTGAGGCATGCTTAATGGAACTTCTGCTTCTTTAGGAGGTGAACTAGGTGGTGGAGATTGTGGAAATATTTCTCTCCTTTGCTTTGGCTCTTTTAGAGACCCTTATAATTCCACCAATTTACCTTCTCCTCTTTTGAGCTTGAGCCTTGTAAGAATCTAAAACTTGCAAACAGTTAAACAATTCTTTGCACTAAACAACACCAGAGAATAAACTCTAGCTCTGATACTAATCTGATCTGAAATGACTGTATTAGTTTTTTTGTGCTAAGTGTCTTTTCAGTTTAAAAACATGTGCATACTTGTTTCATTAGTTTGCATAAGGATTGATTATTTTGTCCATGAATTGTAGATGATTTTAGTGAATTAGAAGCATAAAAAAAGCATAAATAACACTGAGCAGTAGTGTAAAATAGAGAAATAAGTTACCACATGAAATCTACATAGCAGGCATGATGAAGCAGTTCACCCCTCATGGGATACATCTGCTGGTCCAGCTCCCAACAGTATGTCCACCTTTCATTATGCTCAAAAATTTTCTATTACATGTAGTTATAGTGCTCTAATGGTTGTTTTCTCTACACCATTTGCTCCATAATTCTCCAATTAGTAAAAAATGACTCTTCATTCACTCAGAATGGTCGAAAATTGGGCCTCCTACACTTTTTCCCAGTTTCACCTAGGAAGGCTCCAATAAAAGTGGAGAAATCCACTTAACTGGAGATAAAATAGGCACTGGCTGCCAAAAATGGCACACCCACCAACCTTCTACCAAAATGAACGCAACATTAAGTGTTATTGGTTGGGCACATGCATCCCCAAAACCTGTGGTCATGTTTGGTGGTTAACGAAACCGTTGGGCGGAACTCGCGTTTAAACCTGCAGTTGAAGAGGTCATAACTCCGGTTCCTGGTGGGTTAGGTTTATCCACGCAGATTTTTTGTTGGAGTTAAACATGGCCACGTGAACACGCGATGTGGGAAACATTGGCGAGTTGGGACCACCAGCGAATCCAAACACTTGAATATGAATGCAACAAACAATAAATATAACCTGCAACCCATAGGGTTAAGCCACAATGTGTAGTTCGGGAGGTAAACCATGCATGTGCCCAGCAGGAGGTCTCGGGGTCGATTTCTGCGTACCCAAAAAATTTTAGAATGCAGTTTCAGGGACACATGGCAACCTCAGGGCTAGCCATGTGGCACCCTATGATTGGCTCCTCCAAACCCATTCAACCAATAGCATTGTGACACTTGTCAAACCATGATTGGTTCTGAGGAAGGAATATTCCTCAAAATATTCCCTTTTTTCTGACTGTGCATCCCTTTTTTGATGACTGTGCATCCCAGTCAAACCTGGTCAAATTGTCGCAAATTTACCTGTTTGGCCTTTCGATCAGAACGTGATATCTCTCTCATACGACATTGGTTTTTTGAACTGTTCGTGGTGCCAGAATCAGGAAGACAAGATATACGCAACCATCTCAATTTCAAACCAATCCTATAACTTTGAATTTTGAGCAAAATTTATGAACCCCTGATCAACTTGTTTTTTATTTCTCCATTGCTTATGTTTTCTTAGCAAAATTGGTTTAGCTTATATCTTCTTCTCATTTGTTTCTTTGTTCCTCTTTGCAGATTAGTTCTGTTTTCCACTTTCCTTTTTCTCATTCCAACATATGCTTTATCAATACCTATATTTGTATCCTTTTTCTTTCCATTGCTTCACTTATATGTTCTTTCTATTCCCCTTTTCTTTGATGTTGTCAAGTTTTCTCCCCATGGTCTTTTTTTTCTTTTTCATTTCCTTTCTGTTTTTCTTTGTGTCTCTTTTTTTGGTATTTGTTTCCTGTCTACAAATGCTACATGTCTTAAGGAGTTTGAATAAGTGGAAGCAAGGTTTCTTGTGTGAAATTATGATTGTAAGTAGTGCTCACTACTAACACAATTTGAATTTCATGTAAGATTTTGACAGTTGTCAAGAATTTCACTTCACTTATGAGTGCCAAGATGTCCATTTATCCTTTTCCTCTGTGAATTGAAACTTTGATATTGTTGTATTACTAATTGTTGAATTCCATGCTTCAAAAGTGTTGTGTACAAAGTACAAAATACTAACATGTATCTTGATATTTACCCATAACTTGATGACATTGCAATTGGATGAAAATCTTTTGGGTGTACTTTCTATTGCATTAGAAAGTGAAAAATTTTAAGAGATGATTGTAGCTTAGTTAGTTACATATCTCAAACACCTAAATTTTAGTTTGGGCATAGGTATGGAACACATTCTAAGATATTAAATAGTTAATTTTATCATATTTCGAATCGAAAGGCTTGGTAATAAGGTTTTTTAAATATTTCATCAGTACCATGTATTTTGTATTTTCTGGGAAGTTCTTTAGTTGGCCAAGCGTTAGAGTAACTAGCCAATGAATCATTTTATCAATGCACATCTAATGGATTTTTTTGTTTCAAATTTCGCTATAGTATAATTTTCCAAGTTGGGTTGCACATGTAAGAGTTCAAGGTAAAATGATTGTTTTCTTTTATCAAGAATTAGTTGCAAAAACCCTTATTGATTTTTTATGTTTAGAGGAATATGAGGGAGGACAAATCATAAACAAATTGAAGTGCTTATTATTCCTTATCACTGAAAAATTGTAAAATGGAAAAAAAAATGCAAAACTACCCATTTTGAATACAAAATCCAAAGCATCATTTTTATCCATATAATAAACAACCATAACATCTAGGGTAGAAGGTAATTAATTTGTGGGAATATGTGGTATAAATAAAACTTTACATTGATAGAACTCATCCTAATCAATTTAGATAGAAGTGGAACATGCTTGAAGCAGAATGATCAGTTATTTTCTTCCATTAGAATTCATTCTCATATAGCAAGTGGATGTTTCTAATGAAACCACGGGATCAGTTACATGTTCCCAAACAATAATAAAATCTATGAATCCATGATATTGAATTTGAATTTGAATGACACTTTCTGCAAATTCTTGAATCAAGGGCAGAGAAATTTGGAGTTTATAACACTGCTTTGGAAGTAGTATCATTTGAGTGGTTTCAAAACTGTATAGGGAAGTGAAGTACATAGAAGATGCTACAATGATGCCAATTTTAAACATCAAGAAAGGAAATTGTACCTATAGTGGGAGGTTTCCCTCTTTTCTCAATGACAAAGTATGAAGGTTGGGAAAGTATGTCAATTTACCAAAAAGATAGATAATTCTACAAGAACACTAATGGTAACAACAACTCCCTCAAAAGGATGTCAAAGTTGAAATGGAAAGGTTGTTATATACTACAAAAGGAGAGTTGAATTTCAGTTCCACCATCTGGAATTCATCTAAGGATGACAAAAAATAATCATAAAAAATAATAGAAGACTCACAAGTTGAAGATAAATTTTAAACCGATGGTTATCAAGAAGTCTTGGATATCAGAAACATTGCATTGAACTTCTATTTTTCTCATCTAAATAATTAATATGAATATGTGTAAGCACCTATTGGTTATGTTCATAAGGAATCTACTATTATGTCTATAAATAAATTACAATAATTATATCTCAAGATATTTTAACCTAAATCATGGTTAGATACTCTTTCTGAAAGACCTAAAAATGCACTATTTCAGATGATAGAGCTTGTAAAATGACCATGGATGATCAAAGGTGGGTAATGGGATTTTAATTAATGTGAAGTGTAATATATCAAGGGGGTGCACTAGGAATATATAGGCTATGCCTATGAAGTGATGGAAATAAATATATACCAAAATGCTATATATCTATGTACTCTAACAAAACTATAATAAATTGAGGAATATGCACACTCTTATAAATTATTTTAATGTATCCCAATAGTTGTTGAAAAATAATAAATATAATTTGAAGAACCCTCTGGCTACATTGGCCTTCACCACTTAATGTTTGTAAATTTGTATTGTGGTAGACTTTGTGAAGGTGCTCGATCATTTACCTTCTAAATTCTCAGCGGTTGCTTTGGGGTCTATTATGAGTGAGGAAATCCTATATACATGTGTAAATGAAAGGATTACTTAATTATTGACCCAATTCAACATTTTGTTTTATATTTTCCATTTTTATTGCCTTGTTAATTCATAGAGATGATGATTCTCAATTTCTGACTATATTATTCTTTTTGTCTTACTAGAGACAATTATTTAGAACCAAAAATAAAAGGAGGTGAGGGCATTGCAAAAGTTCCTCCCTGTATTTTTGAATTTTATTTTGTAATCCAATTAGTCCATAGTATTTAAAACCTATGGGCTAAAAAAATTACAAATGCACACAAATTATTATGACAAATTGTTGGAACCTCACTTCAAAATTTGATATACTGAGTTATTTAGGCTTTCTTGTTGAATGGTCCTACAGTTGATATCATGAAGAAAGAAACCACAGTTATCTTGTTTAATGCAAATATTGATATGGTTAATGAAAATATTATTATGTTTAGGGGTTCAATGAGACTTGTTGTTAATAAGTGGGGGGAAATTGAGGACTCCATAGGGCCTGGTTCACCACCGAAACCCATAGGAAACTTCTCCAACTTGCAAATCCTTCTTCTTAGTGGCAATGAGTTCACTGAAAACATTCATCAACAATTTGGTTGTTTGAAGTCATTTTCCAAGATGGATTTCAGTAGTAACAAATTCTCTAGAGTGATACCTCGAGAGATAAGTTACTGTAAACTCTTGGCCTTCATATATTTGAGTAGGAGTGAGTGTAGTGACGCATAGCCCCACAGATAAATAAGATGAGGATTCTCAATATCTCTAGAAACCATTTGGTTGGAGAATTCCTTTAGAGATTGAAGGCATGCTAAGTCTCACATTTGTGGCCTTCATAAATTTGAGTAGGAATGACCGCAGTGGACCCATACCCCATAGTTAAGAGGTAGAGGTGACAACCAAAATTATTGGGTTAGGTCATTGATTGGATGAGATGATGATTCTTAGTGTTTGACTATATGATTCCCATGATTAGCTCTTGAATCAATTCACAAAGGAGGTTCCTATGTTTATTGATCCATGTGACAATGGTTAGCCTTGCCCACCCATCACAGGTGGTCAAGGTGTGGTTAGATCCCAACTCAGAATCCCTAGCCTTGATGCTTTCAGATTCATCCTATATTTTGTATTCTTTGAAGTATTTGTCTTCTACAGCAACCCAAATCCCGACTCCCACATCAGACGTGTGTTCTATGCACCTAATAAAGCCTCAGTCGGCCAACAGGAAAAAAAAAATCCACGGGAACCTTCATTTTTATATCTGCAATGCCCTATCATGTTGGATCTTGCACGATTCTAGGGGGCCTGGCTGGTGCGACAGAGCTTAGCTTCAAATTCAGGTTCGAGTTCAGGTTTTAGCCATGCGGGTATCGAGGTGGGGGCTTTGAAAGGTTCTGAGGGTTTGACAAAACTTGGGATTATGGAATTGGTGCACGAATTTTCGGTGAAGATCGCAGCATTGGTGAATTTGTTGTCTCTGTACTCAGCTTCTAAAGGGAAAATATGGGTCATGGCTGCCAAGCTCAAGGACGAGCAAGGGACTTTGAAATTGAAGGGTGAGGATTTTGAACCTAGGAATATGGTATGTATTAGTTGATTAAGTGTTTTGTCGTTGATTGAAATGGCCCCGTTTACTCAATCCAACTTTTGCTTCAACATATGTTGTTGGGGCAGGACAATGGGGTCAGGGTTTGGCCCCTGTGGCCTCTGGTCAAGGGCAAGCAGAATATTTTACATGACAGGGTTTCCATGTGTGAAAGTAGCATAGATGAAGTGTCGATGAATGGGGATAGAGTTGGGGATTTGGATTAGAGAAATTCCCAGTTGATTTCTATGGAAATTGTGACAAAGAGCATCAAGGGCGAGACCAAAGCTACTGAATTGCAAATAGAAGTTGTTCTGAAAAAGTGGATAGTGTCTGGGATGATACAATTTTGTCGAGTGGCCGATGCAATGGTGGTGAAATAGTTGTTGTTGATATTGTAAAAGGAATATACTTTAGCAAAGCCTGCAAAAAAGAGATCAACGGTTCAATGTGTAGATCATCCAAAGAACATTTTGGTCAAGGGACTAGATTATGGTGAAAGAGGGCGAGATTTAAAGGGGATTCCTATAAATTGAGTGATAAGGAGTGTTAATGGAAGCGTTGTTTTAAAAAACAATGGCGAAATATGGTCAAATTCTGCAGGGTCCCATTTCAATGGAGAAACACTTGGTGTTTTACATCAGGAGTCAATACAATGGGGGATCTTGACATCTAGTGGTAAAGGATCTATAGATGTTGTAGTCAATTGGATGGATGGTATTAGATGCAACAACACCAATTCTAAACTGCGTGTGCAGGTTTGGTCCAAGGAACAGAGGCCTTTCCTAATGTGCACAGTAATGGAATCGAAGGAAGGGAAATTGAAGTCGGTGAGTCGAAGATTTCTCCTTTTGTGGATATCGAATTTACCTGCATATTTCCTTCTTTTGCTGTCAAATATTTAATATTTTCTCAGTTCATTTCCACTCTAGAGACAAATTGAAGTTGGTTTCTCTGGAATTATTCTGTTTATGGTGATCAAATGGATCTGCAATTTTGTCTTGTATTGTCTAAGGTTAAAAATTGTTCAAATTCAATTAATATTTAGTTTATCCTAATTTTTGGATGGATATAGCTATATTAATTTATTAAATTCTTCTGTCACGTTGCTTTGTTCTTTTTAAAGTCTAACTAGAAGCTTAATGAAAACAAATTTTTGGGTAGTGCATTCTTAGAAATCATGGAGCCACACGGGAATCAAATGGTCCCCCTTCTGTATGTAAGCAAGGAAGACAATCATGCCTGTTTTGGCTCTGGTCTAAAGGGAATCTATCTCTCCTAAAGATAGCCATTCTGACTAAGATCTTCATAGCCAACTTTGATCTAAAAAACTATTAGTTTTTGCAATTGGAATGGATTAGCGGCAGCCTTGTGAATGTTTGCTATGCACCATATTTTCCTTAGAATTTCCGACATTCCTTCCTGCCTATTGGATTACCCATTTTAGGAAATATGCCTTTCCAACAAGGCGGGGAAACAAATAGGATATTCTATCAACATCAACCCATGCTCAAAGAACTATGCAATCCTGTATTTGCACACAATATTCTTAGCTATGGTGATTTTGTGGCAAACCATGTAAAATATTTTTATTTAATTAGTGCATGAATTACCTTATCCCTAATCACTACACTGTAATTTTTTTTATGTCGGATTAGTATATGATTTACTTGATCCCTAATCACTATATTTTTATAAAGATTCAACCAAAAGAAGAGTTACAATAAATATTTCCTGTATGTTTTGTACAATTTTTCGGCTTACCTTAAGATTTATGATGATGCAGTCTCATAGGCATTTAAATATCTCTCTTTGTATTTTCATCCCTTAAATCCCAAATGAAATACGAATTTTTTTATTTCTTTCATATCAGCTCATGGTTCGGTGTTGGGAATAGTTGTATTTTGAGTAAATAGTTCTAATATATGATGTTTTTGAGTAGGAAACCTCGTAAATGGTTCTTTTCATGAGTGTGAAGCAAATTTGCTTGCATATAAAAGGAGGAATGGCCAAACATATCAAGGTAGGCTTTCCTTAGAATGCTAAATAACAACTTTCACAGCTGCCATATATATCACTCTCATCCTCCTCAACATCATCATCATTATCTGGGCCACTTGCGCCTCTGTTAGTGTCAGGTTCTGCTTCAGCTTCCTCATTTAGTAATTTTCCATCAGTTATGGGAAGAAACTAACCCATATAAGGGACTGTTTATTCTCCCCTCTCCGCATTTCCCACTAGTAGTAGATCCTCCTTAAAAGTGAGGGATACCTCGAGAAAGGGGAGTTATTTTTTTGTACCTTTCAAGGATAAAAATAGGGAAGGTGACATTTCATCCCAACAATTAAGGAAGTCGTTAAGGGCAGTCTCCATACATACTCTGAGCCAAATGAGGGTTGTGGTATTGGATTCAATGGGAGACATACATATTCTGAGCCTGTAGAATCTGGTATCTACTAGGTAGGGTTAGAAAGATCAAGATCGTGATGTTGATGTAGATAGTTGCTTGAGACATTTAAAGTGCCCCATGAAATTTAATATTATTGCAGTTTTTCCGGAGGTGTCATCATTTGGTAAGTGCTACTACTGTTACCCTTTCCATCAAATCTAGCGATAACATACCAGTACCATCACTTATATTCTGATGAAACTGTTTCGGCATCACAAAAGCTCTGGGTATCAAACGATCTCCATGCCATTCACTTACTGTCATTTCCTGAAGTGGATGCATCTCATTTTGAGGATGACAAGGATATTGCTGACAAGAAGTCCCTACAACTCTCAGGTTTTTCTGTACAAACTCAATGACTAAGGTGATATTTGTTCTTTTTTTGAGGAAAATTCTTGTAGCCACAATCTTAATATCTTAGTTAACATGCCACTTCTGTATTTTCGAATGCATCTATGAAACGAGTTAAATTTTCATAGAGAACACATTCATTTATAAATTTTAATGATTCCATTGAGTTAAATGTTTGGGACAACGGTAAGAAAATTTTTTCTTTCATTTCCAGCAATGATGGATAAGACAATATGATTTTCAATAGAGAGAAGAAGATTGAAATGCATTTCCATACCAATGCTAATTTGATGTTTTATTTCTTTGGAGGCCATTCGAAGTTCTCAAATGGTGCTACAGAGGCTAAAGATATTCTGTTGAAAAAGATGGCATATGTATTCACTAATATTTGTATTGGGTGTTGCGGTAGTTGACCAAGCAATGTTTCTCAGTGAACCTGTTCGTGCCATATCTGCAATGTCTGTAAATGTAACATTGGTATTAACACAAGGTGGGAGGAAAATTTACTAATTACTGGTAGTAGGTGTAGGATAGACCCAATTATTGCAATATTTATAGTTATATTTTCATATTATATGCGTACTAGCCCCATTTAATTATTGGTTGGTCTTCTCATTTTATCTTTCTTGTTTTGTAGGAAGTATTACTGCATATTCTGTAGCTGGAAGTTGATACCTCATTATTAATGTGTTTTCTGGTTGGCAAGATTGTTTAGCCTTGATTGTATTCCTTCGAATGTGCTCTATGTCTGCATAAGCCTTCCCATGAATGGATTTCTAGTATGCATGCCTTTGAAGGTCGTCTGCTATGGTTAAATGGGTTCTCTGAAATGGTTTCTAGAGTGGTTGTCAGATTGCTTTTGTACATTCATCGGAAGATGAAATATCATTTATCCATAAACATAATTCCTTTGTTTTCCATCTCTTGTCTGAAATGGATCTAAATAACTCAAAACTTAGAAAAAATGAAAATCCTTGCAAAAGTGTGAAGTTAATGGTCACCTTGAATACCAAAGGCCAAAGGACACAAGAAGATGAAACAAATCATTTGATGGTTGTCATTTTAAGTCAGCTCTATAATATAGGATGCCTGTTTGATATAATAACAACCCGAAAGATTGAAAAATTGAAGCTTGGGAAAAAAAAATGGGGCCTACACATGGTGATCAAGAATTGTCTCCCAGTCAAAGACTCAAGGCCATTGCCTGCACAATATTTCCATTGAGTAAGAATACATGACATCTCTGATGGAGAGTGTATATCCCCAAGAATGAATAGAAGCCATCAAATGATGTTCTTTCCAAGTTGGGTTTCTTGGGTTAATTCTATTGCTTATGGTGCATTTAATTTCCATGAGAGCACATACAGTACCAATCACATGACTGCTTCCTTAAATGTTGCCATTATTTCCCTAAGCGTTGGGATTGATTCCATATTTAATTGAATTGATGCTTTTGAAGCTACAATGCTTATTTCAATTTCTTTTTTGCTAGTTAGTCAATTGGTACTTTAACTAATGATTTTCTTGGGTTGGTGAATTAATATTGTGCCATATAATGTCTGATGTGTTCATTGCTTGTGCACTGAGAACCCCACATTTTTTTCATTTGCCTAATTCATTGATTTTTTGAAGTGTTTTTGTATGGCTCCTTGAACATGTTGATGGTTGACTTAAAACACTCTTATTAATGCATTGGAATCAAGGAATGGTAGTTATAGCTATGGAATCGTTGATTGCCTAAGCCATTGGTATTGAGCCTTTTGGTAGCCATGAATTTCCCTCTGTGTATTTACTAATTACATACAACGAAACTCATTTAAATAAACCAAATTCATATATTTAGCTAATGACTAATGGGTGTGTGATGAGTATCTTTAGGAGATTCTTTTTTTTCACGGGAACTGGTGGATTTGTATTGATTTAGCAAAAATGTATCTAGATGTATACTACAGAAGTGAGCTCTCTTTGAAAGGGGCTATACCTAGACATTAGGCCATGAGATTCCATCTAACCTTTTTTGAAGAAAGCCACGTAGAAAGAGGCAGACCAAGTCTACAAGAGGAACAAAGGATGTACAAAGAGATTGCAAAAGGGAGACACAAATGAAGTCCAAAGAAAAAATTGATCAGATAAATGCTTTCTTGAGTCAATGGTACTATTGTTGGTTGTGAAAGTATAAAGATAAATCCCAAGGATGCAGATAAGGATATGATTTTCATAGCAACTGATATATTTAGTTCCATGTTTGGCTTACCTACTAATAAAACTGCGAAAAACAATTCTGCAAAAGTGAAGTCCCAAATTGATATTGAATTAATAGACAAGCAACTCTAGTATCCTATGGATCTTCACAAAACTATTCAAAATAGTGACATGAAAGAATCTTCTATTGACCTAACACCAAAGCATCAACATGATATCCAAACTATTAACAATGGTGGTAGTCTTGAAGCAACTACACAAGCTGGAATTTCTGAGATGTACCCACAAATCCCTGGAAACTGCTGCAGAAATGAACCTAGAAAATCAAAGGATGACTTATTTTGTGCTTTTTGACGAGCTTCTAGAAACTCAAAGGTGATGTTATATTGAATTTTGTTTCCAGTGTGGATAGATTTGAAATTGTGTATTTTTCCAAGTTTCTAAGTAACAATGCATGCTCCAGACGACAGGGAAGATGATGCATTACATCAATGGGAGTTCTGTAACAAAGAAAAAATAAATGCCATCAAATGTTATACATGTGTGTAAGCTCTGTGCTAAATGGTATGCAATTAGAAAATAAAGTTCCATTTGTTTTTGTAATTATTTTTTTGTGAGTGTTCAATTCATTCTTACTATTAAATTTTAATACAGGAAAGAAATTACAGCATAGCCTTCAGAATGATTATTGTTTACATAATCTATGTTGTTTATGTTTAATGCTTACTTTCAAATTTAGCATGGATTTATATTCTATTAAAATTATCCTTGTCGTTAAATTTTAATATAGAGAAGCCATTCCAAAATACCCTTCAGAGTGATTATTGTTTACATAGTCTATGTTGCTTGTGTTTAATGCCTTATTTAAAATTTAGTATGGTTTTATATTATATTAAAAATTAGATGAATTCAAGGCACTGGATGTCTATTTCAAGGATGATTGTGTAATGAATCTGGAAGCAGAGGTAGCAAGAGGTACCAAAATCAAATGCACTCTCTGTGGACTCAAGGGGGCTGCTCTGGGTTGTTGTTTCACAAAGTGTCACAGGAGCTTTCATGTTCCATGTGCCCTTTCTAATATAGAATGCAGATGGGATGTCGTAAGAGTTTAATACCTTGTCTCTTAACTCCTCTTGAAGAAAATTATTGAGGTATTACAAAAAAAAATTGAAAGGGGTTTGTCAAATTTTATTTACCATGTTTTTTGCAGGATAATTTGTAATGCTCTACCCTGCTCATTCATCACGCAAGTTTCCAAATGAAAGGAGATCATCTACAAGCTCAAAGCGCAACAGCTCCCTACCAAGAAGGGGACAACACTTTGCTGATAAGGAAACACTGGCTAGGTTATATTGTAAACCTGCTTTTAAGTTATGCATTTGATTTTTAAACCTTAATTCTATATTGGATTTCACTTACTGTCTTTTCACCCCTTCAACACTTTCAGAGAAGACAAAAGCTCTAGTATACAGCAAGCTGAGGAAGGTTTCAAAGCAATTCAAGCTTGGACATGGCCATTGGGACAACCATGCAAATGGGTTCTTTGTGGGTCTGCATTGGATTCTGCTCAGAAGGTATTGCATGTGTTCGCCTTTAAATCTTTAAAGGATTCTAGCTCAGTGGAAGAGCAGTTGCTTTATAAGCTAGAGGTCAGTGGTTCGATTCCACTGTGTCCTAATATGAATTAATAATTGATATTGTAGTTTATTTTTAATTAAATACTTTAATATTGGTTTATTTCAATGGTGAGATATTTTCTAGATTCATTATTTTATATTGTCTCTAAAGAAACAAAAGTGTTGTTGTATTATCTTTGAATGAAAATTTTTATTGTCTGTAGAGAGACAATAATTAGGATCAAAGACAATTTCTCTTTAAAGACAATATGTCTTTGATCCCAACTATTGTCTCTAGAGAGACAAAAATGAAATTGTCTCTGGAAAGACAAAAATGTGTGTGTTATATATTGTCTTTGTAGAGACAATATTTTAAGACTTTTTAGTTTTAAGACAATTTAATTTGAGACACCCACTTAAAGAAAATATTTAAGACAATACACAATTTTTCTTTTGTCTCAATTTAAGACAATTTTCCCAGAAATTGTCTTAAATATTGTCTTAAAACCCCCCTTTGTGTTGTAGTGTGCCTTGAGTGTATTTGACAGATATTGAAAATTTAGATTGAAAGTGTATTTTGACAGAAATTGAAAATTTAGATTGAAAGTTTTTTCAAGTGCTTGAATACTCCAAATTGGACTGAATTATTTTGATAATATTTTGTTCCTCTGTTTGCATAATTTTTCATGGAATTTCATTTGTTAAGATGGAAATTCCAGTTGAAAGTTTTTGTTTCCTCAAAATTGCTTAAAAGTCTGGTTAATCGAATTTTCGAAGCGCTTTCTTGAACTCGTAGATCAATTCAAACAATTTCAAGACAAGAAAATTTGACACAACATCCTCATAGAGATGACCATCTAATTGATCTTGTTAACAATCTGAATATGGCTTATTAGAGAGACTGATAATTGCAACAATTACAGTGGTTGCAACCATTAAGCTAGTAAAACTTACTTCATCACCAATGAGGTTGAGGTTTAGCAGTAAAGACAGTGGAATGTCACGGAAATTGAGTCAAATAAAATCACACTTCATTAATGATTCATATTTTTAGAGGCATAACGTTCAATAAAATAGGTCACTTGTGTTCCTATAGATTTGTGCCAACTTTGTGGAACAAATAACCAAATAACTTTTAGCATTGATTATTTCACCATTGCCTCAAATAAAAGTGGTGTATATGATCCAAACTTAGACAAGAATGCAACATAATAAAAATGTAACCATAATTACAAATACGAAGCATAAATAACACTTCATTTCATTAATATCAAACAACTGAAATTTGCTTATAAACATAATGGAAATAAACTAGCTCGAGCGATGGTAGCTTATCTCTGAGAAGAGATGTGGCGACTACATGCCTCTAACCTATGTTACAATGAGGCTCAAAGGCCTATTTATAAATAATGTAAAACCCTAAAAATCCAAAAACCTAACACTAGGAGGTGAATCTCCAAATATGTGGGCCCCGTTGGGGTAAATTTGTACATCACCTTCCCGAGGTCATAACTTTGGCATAAGGTCCTCGTTTGATGTGCACAATACCTCATTAGAAATATATATCTGAGGACTACAACTTTCGACTACAAGAATAATTCAAGACTTTTGTTTTCCCATTTTCCAAAAAAACATCGTTTAGGGCCTTGGAACGGCTGCGGAAGATGAGGACACGAAAATGTGTCAAAAATAGTAAATTGTGCTACAATTAAGGAAAATAAAAAACTGAAAGAAACAATGGTGGGGGTCCAAGTGGAATAGATGGGTGTTATACGTCATTTTCTCACCATGACAACTGATCATTAGAATGGATCTTTAACCATCCAATTCATGTGCTCCAAAGCACTCCCGTACAAGTCAACAATGTAATCACCTTGATGAAAACAATAGTTTTGGGTTAGAAGGCCAAAAACCTTATTTTTAGCTACTTTTGTGCTTTCCTACTCAGATTATACGCATACGTAGTTCCTACCATTGGTACCTGCGTAGAATTGTGCTTTGTATTACACTATGGACTGCGTACATGACTCAACAAAAAGTAAAAATAAAAGAGTCAATTCTAGAAGCCATGTTGGGTGAATATATCCCAACTAAAAGCTTCGAGGTCATGCCTATTCAAGCCTAGCCCCTCCCATCATGGAGCTAACTCCCATACTTTAAGGAACCCTAATCCCACCTTTAGTGGATCTCATCCTTTTGATATGGATCTAGAACTCCCTCCTCTTGGCCTATAAATTAACTACATGCTATAGGGTTAAGAGAGGTTGTTGAAGATAGAATTATGCTGGTCAAATTAGGCTTAAGAGCTTATCAGCAAAGCAAAGGTTTGTAGAATTATGGGAGGAGATTCACAACATCAAGGCAATGGTTTTAAGAATCTTCTATATCTCTGAATTAACACAATTGATCTCTTTTTCTCACTACATTGTTTTATGGATGTGATGAATGATTTGTGTTATTGTTAGTTTATCTATTGAAATAATGTTGGTTACTAATCTCCTTGATAATTATTTGAATCTTTGAATTATATATGTTGCATATGCCTTTGATCCTTTGGTTTCTATGTGTGTAGGTATATTTCAAGCATTGAAGAGTTGCATCGAGGCGTAGCGAGGATATTCATCAAGAATTTAGCTATAAGGTATGGATCACATTTCCTCTCCTTTTAGCTTTATCATTCAAGCAAGATAGATTCAAGGAAAGAGTAGTTTGATTTTCTAATTGTTACTAGGTTTTGTTTTAAATCTAGGGAGATCTCTCTTTTCTGAATGAGGGATTATTCCAAATATAACAAATCGGTGACCATACTGGGGATCGTTTTTTTCTCTTCCCTTTCCTTGTTTTTTATTTTAGAGCCTTTTTTATAGCCTGGTCTAAGTCTTTTCAAGATAGGTATCCTTTAGATTTTGTGATTTGTTTTCCTGGGTCTTTTATTTTTTCTTTAAGTTTCTTTTCTTGTGTAGATTTTTTTCAACAACAGAGAACAAATCTATGTTGTTTTTCTTCATCAAGAAATTCTGCAAGTAGGCTTAGCTGAAATGTCCAAATGGTCTGGACAAATTCAACTGAGTAGTCGTATCTATTCAAGTAATTCTTAGCTCTTCTTTAATATTTAAATATCCTTAAAGATTTCATTTGACTGCGGAGTTACCATGAATATTTGCTACTGTATTATTTAATAAAATCATTTAAAAATAACTGGCAGGATAATTGTAAACATGTTCTTTTTTTCCAAATTCAGCATTCCTATCTATTTTTTCAATTGTATTGCTAGTTCAACTATTTGACCAGACTAAGAGGAATAGTAGGCCGAGTGACTTATTTGTTTTGGTTGACCTATCGTGGATAAGTTGAAAGTTGAGATATGTTATTATTATTATTATTATTATTACTGCATGCTACCTATTACCCTATTTGGTAAATGTTAGCAAGAAACGATGTTTTTCTCTCCACCTTAGGATAATGCATTTGCCCCTATTAATGTTGCCACCTAGAATTCATATTGCACGTTATGACACCATGTTCATGTTTCCCCTATTAATGTTGCCACCTAGAATTCATATTTCAAATTATGACACCACGTTCATGTCTCCTTTGTCTTACAGTAGGTAATTTTTTCCTATATTTCAGATAAGATGTCAAGCCCAACAGGGCGTGCTACTTTGGAGGGTCTCTAAATATACTTCCTCCTCCTTCCATTGAAGAGATTCCACATTCTAGTTGCATTGGTAGAGGTTAGGGATGGACATATGGGTAGATCGCTATGTGTAATTTATAAGTTCAAATATAGAAATTTGTAACTTTATTTTGAAACAAAAACATAATTACAATGAAAAAAATAAAATAGCTTGTGAAATCGGTTGTACATTTCCAACTTCATTGATTAAATAAGTAAATACTTGATAAATAGGTAACTAGTAACTCAACTACGTACACATGTATTTACAACCACATTTAGGTATTCTAGGAGCATATAAAATAAACAAAACCAGAATGGATATTGTCCAATGTTGAGGTAAATTCGAAATATTTTTACCAAACCAGAATTTTTTTTATTAAAAGTATGACAAAAAATAGAGTGGATCCGTAAAGAAATATAATATATGGAAGATACGAATCCCCTTGATCGGTCTTAGTAATGATTTCTACTACGTGAAAATTGATATCACTTAGTCTTTTAATTCTAACATGGTCCTTAGCTAGGAAAACAATGCTTAGAATTTTAACCTTTTGAAGGGAACATAAAATAAGAGTCTACATAAAGATTTAAAATACAAAAGACATATACTAAAAGTTGTACCTCTTAGGACCTTTGAAGAATGAGAAATACAAAACTAAAATAAAAGAAGATAAGAGCAAGAGCGCAACCAAATATTTTAGTACTCTTTGGAGAGTTTAGAGAGAGTATAGAGCACAAAAAGCTTGTAGTAAGTACTTTCAACTACAATCACATAGACCATCAAAACTATGCATGAATTTGAATAATTGTAAGCTAGAAGTAGACTGTTGGAGCCCATTTGCAATTTTTTGTCAATTGGTAGAGGATACAATAAGAAATACAACGTTTAATTTGTCAAATTTTGAAATGTTTTAGCTGATGGGATTAGTTTTTACAGTTCTACTTATGATATTTATTTTTGTAATTGATAGTCAAAAGTATTTAAACAAGTGAATCCTTTAGATATTTAAATTGTTGATTTTCTTGATGGTTTAATGAAGTCATGTCTCGCCTGCTACATTGTGTGGAATCTATTAAAAATCTATGTTATGCAACTGTGAATAATTTGGAATGATGTAACTTGTTATCGTGCAACCCTCAAAGTTGCTACAACAACTCATGGAAGAAGAAGAGGTTGATAATAATAGACTAGATTATGGAGATAAAGTAGAGGAGAAAACAAGTGGTGAATACTTTAAATGTAGAACTAGTAGCAGGTGGATTAGATGTAGTTTAAATTGATGCAAATGTTGTTGTTGTTGTTTACAATATCCTTTTTGATATGAAAAGAACATTGAATGAGTGTCAAATATTGGTATGGAACACATTTATTTGTGTGGTTTAAATGATAAATTTGTCTTATCATGAAAGTTGTTGTAAGCGACAAATTTTACAAATTATAATGCTAAAATTAGTAGATATTAGATTGAATTGTATACGCCATAGTAATTTATCGTCTCTTGGCATATTCGTTGATGACAATAAAATTTTAGGATTGTAGAAGTTGCTAAACATAATGCTTTGGGAATACATACTTTGTTACAATAAAGTTTACCCTTGCATAAGCGGTGAATGCTTTGTTATAGTAAGGTCGAACCTCATGTTATTGGTGAATACTTCATTCCATGTGTGGCTTAAATCCATTATTATCTTGCACATGAAAATATGGAGATTTTTCCTTATAAAGAACGAATCAAGTGCCCTTTTTTAACTAAGGGTTTTGAAGGATATGAAAGATTGATTTTGATAGTGAACATTTCTAAGGAGATGGGAAAGAAGTTAAATTGCCCATATCACTATTAATTCTTAGCTAAGAATGGGAAGAATTCTCCATTGTATTTCATTTTATTTATAATAATTTATGTTCAATTACTCAAGTCTTGTTGTTTCCATTACTCTTGATGGGGTGATGGTTTCTCTTATTAACATGCCAATTGTCCTTCCATAACAAACTTGGGAAATAATTGTTCTTGGTTATAGGAATACATGTGGTGTGTTAATGTGCACATGTGTAGGATGTCAAGGTGTGCCACATCAGTTCTAATGTTAAGCATGCACAATATACTTGGCATCAAAAATTGTAAAGTTTTATAGAACTTCTTGATCTCAACATAGAAAGATAGTTGCACTCATACCACCTCAAAATTCCCCTCACAATGTGCACTAACCCTTGCAACCCAAGATAGTAGTGCATAATGAACATCATGTTCCAAGGGAAATAACTTTAGTGACGTCCCAATGTTTGCATTACATGTTCTATTTTTTATATGTATCTGTCCAATAATCTCCTCCCATCTTTACTATGCTAAAAGACTTCTTCACTAACAACAATCCCCTTTTTTTTAACTTTCCATCTCTCATAAATAATAACTTAAAACTTTATTCTCATTCTATAATATGTATAAGTCTAAGTCTGATATCAATATATCTTTTTCAGTCACAAATAATAACTATTCATTAATATAATAATACACAAAATCTCATCTTACACTATCCTATATTAAATAAAATACATGTAAAATCTATACAATCATGAAAACTTATTACATACTGTCATTAATCATTATAAATCAATTAGTTTTTACTTTATATTTATTCCAAAGATATTATTCCTAAATCAATACTCTTTGTGTGAAGCATGTTGTTCCTTCATCAATGTTATTATTCTATTCACATCATCACATTCTCATTTTACCTTTTGACTACCCATACCTATTCTCTTATATGAGGCCTATGCATGCGTTAGCAAGTTTTTCTAGCCACTTTCAGGTGCACTTTTCCATATCTGCATTGAAACAACATGTGCTACAAAGTATTGCATGTATACAATTCAATATATAAATTTATCCATCATATCATGTTTATCTTCCTCCAACCAAAACCTCTATCTTTAATTTTGTTTTGTTTTATATTTTTCTATTGTTGGCGCAACTTTTTCTTCACTTGATTCAATATGTTTGTCTTTAGTGTCAAAACTTTCAATCGAGACAAATTGCATGTTCCACTACGTTTAATTAGCTAAATTATTTATACGAATATCGAAATTTTTGGATTGAAAATAATTAATTATGGCTTCTCAGATGTCTAATATTTATACAAAATATAAAATGTTGATATGTGTATTGTCTCAATGATGTACATGTGATCATTGATATGTGAATCTAGATTCACATTCGAGGGCTCCTATGCTAAGGTATGCCAATAAGTTAAGTTAAAGTAATTACAAGTGCGTTGTTTAGAAGTAATGTGATTAATTTTATCATATGGTAAATTGTAAAGCGGAATTTACATAAAGGGATTTTAAAATGATATATGTAGCAAAATTAGTACGTATTTAATGCCAAAAAATAACATGTAGTATATTTTACTAATCAAAGTACATACAATGTTTTTTTTTAATGTTTTTTTATTGTATATAAATGTCAATTGTTTGTAGCTAGTATATACTTTTTATGTGAAGTTTATATCTTCACAAATAATGATCAATGTTATGTGTCTTTTGTTTTGAAGTGATATTTTAAAAATAAAAATAAGTGCAAAATAGGACCTAGTCAACTGTAAATTTGGGTCTCTTTTTTCACTGTTCCAAATCACATAGACAATGTCAAACTGCAATTATTCTTCTATGCTAGTAAACATTATGAAAGACATATCTTCGATAAAACAAAAAAAAGATTTGGACACTTTCTCATATTTGAGAAAAACCAATCTAACGTACATAGAACTTAGTAAACAAATCATAATATGAATCTCAAGAATAATTATATAAAAAAATGGTTGAAATCTTGGATGTTGAAAAGTAACATTCGACAAAACAATGTCGCATAGATGCTAACATTGATGACGTCTTAACCAACTATAGTCTCTTCAGACTACAACAATTTGCATATACCCCTGGATATTGTTTGTCCAATGCATTTGAAGTGCTATTTCACTTTCGTTACCTGTCCATTGAACTCCGAAATGGAATAATGGACCATTTTCTCATATGTATACATCACAATGAAATAGAGGGAAAGGAATCATACCAATATGAACTAGATCTTGATATGTTATATCAACTTTATCGGATTCATGATGTTGACACATACCTTCATAAAATGTGATTCTCTGCTTCAAATAGTAATTTTCAATCTAAAATAGGACTATGGGAAGACACATTTTGAATATGATGGCTATCGAAGTGGTTGAACATACCAATTGGATTTGGTCACTAAAAATGAAAACAAGGTATTTGTTATGTTAAAAATGGAAGAGAGAAAATATATTCATTAAATTAAGCAGCTCACGAGTGAGGAGCTTCACCTAGACACTGCCTCTGGAAGAAATGTCTACCAATTCATCATTAATCATTATGAATAAATAGTTTACAAGAAAATAGGGGAGTTAGAACAGTATCCTAAAATGTAGGAAATAAATTCTGATCTAAGGCTCACGCATAACTAATGAACTAATTATCCCCAAAAATACATTTCTCCATTAACTTCAACACTCCCCCTTAATGGAGAAAGGGTTCACTAGTACTCCTAACATCTCCCTAAATAACTCAAATTTAATTCTTCCAAGAGGCTTGGTAAAAATATCTACAACATTGTCACAGGTATTACAATATTCAATATGGATTTCCTTTGATTGAACCTTCTCCGTAAAAAAGTGAAACTGTGTATCAATATGCTTTGTGTTTGTGTGAAACACTGGATTATTTGCAAGTTTCATTGAGCTCTAGTTGTCACATTTGATAACTGTTGCATCTTTTTTTTCTTCTCCAACATCCTGGAGAATTCTCCTCAACCAAATTGCCTCACATGTTGCTGCACACATTGCTTGATACTCTGCTTCTGCTGAAGACAAGGATACATTGTTCTGCTTCTTGCTGCTCCATGTAATGACCCCAGACCCAATGTTGAATGGATAACCTATTATGGATCGTCTGTCATCTAGATTTCTGGCCTAATCTGAGTCTGAAAAAACCTGTCAATCTAACATCAAATTAATCAGTATATTTAATACCAAAGTCTAAGGTTCCTTGAAGATGCCTTTCGTTGCAACCCAATGATTCTCAAGAGGCCTTTACATGAATTGGCTCAATACACTTATTGAAAAATCCAAATTCAGCCTAGTTGTAGTTAAGTAAATTAGACCCCCAACTAGTTGTCTATATAATGTTGCATCTACCTCCTTGGAATCATCATCATTCTGAAGTTTGACATTATTTTGTAAGGCCACTGAGGCAGCTTTGCACTGATCCATTCTAAACATTTTCAATAAGCTCCTAACATACTTTCCCTAAGACAATAAATTCTAGCCATAATCCCTCTAGACTTCAAGACCCAAACAATATTGTAACTCTCCAAGGTATTTCATCTCAAAGTCCTGTGACATATTCTCTTTGATTTTTTTAATGATTTCATCAATATTTACTGTAATGATAATATCATCTACATATAAATAAATGAAAACAATTTTCCCCTTTATCAAACACGGTATACACGTAGGGTCATTCTTGCTTCTTTTATAACTGTGTTGTAGGAAAAATGAATCAATTTTATCATACCATGACCTGGGTGCCTGTTTTAGTCCATCCAATTATTTCCTCAATCTACAGACTAAATGTTTCTCCCCCTATTTAACAAACCCTTCAGGCTGCATTAAATTCACTTCTTCTTTTAATTCCCCATTTGAAAATGAAAAATTCACATCTAGTTGGTGTATCATCCAATGATTTTTGATAACTAAAGAAATTAACATTCCAATTATGTTTAATTTAGCTATGGGGGCAAAGGTTTCCTCATAGTGTATGCCTTCTTTCTACGAGTACCCCTTTGCAACCAGCCTAGCTTTATATTTGTCTATAATCCCATCTACTTTAAATTTAGGCTTGTATAACCATTTGCAACCTATGGGTTGCTTTCCTTCACATAATTCAACTAGATCCCAGGTTTTGTTTTTAAGTATTGACTCAGATTCCTCTTCCATGGTTGCCCTCCATTCATCACATTGACTATATTCTTTATAATTTGAGGGTTCAACAACATTTAACATACTAGTTATAAGAGCATGATCCCTTTATCTTGCTGGAAATTGAATTTTCCTACCTGATCTCCTGAGTGGTGGACTGGATTCAAATATTTTTTGATCACCCTTGGTGGACTTGGTTTACAGACTGCATTTGTACCATCCACTTATTCCTTTTCTTGTCATTGTTGCTGGTTATCCCCTGTTTCATCACTTCCATCTTTCACCAGCAAAGAAATGTCCCACTCTTCATTGCCTTTATCACAACATGGTCATATAATACTACATCTCTACTCGCAAACACTTTGTGAGTAGAAGGATTGAACAATTTATATGCTTTAAACTTTGTACAATACCCAGAAAAAATGCATTTAATGACCTTTGAATCGATTTTATTCCTATCCTCTTTTGGAACATGAGAAAAATATTTTGAGCCAAAAACTCTTAAATGATTAACTGCGGGCTTAAAACCTAATAAAGCTTCGAATGGAGTTTTAAAATCAAGGTTTTTTGTTGGACTCCTATTCTTCAAATATAATGCAGTATTTATTACTTCTCCCAAAAACCATTAGACAGATTCTTACTTATTAACATGCTATGAGCACACTCCACAAGGGTTCTTTTCTTCCTCTCTACAGCCTCATTCTGTTGAGGAGTGTGGGGTACTGTGAACTGTTGAACTATCCCATGGTCCTTGCAATATTTTATGAAGCCACTCTTCTTGTATTCTCCGCCTTCATCTAAGAAGAGAATTTTGATGAACTTCCTTGTCTGTTTTTCAACCATGCTTCTGAAATATTTAAAATATTCAAAAGTATGACTCTTCCTTCTAATAAAATATAACGAAGTAAATCGCGTGCAATCATCAACAAATAATAAAAAATAATATGCAACTCCTAATGATCGTGTCTACATCAGACCACATAAATCAATGTGCACAAGCTCCAGTATATCTCTCTTCTTTCTATCTAAATTAGCAGGAAACTCATCCATGTGCATCTTCCTAAGAGCAGATGCTTCACAATTAACATGAACATTCTTTAATACACGGAGACCATTTACCATACCTCATTTCTGAAGTAGCAGCAGGTCATTAAAATTGATATTACTGAATATTTGATGTCATAAGTCTTCTGCAGTCTTAACTGATGAAGTCAAGGCTTGGTGTGGTGCACTTCTTACATTCAGCTTGTACAAACCTCCCACTTGAATCCCTAATGCAATTGGCTTCATATGATCCAACAGACCTTTAATAACAAAATAAGACTTAAAAAGCTCTACCTTAAGATTCTGATTTATTATCATAAAAAGAAAGATCAGATTATTTTTTATTCCGGGTACATACATTACATTTTGAAGATGCCTAATATTTCCATCAGGAAATATGACAGGAACATTACCATACCCTTTTATTTGGTACGCTCTATCATTACCAAGGTAGATTTTAGCACCATTGCTAGTTTCTTTAAATTTTTCAAACCATTTTTTGTTACCTATCATGTGAGTGGAAGCTCTTGAATCCAAAAACCAATTATCCGCTTCATCATTCTCAGCAGAGAGAACATAATCGACAATAAAAAGTGAGGTCTTGATTATGATCTTCATCAGCAAAGTTCTTTGCATGCTTCTTATGTTTATTTCAATTTTCAACAAGCTTCTTCTTATGGAACTTGCTATCAAAGTGACCAGAATTACCATAGAAAAAAAAAATTATCCCTGAATCATTTATGGTCAAGGACATACCTTGAGGTGGATTTCTCTGTGGCGTACCTCCGCCTTTCTATCCTGCACCTGCGTTCCCTCTTAAGGGCTTCTTCGTCACCATTAAAGAAATATCTAAACTCTGGGGTTTCAGAGTCATCCACCTTTCTTCCTCTTGCATCAGGATCCCTGTCAATTCTTCAAATTTGGGGGCTTTCTCTCTTGCATTCAAGCCTACGATGAACATTTGATAGTCATCAGTCATACCATTCATGGTAATCATGACAAGATCAGTGTTTGACATAGTCTCCCCTATGTCACCCAACTTATCTCTAAGCTCCTTGATTCGAGAGATGAACATAAATACTGATTCATTATCCTCCATTTTAATGAAGAGAATCTTGCTCTTCAAGAAAAATAGCAGATTTTTTTTTTTAATCTCGTACAAATCCTTGAGAGGGTTCCAAATCTCATTTGGTTATTTACACTCTCTGGTGTGAGGGATAATGCTATCTTTCACTGACAATTTCAACAGCACTTTTGCCTTGTTCTCCCTCTTCTCCCAATCTTGAATTACTGCAGTTGTTCTACCTCCTATTGTTGTAGGCTTCAATTCATCTCCACTTACAATCGCCCATGCACTTTTCCCTCTAGCAGGATCTGCAACTTGAATTTCCAATTAGAATAATTAGAAACATCGAGCTTATTACTCTCGTTCAATTACACCTCTACCATTTGATTATTCATCATGATCTATGGATATTCCTCAAGATTCTCAACCCCCAACAATCAATGCTTTCAACAAAAAAATACAGGCAATCTTAAAACAATCTCGATCAACAAAATAAAATTACACCAACATATCAGATAATAAATTCGATGCCACAACAGTTGAACTGACATGGTGATCTCGATATCAGAACACGTGATCTACCTTGGCATCGACACAATGATCTCGACAAGAGATCTCATTGCAATAAGATATCACGATCTCGACAAATAAACTCAACCACCAAATGCGCGATATCTACCACCAAATACGCGATTTAGGCCACAAAAGTCAACACACTTCGCGCAATAAGAAAACTTACAGATCCACCAATCTAAATTCCAGGCCTCATGCTTTCATAAAAAACTCACCAAAGAGGATCAACGCTCACTGACGCCTTTTCACTGTGTTCCTGGTTGCGTTGTCAAAAAATTTCATAAGTTTTTTGGCATCAACGCGGGTTTTACCCTGAAAACAATGCTGATCAGCATGTGTTTGACCCCCAAAATTAGCACTGATCAGCATGGTTTTGACTCCCAAAACCAACATTGATCAGCACAGGTTTGACCCCCAAAATTAGTGCTAATCAGGCTTCCTCAAAATTTTAGTACTCCGTCACAAAAGCAATTGAATCAGCCACCAAGTCTCTCAATCACTAAGGCTCTTCAATTTTCGAGCCACCAAGGCTTATGACACAACCAACCACCAAGGCTCTCGAAATGAACTAGCCACCAAGGTTCAGCATAGGTTCACCAAATTCGCCACTAAGGAACTTTAGCCACCAAGGGCCACAAATCAGCCACTAAGGCACACCAACCACTAAATATCACCAGCTACTAAGGCTCACCAGCTCTGATACCATGTTAAAAAATGGAAGACAAAAAATATATTCATTAAACTGAGTAGCTTACAGGTGAGGAGCTTCACCTAGAGACTGCCTCTGGCAGAACGCTCTACCAATTCATCATTAATCATCATGAATAAATAGTTTACATGAAAATAGGGAAATTAGAACAATATCCTAAAATGTAGGAACTAAATCTTAATCTAAGACTCACACATAACTAATGAAATGATTATTTCCAAGAATAAATTTCTCCATTAACTTCAACATGTTCTTCAATCATGATCTATATACAATTCCAATGAATATTTTGTTTCATAATACAAATCTTGTTAATAGACATTTTGAGCCTCTATTGTACAAAATACTTCCTATATACAACTTTGTCTCCAATTATGACTTGTGACCTGAGCTTGATATACTTTGAATTCAAATGTGTGCTATACATATATCTAGCATTCTCGTACCTTTCTGCCATGATTACTATTTAGTAACAGGAGTTTCTTGATGTAAAATCGCTAAGATTTTACAGAGCGTCAATTTCATGCCTCTTTTGTCTTTGCAAGATTGATGAACAGGTATAAATACCTTATTAATACAATAAAATGTCCTCGTCGGTCTTCTGCAAGGAAAAAAGGGTTTCTATAATATGACAATTCAATTAAAAATGAAAACTTACCTACTTTTCCCCTGCAAGAGAGATGCATTGTTAAAATTAGTTACTTTATCTTATTTATGATTAATATTTACACATATATTTATGTTTTAAAGGATAAGATATTTTTCATTGTAGAGCATTGGTTACTTTACCTTATTTATGATTAATATTAACAAATAAATATATTTGTTAAAGGATCAGATATTTTGGATTGTAGAGCATTGTGTGATGTAATGTGTCACTTCCACTTTGCAACATGTATTCGGTACATTGTCCCACATCAACTTTGTTGGAGTTAATGCTTACATTCCATATTTGAGAAGTTGGTTTGTGATGGTTGAGAAATTCTCTCAACCTCTTTCTCTAAATTAGGAATAAGTTGGATCTCAGAAACTCTATTTAATAGAATAATATGAATGTAATTAGTGTGTGTGAGTGTGTTTACACATACACCATTTGTGCATAATATATGATTATCTTTCTATAATTGTGTGATTTTAGCAATTTCTATCATGGTATCAGAGCACAAGATCATAGGCCTGTGTGTAATTGAGATTGTTGAGTGATTGAGTGATCTAGCATTGTAGGTGATTGAATGTGTTGATTGTAGTTGGGATTGTTGGAGCTGCATCACGTGCGCTCACCTGTAAATGTACTCGGAGTCTGTAGCCGGCATTCTGTAGGGTCTATGATAACGGCACTACATTTGATGCAGCTGTCAAACTGGTGAAATCCGTATCTGCTGCGGGAGAAATTTAATAAGATCTGGGGTGTGTGAGAGGACGCACCGTCGTAGATTTTCTAGGACTTGACTGCACAGTTACAATTCGTGATGTTTGTGTGATGTTGAATGTCGCCTAGTAGTTGGAGTTTCGTTCCTCCTTGCGTAATTGTTAATTTTGATGTCTTGAAAGTTTAAAACCTGCGTAGACATTTCTGTCCTGGAATTCATGTTTGATTTTGGACCTACTTCTGCATTTGTTTAATTAGATGTTGTTGCAATTTGAAAAGAAAGCTTGGATAGATGGTAGTCCTGTCTGGCACGTGTTGCCACAGATCCGGACAAAGCATGCCATTATACACTTTGTTGAGGATTCGGTTGTGAATTGTAACATGGTAAAGCAGGGGTGATTTCAAAGGATTTTTAAGGAACAAATAAGTTTGATTTGCAGCAATCGATTCACTTCTTCCAGGCTATAACCATTCGACGTTCTTGTGAGCTGAGGGTGCTAGAATATGGATGGACAACATATTATACGTTCGTGGCAGCGTTCTTTGCATTAGTTTGTAGTGTTGATCATTGTGATGGAGCAGCGTATCCACTGTTTATATTATATATGAGTGGCACAATAACAAGAGCCCATTGATATATATTATGGAAGACATCACCAGTGTTTATATGTAGCATTATAGTTGTATGCAGCTTTTATATGCAGCGTTTGAGGAGACCATTGTTTGCAAGTTGTATACATCCATGTGTTCAATGCAGCATTCAATCTAGAGAAAATCAAATAGAATTCTTTTTTGTATAAATAAGAAGGTCATTTTGTAATAATGATTCTAGATACATTCTATATCTAGATGGCTTTTCTAGATAACTGGCGAGTACAGCGGTTGGCACCCATGTATCTCGGTGGATGGGAGCTCGTCCATAGAATGCCTAGAAGTTCAGCAATTTCAAAATGTAATCAATTGTTTTTGAAGAGATCAAGTGGCAGTAAGGCTCAATATGGATGGTTTTCCAGATAGTATGGCAGTTGCGGATCTACGGAAGGATCCCTCGTTAGTGGTAGACGTGGAAGTGGTCTCCTAATGAGGTTATGCGACAGATTGGAATGTTGTTCAGTAATTGACTTCGGGAGGTCCTTGATTCGGGAGTTGAGGAAGCGAACTCGGGAAACCAACTTGCCAACTACACCTTTCCGAGGTTATGAGGCAACTTGATGGAGCATCTACTGATAAGCTTGATTATTTTGTTATTTATGAGTGAATTCAATAAATTCATGTAATGTAATCATTAAGGGGGGATGTTGGAGTTAATGCTTACATTCCATATTTGAGAAGTTGGTTTGTGATGGTTGAGAAATTCTCTCAACCTCTCTCTCTAAATTAGGAATAAGTTGGATCTCAGAAACTCTATTTAATAGAGTAATCTGAATGTAATTAGTGTGTGAGTGTGTTTACACATACACCATTTGTGCATAATATATGATTTTGTTTCTATAATTGTGTGATTTTAGCTATTTCTATCATGCAACTTCATCAATATTTTAATAATTTATTAGTTTAAAATTACTTGTGGGTTCTTGTGACTAGTAAGAATTTTTTGAAAAAAGGTGAATTTCAAAGGAGTAGTTTTTAAGGTTTTTTTTGGAATTTTATTTTATTTTATTTTTTATTTAGTTTTTATTTTTATTTTATTTATTTTTTATTTATTTTTTTACTTTTTTACTAAAATCCAGTAAAAAAATTTATGCCAAGTCTTGATTTGTGTTAAATTAGTTTTTTTACTCAAATATGAATTCAACATCATTAAAAAGTTCTAGAGCATTTCAATTTTGAAAAGTTCACTTGTGATTTCAATGAATATCTGCCACATTCTAAACAAAATAGATCAAAAAATAAATTGGAGATTTCAATGAATCTCTGCCACATTCTAGACAAATTAGATAAAAAATAAATAGGAAAACTGTCCAGAAAATCACACTTTGAAACAAGTCAAATTTGAAATATAAGTCAAGTTTTCCCAAAATCGACAAATTAGATCAAAAAATAAATAGGAAAAATTTCCAAAAAATCACACTTAGAAACAAGTGAAATTTGAAATATAAATCAAGTTTTCCCAAAATCAAAGATTAATAGGTAATATTTTTTTTTTAATAACCAATCATATTATTTTAATTTTTAGGAAATATTTAAAAGCTAATTTAATTATAAAATAATTAAATATAAATTTTAAATTTGAAAAAGCTTTCCCATGATTCCAAATTACTCATTTTTGTTTATTTTTAATAACCAATTATATTACATTTAAAAATTAATTTAATTATAAATAAATTAAAAATAAATTTAAACATAAATCAAGTTTTGTGATAACTCCAAATTACCAAACAACGTTTGTTTTTAATAACCAAATATATTGTTTTTTATTTTTCGTAAAAAAATTAAAATATATTTATAAAAAAAATTAAATATAAATTTCATCAAGTTTTCTCATGATTTAAAGATTTAGTATATTATGGTTGTTTTTAATAATTAGTCATATTATTTTTATTTTAGGATGAAGGTTGCAGTGTCCACCCAAATTCTACTGAACTTTGGAATACCTATTGACAGATCAAACCAAGTGCTTACATCTTATATTTTGATGGTAGATCTACTCGCCTAAATTTTGATCAGATCAAACCAAGTGTGTGCATATTATATTTTGATGGTAGATCTACTAGCCTAAATTTTGATCATAAATCTACTAGTGAATTTTGATTCCAATATTGAATCTCCCACTAGATTTCATTGAGAACTTTGTTGAGGCTATCTGATTAGACTTACCACATCAATCTGATTTCATTTGATTTCTTCAAAGAGCTGCACCAAAATTAGTTCACTGGGACTAAGATCATCTTATCTATATACAAATTACTTAACACTTTTTTGGAAAGTAAATCAGCCCTCAATAAATGTTGGAAAAAAATGTTTGTTCTTTAACACCTTTTTGGAGAGTAAATCAGCGCTCAGTAAATGTTGAAAAAGGACAGTTTAGATCTCATAGACAATGCAACATAACTCTTTTATTGTTTTTCACTTTAATTTACATATCTTTAAACTAAGTAGCAAGCAATATTTACTATGTAGTTATTTTCATTGTAATTTAGCTTATAATTGTTAATAAAATCTTTGAATTTATTTTTTATAAACTATATTTTATATTATAGGGTATCATGATTATTGTATTACAGTAAGTGTACATTTTATATCACATTTTCCAATAAGAAAAGAAAAACATTAATGAGGATAATGGTTTCTAGCGAGGAAATATTGATCGTTTATAACGTGTTAAAGTATGTTTTATAGTAAGGATGTCAAATTAGTAGATTCTCGGCTTTCAAAATCCTTAATTTTTTTCCATCTAATTTACCCCACAATATGATTTTCAGCCCAATGCGACGCAATTAAATTAATCACATTTTAGACCATGCACCCCACTTTCTCATATTAATGATTAATTATGACCACATTATCTCATATTCAATGGAAATTAATGCAGAACCGGGTGGATGGTTCCAGAGGTGGTGAACCAAGTGGATCAAGGGCCTACTTCCGACATTTGGTCTCTAGGTTGCACTGTGCTTGAGATGGCCATTGGAAAGCCTCTATGGAGCCATGTTTCCAATCCCCTCACTGCAATGTATCAGATTGGATGCACAGAGGAGCTGCCTGAGTTTCTTGCATCACTTTCACTTCAACTCCGAGATTTCTTAGAGAAATTATTTTGTAGGGATTCGAACAAGAGGTGGAGCAGTGATGAACTATTGAACCATTCTTTCCAAAAATGGGCACTGCTTTGTCATAGAGGTAGAGGAGGCCATTAAATTTCCAAAATCCCCAGTTATTCATCTAGATTTTAGGAATCAAGTATGGAATTCCTACCCTTCTGAAACTACTTCCATTCCTTCACTCAACACCCCGATCCCAATAGGAGAACGCAATGGAGAGTTGAATAGAGTAGTTGAGAAATTCCCAATGTAACATGTCAATCCAACCATGTTAAAATAAATTAACATAAGTAAAAAAAAAAAAAAAAAATTTATTTATTGTATGCATTTACTGCTTATCCGTGAGTCATTAACTATATTAACCAAGCACAAACCTTATGGCAATTACCATTGCATCAAATATCAATTCGTTACATTTTCGAGGCTTGGGTTTTAAATGTCTTTCTCCCGGATATTATTGCTATGGTACTATTAATATATATGCGCACGCAATGTAATCTGGGTACTATACTATAGATTTATAAAACCTTGGCATTTAACTTACGCAAACATTGGTTTAATAATTTCTTCAATAGAGATTCGATGCGATTGCATCATGCCCACATGATTGTTTGCCTCGACATCATCATGGAAATTAATATCATTGGATTTTCAATGTACAAAGGGTATTTACAAATTATATTTCTCAACCCTCCCACAGTTGGCCTGCATTATCCGGCTTGGTTGGCATTTGGCATCTCATCTACCATCGATTTGGATTTGATCGGACGATGAGCGTGCATTAGGGTTATCTAATGAATATCCTTAGTAACCATTTCTCCTTTGCCATTCATTCGTTCGAGGGTTTGGGTTGCTGCTCTGCAGCTCCAGGGTTTCTCCACCGACTTGATTCCTTTGGCCTTTTCGGCCCAATGTAACACAACGCTAGAAGGCGTCTGCTCAGCAGAGAATGCCCGGCCTTATTACTGGTAAGCTTCCATTGTTAGCCCTTTTGGTTCTGATCTATGATCAACACTAATGCCGAATAAAACTTCTTAGTTTGCTTCTGATTACACATATGGTATCTGAGTTTAATTTTTTCGTTGGTATTGTGCATGGCGTTTACTGTAATTATCAGTTTCTCTACAAATCAGCTTTGGCACACCCTTCTTTAACTCATACTCTTCAGGTAAGTTTCTTTACTCGCAGAATTCCGAGATTTATTATTGCGGAAATATGTTGTATTGCCTTGCCTTCGTGACCATAATCGCCTCTGTTTTCCTTGCTATAGGTATTGTGACTTCTGTCTCTGCAATTATTTTTAGAGTTCCTGCCCAGAGTATGTGCTTAATCCCTGGCTTCCAGTTCTAAACAGATTCCCGCTTCGTTCACAGGTACCTCTATAAATTATTGGGTTCAACACTAAGTCGGAAATCGACTGGTTTAGTTTTCAGCCATGCAAAGTTATCTCTTAAAACTCCTGAGCGGCAGCCTTGAAGTCTTAGATTCTGGCTATCGCTTCCCTTGAAGCTATTGTTCGTTGGGGTTGATATTTGTTTTATTTAAGTATTACCCTAGCTCTCTCGAGTGTAAGGGACATTTTCTCTGGTTTAGGCCATGGGCCTCATTCTGTATAAATAGTTAACTATGATAGTTTTATTTAAAGAACTGTACTTGTAATGATACATTTCCTTCGTTTGCAATAGATTACTGCTCCAGAGGGTCGTGGTTTTACACCCGCACAACTGACTGATACTATATTTATTTATTTTTAATGAGTAAACTCGTGTTATATGGAGTTTTGATGCATATAATATATATCTATACTTTACCATGTTGAAAATGTTTTCTATGAAGATTATTATACAGTCTCTGTTGTTCTTTTCTACACAGTTATTGATTAAATCTTCAGCTCACATTTTGTGTTCCTATTGTTGGAAATTCTATATACAGTATTGATATTATGGTTGCACTCACCTGCATCCATGGATGTTCAACTTCATTAGCGCACTTATCAACGATTTCTCCCTTGCATGCTTTTCTATTTAGCTTCTGTCTTGGTAATGTCAAGAAAGTAATTTCCACAGTATTTCTTTACCCTGTAGGTTATGTTACATCTCACTTATTTCTATTAATGTACACTTGTGGTATTTCATTATTCTCTTTACTGGTTTTCTAGCTTCTTTTCATTGTTTTCAAGTATACTAAAGACATAAAAGAAGAACATTAACACTAACAGTAAGTGACCGGACCACTTCAAGTTCCGCGTATTATCATAGGATAAGGACAACCAAATGAGATTCTAGTCTCAGAGTCTCTGTTAACAGTCCTTACAAACCCTAGCTTACTCCATTTAATAAGAAGAAAACAAAACTTAAATAACTGCACAGAGAGGAAATAAGAACAAGAAATATTATTATTTACCTACTAAATAATATTCTTTTCTCAAGCTTTCTTCCTACTTGCAAGTTCTCCTATTATAATTATTAACTCCAGTAAACATTCAATTCTACAATGATTTTTTTTCCAGTATGCTTATTTAGGAACAGATAACTAGAAAAGACTACTAATATAAGAAACAATAGATTTCTACTCATCTGTATAAGATTTTCTGACTGATGTGTGATTTCCTCCCTTCCATGAGTGGGGAAATTACGTCCTCCAACTCTCCCCCGGGCTCCAAGACTGAGTCTTCGTTGATTACAGAAATCTGGAAGAAAATTTCAGGACAATCTAGTCCAACTTTCTAATCCCAGTGAAAAGGTCTCCACTTTAAATTTCCCTACAGGGATTTACTTCTCAGGATGACCATTCATTTCTTAGTTCTCCAACAGAACCCCAAAAGCTCCTGAAAATCTCCTATTTATTTTAGAGTTTCTTTGGGTAACTGTGGAACTATTTTTCTGTTTAACTAACTCCTAATCTTGAATTTACTTTTACCACCAGTCTTTACTTATGAAACTAATTTCACAAATAATATTTTATTTCAAAACCAAAATTAATTATTATTTTTTAAATATTCTGTTTAATAAAATAAAACAACAATAATGTTTACTTCTTAACAACAGCTTAACAAATTTGTCAGCCACTAAGGCAGTGGTTACACCCAAGGCCTTCTCCCAGGGACAGAATGATGGCATTGGCCGCAGCTTGTAAATTTGACGATGTTGATAATAGCCCTAATTGGATCATGAGCCCTCATGGTCAGTGGATTGTTGTGAAATATTCCATAGGAAACCCTATTCAATTGACTTTATTCGACTACATATCTTGACCGGTGATTTAACTTGCATTCTGATTTGTGTGAATTTTATTGGAATTATTTTTTTGAACAAACCAACATATGTCAAGTATAATTATTTATGCCCTTGTAACTTGATATGTCACTTACACGAGCTCCAAGTCATTACTAAAAAGGCCTATAAAAACATAATTGCAATTATAACAATTAACATAATTACTATATAATATGAAAAGTTTATTATAATTTTTATTATATTACATTATAAATTATAAAAAAATTATATTAAACCAAAGCAAATAATATTTTAACCAAAGGAAAAAATATTAAATCAACGGGATTAATATTAAATACAGTTTGAGTGGATCTAATGGTTAAGGGCATGTATTTCTTTCTAAGAGGTCACAGGTTCAAAACCAGAGGGGGTAGGGTATGTACCTCTAGTAGAGTATGTATGCCTTCATAGACTTAGCAGTCAAATCACTGCGTCGAGGTGGGTCCCTTGTCCCACAAACAAGGGGGTATCATACACCAATTTGGTGTATGTCTTGGTTGTGATCTTAAAATCAGATAATAAAAATAATAATAATTAAGGCCTTGCAACATGAATCCTTGACTATATTATTTATACAAACTGTATTATAGTTTTTATGATATAACATTAAGCTATTATTTTTATTATAAACTCAAGGGTCCAAAATTAAACCCAAGGGAATAATATAAACACCTTCCAATATGCACCCTTAGATTAATAAAGCCAACGAATTGATACAATAAACCCAATAAAATAATAAACCAAAGCAAAGAGCATACCTAAAGGATCAGTACTAAAACCCAAAGGGATTCTAAACTCAAGGGAACTATAAACTGAAGGGAATAATATTACACCTTGGAAATCGTAACCTCTACATAAATAAACCCAACACAATAATATTATTAATACAATAATAGTATTAACACAAACGAATTGCAAAGCAAACAAAACAATATTTAACGCTAGAGATATTAACCCTTACATTAATAAAACCAAGCAATTGATATTAGAAACCCAAGCAAATAATATTAACCCTTCCTTTAACAAACCCAAAGGATTGAAATCATAAACCCAAGGAAACAATAAATTGAATGCATTAATACTAAAACCCAAGGAACTTTAAACCAAAGGGAACAATATTAAGCCCAATGGATAAAAATTTTAAACCCAAAGTATATAAACCCTAACATAAAAATTAAAAACCCTAAAACAAACATGAATAGTCATTACATACCATGCTACATTTTTTTTATTGAGACAATCTTTGTCAGCATGCGACGTTCAACCATAGTTGACAATGTCTGTGAGACATTCATTTCCATATCGAGACAACAATGCAACATAAGGACATGGTTGACCATGACTGATTTTATTATTCAAAGAAATTGATACAATAAACCTGAGCGAATAATAAACCCAAGGGAAGAGCAAACCCAAGGGATAAAAACTAAAACCCAAATGCATTATGAACCCAATGGAACAATAAACCTAAGGGAATTAAATTAGACCCTGGAAATATGCACCCTTCCATAAATAAGCCTAAGGGATAAATATTATCAACAGGAAGGAATACCAAAACGAAAGGAACAACATCCAACCCTAAAAATAATAACCCGTACATTAATAAACCCATGGAATAAATACTATAAACCCAAGGAAATAATAAACCCAAGGGAACAATAAACCCAAGGGAACAATATGAACACTTCCATCAACAAACCCAACAAATTGGAATTATAAACAAAAGGGAATAATAAACCTGATGCATTATAACTAAAACCCAACGCATTATGAACAAAAGGGAAAAATACTAAGGTCAAGGGATAAATATTATAAACCCAAACTATATAAACCGAAACCAAAATATTATAAACCCTATGTTGGTTCCCCGTGTTTTGACAGTTTGGAAAATCAAAAGACAAGGCAACATCAGAACCAATCTTTAGAGTTTCAGGATCTAGTCCTCCTGTTCTCAGAGAGGGATCTCTCAAATATTTGTTTGCAAAGGTTTATCTTGTTTGCTTTGGTTATGGATTTTTAGACTAGTTATTACGTGCAAATGTTTGTTTGGTTGGGTTGAGTTGATACAGCAGAATATGAAAGGTCTAGGAAAGATAGACAGAAAGAGGAAATATCCGGTTCATTGGGCAATGGAGTCAAAAGAAGATCATGACAAACTCTTCAAGGGATATGGGATATCAAAGGGCAAATCTAACTTGGCCACAAGATCCTTTGTTTTGGAATGAGATGAACATTAATAATTTAGAAAAAGAAATTTAATTCTCAACAAAGGGAACTTGAGAAACACAACTTATCAATAAAGAGATATTTGATAGACAGGGCTAACCATAAATTCTACAAACATTCTTTAAGAAAATAATGATTTCAAGACAACTTCTAAAATGAAATCTAAGATTCGGGGAACACCCTATTTCCTCAAAGATCTTATTTTAAAGGATTTAGAAAACATAAAAGATTCACCGATAATTGCATTCATAGAAGAGGGAACACCTAAATAACATCTGTGTTTGCAACTATAAAGACCTTCAAAACAACTGTTTAAGCAGGGGCAAAGGGTAAGATCAAAACCGACCTCTTTGGTTAACTTAAGACAATGGTACTTCTAAGGGAGATTTCAATAACGGCTTTCAAGTGATGGCAGACAAGCAGGGAGAACCATAACATGCTGAAACCAACTATTTGAGCTATCAAGGAAATAAACGAGCATGAAGACTAAAGAGAAGGTTTAAAGTCTCTAAAATACTTCAGCAGAAGAAAACATAAAACAGTGAAGGGTGAACAGGTCTAAGGTGCTTCCAGGAGTCATTTCTTAGCCTAAAACTTTCAGCCTACTGTAGTAAGAAATTATGGAACATAATGAAAACAAGGAAAAAAACATTTAACAGTTCAGAGCACTTCACCAACAGCCAAGCTCATGGATCCAATGATAGAGCCTTCTCAGGAACAGACATGCAACGGCATCATCAAGACATTCAAGACTCCAAATTATTTTCAACTTCAACAGACTTGTATATTTATTTCAGAGAGTTTCAATATTACAACTTGTGATCAAACATCAACCAACCTTCTCATCTTATGAAGTACTTATAGGAAGATGAGGAGGTGAGAACTAACAAAAATATCTCGTGAACCATTAATACAGATTAAATGACTTCTCGGCCTCTTGAGGGGTTCGATGGAGAAGTGTACAGGTGGATCACTGTATTAATGTTTTACAATTAATATCAAAGCTCGGTGGGAGCTTTATTTGACTTTGAGGCTCTATGTTCCGTCCGGAGCAACTCTGCAGCTATTTTCTATTACACTCCTTTGGCAGAATTAACTTCTTGGCAGCGCTGGAGGCAGATATTTCCTGAATCAATAACTTCGGCCTCTGTTTGAAAGGTTTGAGGCAACAGGTGGCTTGGTGGTAGCTGAGGAATCAATTTGCCTCAGATGTCGCGGTGGAGGCTTTCTGTCTGATTAAACACTTTAGGTTTTCCTTTAAACTGTGTTTTAGATTGAGGATTAGGCTTTTGATAACTGTCTTAGCCTTAATCCCCATAAAAACTGTCTTCAATCTTCATCTGCTGTGCTCTATCTTCAAAACTGATACTCTTTAACTATGTTTGAATTAAAACAGTGTCTTGTCGATGTGCAGACCCGCACTGGGCTTTACGGCATCAATACTCATAGAGTACTGACGAAACATGGAATAGAGCCCCGTGAATGGCTTCTCTGTAATGAAACGAGGGCATGAGAATCGTCATTCCCAGCCCTTGGCATTTATTCGTTATACAATGGAAAACCATTTAGAACACCTGCATCAAACACAAAACAATTAAGAAATCCTGCGAAAAATAGGTTTAAACTGCTTCAGATGGCGGGGGAGGAGCGTAGCCGTTGGATAAAAATATCTAACGGTGGAGATCGGCGCAAAACAGAAAAAATGAGAGCGGGGAGAAAAAATAAGGCGGGGTGGTTTTGGACCGTCCGATCTGGACACGTGGACGGTCCTGATCTAATCGGAGGATCTCAATCGGGGGTGGAAGGCAAGTGCATGCGATGTAAATTTCCAATGCGATTGAGCGCTGGCCGTTGATCTGCAGATCAGATCGACGGCGGAAGGTGAATCGGAGGGTTTTTGAAACGGGGCAAGACTTGTGATCGGAGGGAATAAGGACCGTTGGATCCTCGGGAGGATGAACGGCTCAGATTTAATCGGAGGACTGTGGAACGGGCTTGTGATTAGCGTTCGGGCGACCAGTGCGATCAAGCGATGACCGTTGGATCAGCGGGAAATGAACGGATAGGATGTAATCAGAGGGATCGCAAGGGTGTGCGATGGCCGTCGGATTGCGAAACAAATGGACGACTGCGATGGAATCGGCGGATCGCAATAGGGAGTGAGACGGGAAGGCTTGCGATTGCGATCGGAGGGAGCTTGTGATTGAGCGCAGACCGTCGATCTGAGAACAAGATCAACGGTTGGGATTTAATCGGGGATCGGAAATCGGGGGTGAAACATTGCGATTGCGATTGAAACATTGCGATGCGATTTTGCGCGGACCTTTGGATCAAAGGGTTAAATCAACGGTCGGGATTGAATCGGGGATCGGAAATCGGGGGGTGAAACATTGCGATTGTGATTGAAACATTGCAATGCGATTTAGCGATAACCGTTGATTCAAGAATGAGATCAACGGTGGAGAACCATTTGAGGGAGAAAACCTTGCATATTTTATGAAACCCAAACTTTTGGTATAATCAAAGGTTTTTATGGATCGGGCGGAAGAATATATATATAAAGCGGACAGGCGCCCGACTGCGGGGCCTTCGGATATATGGAATGTAATATGCCCGAGAGTATAGAGACAAGGGCCAATCGCAATCGGGCCATTGAGCCTGGTCTTTCCGATCAACCCATTTGTGTTGTTTCCGATTGCGATTGCGCAATCGGCTCTTTTCAATCAACCCATTTATATTCAGCACGTGGTTTTAAGTTTTTAACTTAAAACTTTCGGAAAGTGGGTTTTTGGGTTTACAAAGGGAAATATTGATCGGAAAGGGATTTTTCAATGGTTTATGGCCCGATTGCGGGCTCTATGGTTATATGAGGAAATAATATGATCGGGGGGTTTTATATGAAAGGCTAATCGCAATCGGAGCTTTGTAATGGTTCAAAGTCATGCACCCTTTGGATATTTGTGATGCGATTAGCGCCGAAAAGCTTTGGCGTTTGGTTTTAACACATGGGCATGTGGGGGGAAGTGGTTTAGGACTTAGCCCAAGGGGCTTAGGTCCATAGCAATAAAAATTTGATTTTTTATGAGAAATTTTCAAGGATTTTAATGGATTTTGGGGTTCCGAAATAGTTAAAAAGTGAGTTTTTAACTATGAAAGGGGAAATTTTCATAAATGGAAAGAAGAGGACTTATGAAAACAAGGTAGTTTTGATGGAGAAAAAAGGGGAGCAGATGAAGGGTTTTGAGAAGAGGAGAAATGGTGATCTTTCAGCAGTCTTTCAGTTGGAGTCAGCAGAAATTCCTGAGTATAAAAAATGGGACAGCAAATGAGGATTTGGGACAGAGGCGTGAGGCCTTAAAGAGACTTCAAGAGCCAACAATTTTTAGTGATAAAATTTGTTCCTTGGAGGCTCAAAAAGATCTTAGCCACCTTTTGGTATAACAAAATATTATAGGTGGCTAACAGTGGCTCCACTTGGGGATGGTGCCTTCTTGAAGGCATGAAGAATTCAGACTTGATTTCTGGGAGGCTAATTAGTTGTCTCATCCATTGGGCTGTGCTCCTGTGATTGAATAATCTTCTCTAAAAACATATTTGGCAGCTATGAAAACAATGGACCTTTATCAACAATCTTGCTACCTACCCAATCCTACAGATCTAGCATTTTTTCTTCATCAGAGTGCACTTGGATTGGAAAACTCTATTCACAACATTTTATTCTTTTGAAAGCAGGAAATCTAATCTACTTCTACTCCTTATTTCTCCCTGAACTCAGATTAAACAGTTGAGCTCAGATATTTCTCTACCTAGTCTACTGTCTGTTGGGATTAAACAGTCCAACAAACTTTCATTCTCTAAATTCTACAACAGAAATTTTAAAAATAGTCAAGTCAAGATTGAGCTGCTTGACTTGCTATGATCTATGGCATAAGAACAAGCTGCACATAGATTTTTATTTGCAGAAAATTAAATCAAAATGGAAGGCTTAAGATCTGAAAGTTTCTCATTATGGCCTTCTTTTTCTTTACAGCTCTGTTTTTAATTTTGTTTTGAGTTGTCTCTTTCTTGATATCTGATTCAGATTTTGGGCAAATAAGAACCATTTTTTCTCTTTTATGACTCAGAAAAATAAAACAGTTTTGAGTCATCTCTCTTTGGAAACTTTGGTTCAGATTTTGAACATGTTTGAACCTTTAATTTCTATCCTAATCTATCTACTGATAAGCCAAGATTAAATATTTTGGCAAATCGAATTCACTTATCCTATCAGCAGAAAAATTTAAAGCTAATTTAGTCAAGATTAAATTGTTTGACTAATTAGAAGTGTGTTTTTTAGGAGTGGCATTTGGGCTTGCACACTTTCAGATTTATTTCTTTTTTGGTATGGGGCTATACCTTTCTTGCTTTGACAATCTGCCCTCTTTTCTTTTTCCCTATTGTTTTTTGTATTTTTGAAGTTTTATAACTTTTGAATGCAATGGTTAGACTATGATATTTACAATGGAGAAACAAAAAGGCTTTGAAACTTAAGACTCTTGGCAGAAGTAATGCTTGAGCATCCTGCCATTGACAGGACCTCCATATAGGTCTTCTCCATTCAATTCTTTCAAGAAAAATGTATTATGACCCCTCCCAGCATGAATAATATATGGCCCTTTCCACAAGTTTTCAAACTTGCCATGTTTCCCCTTCTCTTCCCTCCTTGAATCCCACTTAAGAACAACACTTCCAACCTGGAAAGTGTTTGCCTTAGTCCTCTTATCAAATTGCTTCTTCATATTTTCTTGGACTAATTGTGTTCTTTCATAAACTTCTTCTCTAGTCTGCTGCAAATGGATGGTTTGGTTGATCCTCCTCTGCATATCATTTTCCTCAACCTGTACTTCTTGAAGGAGTTTTATGACTGGAACTCCTAATGAGGTAGGAAAAATTGCATCCATGCCATAAACTAACTGATAGGGGGACATATTTATTGATTTCTTTGTAGTTAGTCTATCAGCCCATAAGGCATGAACCAACCTACTGTGCTATGATTTTTGATTTTCTTCCAACAGTTTTTTAATGATATTGATGAGACTCTTGTTGGAAGATTCAGCTAATCCATTTCCTTGGGGGTAGTAAGCAGTGGAATGGCCCAAGGTTATATGGTATTTGTGACAGAAATCAACCATCTTTTTGGATTTGAAAGCAGCAGCATTGTCTGTTATGATTTTTCTGGGACAACCAAATCTGGATAGGATGTGGGTTTCAAGAAACTTGATAATGATAGAGTCATTATCATTCCTGGTAGGTATAGCTTCTATCCATTTGGTGAAGAAGCCAGTGGCTGTGAGGATCCACTTATGTTGGGCTGAGGAAGATGGATGAATTTCTCCAATGAAGTCCAGCCCCCATTGTTGAAAGGGTGCCTCAACTCTGATAGGATGTAGGGGTAAGGGAAGGAGTTTTTTCTTGCCATCAAAGATTTGACACTTATGGCAAGACATGACCAGCTTCTGAGTATCTGGGAAAAGTGTAGGCCAATAGTAACCTGATCTGAGAATTTTGTTTGCTGTGGCCTTCCAGTAGAGGTGTCCTCCACATTCACCATCATGTATTTCGTGCATGATCTTCCCTGCATCATCTTCAAGTAAACATTTAAGCAAAATTCCAACAGCGTTTTTCCAATATAACACCCCGTCTATAATGCAAAAACTCAAAGCTTTCTGTTTCAAAAATCTAGCTTTAGTTTTAGACAAAGAAGGAGGAGTATTCAAATATAAAAGCACATAAACAATGTCAGCATACCAAGGGGTTTTTAGGAAAGTTTCCTCAATAAAAGGGGCGTCAGATTCTTCCATTTCTTCCAACACATCCACCATATTTATGTCTAGTGCTTGGAAGTTGGACTCGACCATAAGTTTTGCTAATCCTTGCCCCTTAAAAAGTTTGGTGGGCCTAATTTCTAAGTCATATTCAAGAATAGTTGCAATCCATTTTCCCCTTTTACCATCAGGGTCTTGACTTAGAATATCCTTGACAACAACATGCGGAACAAAAGCAATTATGTGAGAGTGTAAAATATAAACCCTAAAGTCTTTTAATGCTTTTACTAATGCTAAGGCTTGCTTCTCCATAATGTTATAATTGAGAGGAGCGTCTCTTAGGGCCCTACTAAAAAATGATATTGGTTGTTCTTGTCCGAGATCATTCTTTTGAAGCAAAACTGCAGCTCTTATATGTTCAGATGCAAAAGAAAAAATGTAAAAGTCTTTGGTAAAATCAGGACTAATCAGTACTGGCGCTTGGGTAAGAGCTTGTTTGACCAGTTCGAATGATTGTTTGGCTGGCAAAGTCCATTTTACACCCACATTTTTCTTAAGCATGTTTGTGATGTTTTTCAATAGCTCAGCAAGGTTGGGAATAAACCTTCTCAAAAAATTAATCTTTCCGATGAAAGATCGCAATTCTTTGAGGCTTCTAGGATGGCTGATTTGCAATATGCCATCTATCCTCGTAGGGTCTATTTTGATTCCCTCTTCTGAAATTATGTGACCAAGAAGTTTCCCTTCTTGGAGTCCAAAGAGGGTCTTCTTGGGATTTAGTGATAAGCCAAATTTCCTACATTTCTCAAAAACCTTCCTTAGGTGAATCAAATGTTCTTCATCAGTTTTTGAGAAAACATTTATGTCATCAAGGTAGATAATTATAAAATAGCCAATATCTTCAGAGAAGGCTATGTCCATGGCCCTTTGGAAGGTGGCCCCTGCGTTCATTAATCCGAAAGGCATTTTGACATACATAAAAGTTCCCCAAGGTGTGGTAAAAGCATTTTTGATTTGATCACTTGGGAAAACTAACACCTGATTGTAACCCGAGAACCCATCTAATAGGGATATTCTTCTTGATCCAACTACCCTTTGAAGTATATGGTCCATCTTAGGTAAAGGGTAGTTGTCTTTTAAAGAGGCTCTGTTTAAATTTCTGAAGTCAATACAGAGCCTGATTTCCCCAGTTTTCTTTCTAACAGAAACTAAGTTTGATACCCATTCCAAAAATCTAATGGGTACTATGATCCCAACGTTGTACATTTTCTCAATTTCTGCCTTAACCGAAGGTAATAAAAGGGGATTTATTCTCCTTAGTTTTTGCTTAAAAGGCTTTTGATTTTCCTTCAAGGGGATTTTATGCTGGATGATGTTGGTATCATATGATTTCAAGTCTTTGTATTCCCAAGCAAACACATCCTTAAATTCTTTAAAAAGCTTTATGTACTGTGATTTTATGTGGGCTGGGAGAGTGCTGGATAGCTTGATCATCTTGGGTTCTGCGAGACCGCCTATGTTGTGTTCTTCTACATTTGTCTCCACAGGCTCCATCCTGGGTTCTTTAGCTACATCGTTGAGATCAAACAGGTGTTCTAAAGGTGTGAGACCTCTTGGAATTTTATCATTTTTGCATTGTAAGACTTCCAAGTCTTCTCGGTCTTCATTGTTCACTACCTCTGCTTCAAAAGGATTTTCACAATGATTTATATCAGCAGGATATGTCATTTCAGCCTCTGGGATTTGTTCAATATACAAACAGTTTTCTTCATGGCTAGCTTCTGGTGTTGGTATGTTGAAATCATTTTCTGATTTTAAGAAATCATCTATGTGTTTGTCAGATTCGAACACTTGCCAGTGATCTTCGTTATCAGGCACAGCAGGTCTGTGTTTCACCTTTATACTGAGTTGTTCATTTATCTCAGGTACTTGGCAATTGCTGGCAGTGAAGGCAAGTTCATTTGCTAGATGATTCCGTGCTCCAGGGATAAAAATGAGTTCATATTTTTCGAAATTTTTTAACAGGTCAAGGGCAGCATTTCGATATTCCCTAAGCTTTGGATTCTTGGCTGAGTATTCTCCTTTGATTTGTTTGATGATAAGCTCAGAATCCCCTAAAATGGATATCCTTTGGGCTTCTAATTCTTTAAGCAGTTGTAAGCCTAGGAGAAGTGCTTCATACTCAACAATATTGTTAGTGCATGGGAAGTCTAATTTGTATGAAAAACTATGATTTGTGTTTTGAATCCAGACACCTGCCCCTGCACTAGTTTTATTACAGGATCCATCGAAATTTATTGTCCAAAGTATATTCGACTCATTCTCATTTTCTTGTCGCTGTTGATCGTCAACGTTTTGAAGTTTATTCGAGGTGAAATTTGGTGGGTCTATATTTTCTTTACATGGTTGAGTAATTTCATCTTCGTTATACAAGATAAATGAATCTAAACTTGATTGAATAGAATAGATCGGAGTGTTGTTTGGTTTGTCCATGTTACTCACCATATACTTCATGTGGGCTTCCCTGTATAGTCTTCTATTTTGGTTGAAAACAAGGATGGTGGCATAAGACATGTCCATTTGAAGGCTTCCCTGAAGTTTGGCTCCCCATGATCTTGATAAAAGCATGCCATACTTAGGGGGAATGTCAGCTACAACGATATCCATCACTAGATTCTTGGCAGGGATCTGAGCTAAGTTAACACATAAATCTTTGATTAAACCCAAACACTTGACTCTACTTGAGTCAAAGGAATACAAATCTTTGTATGGTTTAGTAATTTCTAATCCTAAGCTTTCAATTACTACTTTGGGCATTAGATTGTGTGAAGCTCCGGAATCTAACATGGCATTGTGTAGAATTTTATCGTGTATGTTCAAACTGACATAGAAGGGAGGGACTGGTCCTTCTTGATATTTTCCTTCAACCTCTGGGCCAAACAACAGCTCAGGTTTGTCGTCTGTCAAGTTTAAGGTGTCAGTATCACTTCCTAAGTTCAAAGCTTTTAAAACTTGGTTTTTGTACACATCTTGGGTTACTAGTTCAACTAGGGGGATGGTAACCTTAATCTTGGCAATCTCCCCCTCAAGGCTGAAAGGAATAATTGACTTGTTGATATTTACATCTGTTTTTTCAATTAAATTCTTTTCAGCAATTTTACTTTGCTGAACCTTGTTTGGGCTAGTAATTGGGATGGTTTTATTGGGACCACTAGCTGAAGTGCTAGGGGTACTCTGTTCAACATTTGGCTGGACAACTTTGTCTTTGTTTGAGTCTGTTTTCTTGGCCGAAATGTTGATTTTTTCTGCTGTCCTTTTGGACTGATTTTCCATTTTCTTCTTGACAGCAGTGCTAGTATTCTTATCTTTCGAATTTTCTACACTTCCCTTACTCCTAAGATCATACTGTTTGTGCACCTCCATGATTGCATTTTCAAAACCCAATCTATAGTCATCAGAATCTTCATAGGTGTTTTTATTTTGATCATTTGAGAATAAACCTTGTTCTTCCTCGGTGAGGAAAACATCATCCCCACTGTCTGATCCAATCAAGTTTACATGTGATTCTTCCAATCTTTCCAACTCCCTATCTTCCTCATATTGATCTACATAGTTCTGTTGAAAGGGAGGTCTAATTTGTTGGTCACTTTCTTTTTGTTTATCCTGATTGTTATCTCTTCTATAATTCTGATTTCTATTTTTGTTTTGATTGTTTTGAAGTGCAGTCTGGTTTTGATTTGCTTGTGCTTTCTTAATTATGTTCATCTCTTTCATCATTTCTTCCAGCATTCTCTCCATTTTTGAGCTTGAAGTAGAGGGAGGGGATTCCTCTCTAAAAGATACTCTCTTCTCAGATTTCATTCTTGCTCTCTTTTCTATTAAGTTGACTTCCACAGAAAGAGCACCCCTTTGCATATCTTCAAGGGTTGCAAAATCTCTTTCTCTTAGTGAATAAGTCATGTCAGAGTCAAATCCTTCAGGAAATTTGTTCAAGGCTGAGCCTTGTGGAGGTTTTAGTTCTGGGGAAAGTGAATTATATACACTGTTGAATCTGGTACAATAGGCTTGTACACTCTCCCTAGGGTTTCTACGGAGGTTATTGTAATCAGCAAGGACTTGGAGAGGATTCTTATTTACTTCCCATTTGTTTAGAAATGTCTGATGGAAGCCTTGGAGGTCATTTATACTACGGGGGGCTAAACCTTTAAACCATTTTCTTACTTCTCCCCCTAAGCTCTGAGCAAACAGTCTAATTTTGATAGAATCATCATCGATTTCATTTCGATCAAAATAGTCATTCATCTTATCCACATGTTGTGATGCGGTTGTAGCATTATTAGCATCATATAATGGAATTTTGGACTGATAGTCCTGTGGAAGATTGACTAGTGGTATATTAAGGGCTAAGGGAGCTTACCATGCTGCCATGATATGTGGTGGGGGTGGATTAACAAGTGGTGGATTAAAAAGAGGGGGATTTGGCTGGAGTGGAGTGGTTTGAACAGTGGATGAATGGTGTACAGAAGTGGATGGAACAGCAGCAGATTGCTGAGCTGATTTTGGATGAGAGACACCTAGGTTAAAAAGAAAATGTGGATCAGGAGGTGTTGATTCTCTATCAGGATATTCACTTGTTTCCGGGGATGAAAGTGAAGACTCAAAATCTATCTGAATTATATCATCAAATGACCTAGTTTTAAATGGGTTTACTAAGTCAACTTGTGATTGTTGTAGAGCTAAAAGATTTTCAGGAACTGAATTAGCTCTCAAGGGTGATCTGAAAATAGTTGAAAATTTAACCTTAGGAGACTTCCAAAGGATACTTTCTGGGTCATCAACTATCTCAGGTGGATCGGGGTCAGGATGGGCTCTAGTATAAATCTTCCTAGAAGCCACTATGCTGTAATTTGAGATCCTAAAACAGAAAGAGTTCAACCAAGTATGACAATATTTGAGAGGTTAACTGATCTGTTTACACAAATTTTGATCTTACAATCCTCTAACTGGATTAGGAAACTGTTATAATGGTAAGGGTTCTTTCCAGTGGAGTCTTTAAGGTCTGCTCAGGATTATGGAGTCGCCAGGTGGAATTTTTTAGCTCCTAAGGAGGTAAAAGTTTTTATGGTCCACCACCATGTTTATTATGAAGCCAAACTTGAAATATTTTGGGTTTTTCTGAGTTTATTTTGTTTTTATAGGTTAAGAGAGTGTTCTAAGTCTGATTTTGCACTTAGCTAAGGTGTTCAAACAAACAGAGTTGCTCTTATGGCTTGGTAACTGGTTCCTTCAAGGTTTGATAAGGATTTAAAAGGAATCCTAAAGGTTACTTAGTTTGTCACTGATTCAAAAGAGTCCTATCATGATTGCCATTATGTTAGGCAGTGCTTGAAGAAAGTTACTTATGTTATACTGGAACTAAAGTTGAAGGAAAGGTTTTGTAAACCTCTAATTCTCAGCATGTCCCACCGTGATCGCCATTATGTTGGTTCCCTATGTTTTGACAGTTTGGCAAATCAAAAGACAAGGCAACATCAGAACCAATCTTTAGAGTTCCAGGATCTAGTCCTCCTGTTCTCAGAGAGGGATCTCTCAAATATTTGTTTGCAAAGGTTTATCTTGTTTGCTTTGGTTATGGATTTTTAGAATAGTTATTACGTGCAAATGTTTGTTTGGTTGGGTTGAGTTGATACAGCAGAATATGAAATATCTAGGAAAGATAGAAAGAAAGAGGAAATATCCGATTCATTGGGCAATGGAGTGAAAATAAGATCATGACAAACTCTTCAAGGGATATGGGATATCAAAGGGCAAATCTAACTTGGCCACATGATCCTTTGTTATGGAATGAGATGGACATTAATGATTTGGAAAAAGAAATTTAATTCTCAACAAAGGGAACTTGGGAAACATGACTTATCAATAAAGAGATATTTGATAGACAGGGCTGACCATAAATTCTACAAACATTCTTTAAGCAAATAATGATTTCAAGACAACTACAAATAGGAAATCCTAAGATTGAGAACACCTATTTCCTCAAAGATTTTATTTTAAAGTTGCAGAAAACATAAAGATTCTTGATAATTTAAAACTATAGAAGAGAGGGAACACCTAAATAACATACATGTTTGCAAGCTATAAAGACCTTCAAAACAATACATTTTAGCGGGGAGCCAAAGGTAGATCAAAACCGACCTCTTTGGTTAACTTAAGACAATGGTACTTGAAGGAGATTTCAATAACGGCTTTCAAGTGATGGCGGAGACAAGCGGGGAGAACCATAACATGTTTGAAACCAACTATTTGAGCTATCGAGAAATAAACAAGCATGAGGACTAAAGAGAGAGATTAAAGACTCTAAAATACCTCAGCAGACGAAAACATGAAACAGTGAAGGATGAACAGGTCTAAGGTGCTTCCAGGAGTCATTTCTTAGCCTAAAAATTTCAACCTACTGTAGTAAGAAATTATGGAACAGAATGAAAACAGAAGAAAACATTAAACAGTTCAGAATACTTCACCAAAAGCCAAGCTCATGGATCCAATGATAGAGCCTTCTCAGGAACAAGCATGCAAGCATCATGAGGGTATCAAGACTCCAAATTACTTTTCCAACTTCAACAGACTTGTATATTTATTTAAGAGAGTTTCGATATTACAACTTGTGATCAAACAGCGACCAAACTTCTCATCTTATGCAGAAGTACTTGTAGGAAGATGAGGAGGTGAGAACTAACAAAATATCTAAGTAGACATTAATCGAGATTAAACCAAACTCTCGGTCTCTTGAGGAGTTCGATGGAGGAGTGTACGGGTGGATCAACGTATGTTTCTAGTGTATAAACTCGATGGAGCTTTATTTGACTTGAGGGCTCTATGTTACATGCCGGAGCAGCTGCTGCGGCTATTTGCGTTTACCTCCTTTGGCGAAATTTACTTCTTCGCGGCCACGGAGGCAGATATTTCCTGAATCAATAACTTCGGCCTCTGTTTGAAAGGTTTGAGGCAACAGGTGGCTTGGTGGTAGCTGAGGAATCAATTTGCCTCAGATGTGGCGGTGGAGGCTTTCTGTCTGATTAAACACTTTAGTTTTTCCTTTAAACTGTGTTTTAGATTGAGGATTAGGCTTTTGATAACTGTCTTAGCCTTAATCCCCATAAAAATTGTCTTCAATCTTCATCTGCTGTGCTCTATCTTCAAAACTGATACTCTTTAACTGTTTTTGAATTAAAACAGTGTCTTGTCGATGTGCAGACCCGCACTGGGCTTTACGGCATCAATACTCATAGAGTATTGACGAAACATGGAATAGAGCCCCGTGGATGGCTTCTCTGTAATGAAACGAGGGCATGAGAATCGTCATTCCCAGCCCTTGGAATTTCTTCGTTATACAATGGAAAACCATTTAGGACACCTGCATCAAACAAAAAACAATTAAGAAATCCTGTGAAAAATAGGTTTAAACTGCTTCAGATGGCGGGGGAGGAGCGTAGCCGTCGGATAAAAATATCTAACTGTGGAGATCGGCGCAAAACAGAACAAATGAGAGCGGGGAGAAAGGAGAAGAAAATAAGGCGGGGTGGTTTTGGACCGTCCCGTCCCCGGGACCGTGGACGGTCTGAGTGTCGGAGAATCTCGATGGGGTGGAAGGAGAGCAGAAGTCTGCATCGGTCTCGAGCATTCAATCTGATTGAGCGCGCGGGCCAATCTGCGAATCGGATACGAAAACGCGTGAAGGTGAATCGGAGGGTTTTGGCAGGGCAAGACTTGTGATCGGAGGGAATAAGGACGGGTTGGATCCTCAGGGGGGAGGATGAACGACAGTCTGTCCGGAGGCCAATGAACGGGCTTGTATTAGCGTTCGGGCGACCGGTGCGATCAAAAGCGATGACCGTTGGATCGACGGAAATGAACTGATAGGATGTAATGGAGGGATGTAAGTGTGTGATGGCCGTCGGATTGCGAAACGGATGGACGGTCACGATAGGAATGGCGGATCGCAATCGGTAGTGAGACGGGAAGGCTTGCGATTGCGATCGGAGGGAACTTGCGATTGAGCGCAGACCGTCGATCTGAGAACAAGATCAATGGTTGGGATTTAATCGGGGATCGGCAATCGAGGGTGAAACATTGCGATTGCGATTGAAACATTGCGATGTGATTTTGCGCAGACCGTTGGATCAAAGGGTTAAATAAACGGTCGGGATTGAATCGAGGATCGGAAATCGGGGGGTGAAACATTGCGATTGCGATTGAAACATTGCAATGCGATTTAGCGATAACCGTTGATTCAGGAACGAGATCAACGGTGGAGAACCATTCGGGGGAGAAAACCTTGCATATTTTTATGAAACCCAAACTTTTGGTATAATCAAAGGTTTTTATGGATCGGGCGGAAGAATATATATATAAAGCGGACAGGCGCCCGACTGTGGGGCCTTCGGATATATGGAATGTAATATGCCCGGGAGTATAGAGACAAGGGCCAATCGCAATCAGGCCATTGAGCCTGGTCTTTCCGATCAACCCATTTGTGTTGTTTCCTATTCCGATTGCGCAATCGGCTCTTTTCAATCAACCCATTTATATTCAGCACGTGGTTTTAAGTTTTTAACTTAAAACTTTTGGAAAGTGGGTTTTTGGGTTTACAAAGGGAAATATTGATCGGAGAGGGATTTTTCAATGGTTTATGGCCCGATTGCAGGCTCCATGGTTATATGAGGAAATAATATGATCGGGGGGTTTTATATGAAAGGCTAATCGTAATCGGAGCTTTTGTAATGGTTCAAAGTCATGCGCACTTGGATATTTGCGATGCAATCAGCGCCAAAAAGCTTTGGCGTTTGGTTTTGACACATGGGCATGTGGGGGGAAGTGGTTTAGGACTTAGCCCAAGGGGCTAAGGTCCATAGTAATAAAACTTTGATTTTTATGAGAAATTTTCAAGCATTTTAATGGATTTGGGGGTTCCGAAATAGTTAAAAAGTGAGTTTTGAACTATGAAAGGGGAAATTTTCATAAATGGAAAGAAGAGGACTTATGAAAACAAGGTAGTTTTGATGGAGAAAAAGGGGAGCAGATGAAAGGTTTTGAGAAGAGGAGAAATGGTGATCTTTCAGCAGTCTTTCAGTTGGAGTCAGCAGAAATTCCTGAGTATAAAAAATGGGACAGCAAATGAGGATTTGGGACAAAGGCATGAGGCCTTAAAGAGACTTCAAGAGCCAACAATTTTTAGTGATAAAATTTGTTCCTTGGAGGCTCAAAAAGATCTTAGCCACCTTTTGGTATAACAAAATATTATAGGTGGATAACACCCTAAAACAAACATCATTATCTACTGTAGAAAATCATAAATTTATGTTATAAACCAAAACTAAGCCCAAGGGATAAATATTATAAACACAAAGTATATAAACCCTAACATAAATATTAAAAATCCCAAAACAAACATGAATATCCTTTACAAACGATGCCACTTTTTCGTATCGAGACAATATTTGTCACAATGCGACGCCCAACCATAGTTGGGAATGTTATATTGTCATTCATTTCCGTATCGATACAGTGTTATTGAGAATGCAACATATGAACATGGTTGACCATGGTTGATTTTCATATTTTGATATTTTTTGTCAAAAAGTGACATTGGAGCATGGTTGAACACAAATGACTGTCGTTAAATAATTCCAAAGAATTGATAAAATAAACTCGAGCGAATAATAAATCCAAGGGGAGAGCAAACCCAAGGGATCAATACTAAAACCCAAATGCATTATGAACCCAACGGAACAATAAACCTATGGGAATAACATTAGACCCTAGAAATAAGAAACCTTCCATAAATAAACCCAAGGGATAAATATTATCAATAGAAATCAATACCAAAGAAAATAGAACAACATCCAACCATGCAAATATTTACCTATACATTAATAACCCCATGGAAAAAATACTATGAACACAAGGAAATAATAAACCCAATGGAACAATATGAACCCTTACATCAACAAACCCAAAAAATTGATATTATAAACCCAATGGAATAATAAAATCGATGCATTAATACTAAAACCCAAGGCATTATGAACCAAAGGGAAAAATATCTAGGTCAAGGGATAAATATTATAAACCCAAAGTATATAAATCGTAACAAAAATGTTATAAACCCTAAAAAAACATGATTAGTTATTATATTCCATTATACATTTACGTATAGAGTCAAACATTCTCGCAATGTGGCATGCAAGCACAGTTGGAAATGTTTTACCATTGTCCATTTCCAAATTGAGAAAATATTTTAGAGAATGAAACGTTGGACCATGGTTCACGAATATTGATTTTCAGATTTGGAAAATGTTTGTCGGAAAGTGATGTTGGAGCATGGTTGAACATTAATGACCACCGTTAAGAACGATCGAATTTTAAGAACATGGATGACTACAAGTAACCATGTCCATCCATACATCACCATAATAAACCAAATTCCACCATCATTGTTCGCAGTCCATAGTTGTCCGTGATCAATATTATAAATCGAAGACGATAATAAACCCAACATATTTATAACAAGGTAATTTTTTAAACTAAAGTCACAAACCCAAGGCACAGACATCTTTAATCGAAACCATATAAACTGAAACATAAGCAATGTAAATCGTAAAAAAAACATAAATCTCTAACATTAAGACCATAAAACTCTAAAATATTTTCTACAAACCACAAACATCAATAAATAACAAGGGTTGACACTAAAAACCCAGCCAATTACAAAAATAACAGAGTAACATTAAACCAAAGCATTCTTATCAAAGCATAGGAACATAAATGTAATAAGCGGACAATTTGCATTTCCTCAGAATACAACATTTGGAGATGCAAGGAAAAAAACACATCTGAAACACAAACATTGGAATGTAACAGAAATAAAACCATGGAAAAATTGAAGACAATTTATATAAAATTTTAAGATATAACACAGCAACAAACATTGATTGTACCAAAATTGAAACGAAAGAAGAGAATTTAAATGAAGCAATAATTATTTTGTCTTCACATCAAAAAATACCCACCGGGAATATGAACTTTTAAAACTTCATCACAAAGCAGTTGCTAATTAGCCTCTTCCAAAACACAGCCAGGCCAATAACAAAAGCAACATCATTTCAAATCAACAACGTAATGCTCATGGCCCTTAACACTTTCCAACCAGTCCCTTCTTATGTTTCTTCATGATTCTCTTTGGTGAACATGCAACAATTATTTGACCTTTGCTTTCATTCTTTCTAGCACACATACATGTTCATCTGCCAAAGTAGTATGGAACCCAAGTGTTTTATCAAACCGTTTGTGAAGATATGAAAGAAAACTTATTTATTCAACAATAGAACGAACCACTATGGCATAGTACTGGACATTTTTATTTTCCATATCTCTAATTCAACAAGAAATAAAAATAAAAAATAAAGTCAGAAGAAACACAGTCATAGACAAAAATATATAAACATACCTTTATATGTCGAAGAAAAACTATGAACCAGGAATTAACTAAAAGAAAGAAAGAGATGTAAATTTAACATGGTTGAAAAGAAGGAAAACAAAATAAAATTATAACCACAATTTAACTGGTTAAATAGGAACAACACCATAACAAATCATTCACTCGTACAATTATTTCCAATTATGTAATACGCTAACTATAACAAAAAGAATCAAAACGAATAACTTAATCATGGCCAAAAAAAAGCAAAAAGATTGGTTTCAAAACTATCCCAAACAACCAAACTTAGTTGAAAATAAAAACCCCAAAATTATATAAGCTTCAATTGTTCTTCTTCTTTTTTCCCAAGTGTAACATAAACATTGCTTTGCATTTTTACATAATGTGGATAAGAAAAAGTTGGTGAAATCTGTAAACCAACAATGGATTTGACTCTTGATATAGATGTAAATGTCAAACCCTGCCTCTCTTTATCTCCAATAAGATTCTACAGTGGCTCATTGCAAAGTCATTCCTTGTGATTTGTGTATAGTCAAGGGCCATATCGTTTTCAAAGGAAATTGTCTAGGATTCCCTCTAAAAACAAGTGTTATGGGCACAACAGTTGGATAATACTTGTCAATTGGAACACTAATGTACTTCTAAAAAATAATGGTAGCAAACTGTGGATTTTTTTACGAATTTGAAACAGACGAATAGAAGATATCTTCAATATATCCAAGTGCACCATTAACTAACCCGACTTCTACCCAAAAATTACACGTAAGCATGACATGCTCACCATGACACAACAACACCTCATGCTCCAAGACATCATCATCACTGTTAACAATTTCAGATCTCCTAGCACATTCCGCAACACATCTTGCAACCGAACAATTTAATGATTTTAGAATTTTTCGATTGTGCAAATTAACAAGATCATTCGTTGTAAACAAGTGAACTGAAGAATTAAATAAAATATTTTCTTGAAGATCCAAGAAACTATCAACACGCGCCATAAGAATATCCAAATATTCGAAATAAGGCTTTTCCTTTCGAATATTTGTTAAAGTATTGCGAAAAGATGCATGATTTCGATCATGTCCTTATTGCCTATAAATTTTATCCAAAGTGACCACAATGTTGAAACTTTGCCACAACACTTTCCCTGTTGTTCTAATTGCATACAAGGATTTATCCTTAAGAGGAGGTAGTTGCCCAAGGTCACCCACAAGAATTATGGACCTTCCACCAAAAGGAGAATCTTTCTTTTCAGGAAAGGCTTCTCGCACACGAGAATCTTTATGCATGAATAATATTGGGCCTATAAAGCTCATTTCATCAATCAAAATATATCGAACATGCCTCATTTCTTCTTGGAAAATTGCTAGAGCCTAGCCATTTAGTGGTTTCATATCTTAATAGGAATTTTCAAATTAGAGTGTATTGTTTTTCCATGTATATTAAAAAATAATGTAAGCTTTGAAACGGGAACTGTAAACTCAAAACGAGAACATTGGCCAAAAAACCCCCAAAAAACATGAAAAGAACCTAAAAACGAAAAATGTTGATGAAATTTGTTTTTTTGTGTGTAAATTTTCAATATTTTTAAAAAATGACAGTAAAAGCCAATAAAACCATTTTTTTGTGCAAAAAACAATGTGAAAACAAAAGATGTTGATGTTAGGCTAACGTCTTTTTTATTTTGAGGTAAAATTTCAACATTTTTTAACAATGGAGTTAAGGATAAAATATCATGACTCCGAAAAGCCTTAAAATTCCAAATATTTTTAGGGATGACATTAAAGATAAAATATCATGTCTCTTAAAACCTTAAAAGTTTGACAAATTTTCAAACATGACATTATGAAAAGAAGTGTAACTAAAAAAACTTTAAAAATAAACACCTCAATGAAAGAGTCATTACACCAAGAGTAATTTCTTTTTTAAATGCTAAAATTATGACAACTTTCAAATCTTAGCCTAAGACAACTTGACACATTGCAACAAAAATTTAAAATTCAACCTCAAATTGACACACAATGTAGGTGAACATAACCCATTATAATGAAAACTTATAGATCAACCATGAAATTGACACATTGTGAAGGTGAACTTGATCTTTTATAAGGAAAATTTTAAAATCAGCAATCAAATTAACACATAATGAGATCAGATTGCTTGTCGAGGATTCACACGAGTCCTATAGAAAAAAATAAAATAAAACAAAATAATAAATAAATATATAAATGAAAATAAAAAATACCGAAAAAAACAAAGATTAAAACATTGAAAAAAATAAAAACACAAAAATTGAAACAATAATAGCAAGTAAATAAAAATATATATTAAAACATTAAAAAATAAAAAATATAATTAAAAAAATTAAGCATGAGAAAAATAAAAATAAAAACACAAAACACAAAAAATAAAAATAAAAATATATTAGAACATTAAAAAACTTAAAAACATGAAAAATAAATCAAACATTAAAAAATAAAAACAAAAAACAAAATGAAAACTTATATATATATATATATATATTATAAAAAAATTAAATGAAAACTCAAAAAACTATTTCCCCACAAACACACATATATATATAAACCAAAAATGCAAAAAACTCAAATAAAATATTAGATCATTTAAACCAAAAATTAAAAAAAAAAAACATAAATTTAAAAAAAAAAACCATAATTAATAAAAATACAAATTAAAAAAAAAATTATTAAAAAAATAAAAATAAAAATATTTATGAACATTCAATTTAAAAAAAAAAAAAAAAAAGACAAAGTTGGGCTTGGCAACCAATTTCAAGAATTTGCTGCCTCGGAATCGGAATTGGTTGCCAAGCCACAGGCCACTCCCGCTCAGCCTAGCTATCAACGGGACCTGGGTTTGGCAGTCGATTCCGAGAATCAGCCGCCAAGCCCATGGCATGTTGGCCGCTGGGCTTGGCGGGGGATTGCGGTCGATTCCCGGAATCGGTCGCTAAGCCCAAGACCAGTCGGCCACTGGGCTGGGAAGGGGTGATAGTCCACCCCCACCCAACCCACTGGCCAGCAAGCCCCGGATTGACAATAGATTCTCAGAATCGGCTACCAAGCTCAGCTTTGTCTCTTTTTTTTATGTTTCTTATTTTTTTAATTTTTATTTTTATGTTATATTTTTTATTTTTTATTGATGTTTTTTACTTTATGTTTTTAATTTAATTTTAATATTTTAATATTTTGTTTTTTTGTATTTTATTTTATTTTTAAATTATCTTCTTCTTCTTCTTTTTTATGTTTATTTTGAATTTTTATTTAATTTGTTGCTTTTATTTTTATTTTATTTTTTATCTTTTATAAGTTAATTTTGTTTTTGTTTTTGTCTTTTTATATATATTTTTTATATTTTTTTTATATAGATTTCTAATGTTATTATATTTTTTTTGGCAAAAAAAATTAAAATTTTCATTATAAAAAAACGTTGTAAGCAAAAACAAAAAAACATGCTTGGAAAACCCTTAAAAAACAAATATTTTAGGACGAAAAACAAGAATATGAATAAGACAACTTCAAAACTTGTTAAATAATCAACATTTAAAAACAAATTGTGCATACTTAGGACAGAAGAAAATTTAAAGTCTAAAAAATATGTCTTAAAAGAAAAAATGTGGATGTTTTTCAAAATCCGCATGAAAATCGACAGTATTTAAAAAAAATTATCCACACTTGATACATCAAGAAATTTAAAGTGTCAAAAATAAACCCTCTTAAAAAGGGTTTGATGTTGTCATCAACACTTTTCAAAATCAACGTGAAAATCACTAACATTTTAAAAATAATGTTTATACTTGACACATAAGAAAATTTAAAATGTCAAAAATATACTAAAAAAAAAAATGTATTCTGAATGAGCACTTTTCAAAATCGGATTACTTTTTTGCTACCTCAAGAAATCGGGTACTCGTATATGTTCACGTTTCAAATTTTACATTGTTAAAAGCAATTATGCTAGTTGGAGAAAGCAATAACATTGGGCATCTTTCATCCATTATTGAAGCTAAAATACCATCACAAATACAATGAATAATATAATACTTTCCCGTTCCAACAGTTCCTTGAATAATCATTCTCAAAGGATCATTATGCCAACCATCAACAAAGTGCCGAAAGATAATTTCAAAAGCAGCACATTGTTTCTCTGATAAAGGGGAAGGAAACTAAATTCTCTCCCCAAGTGAATTGGTGTTAACAACACTTGAAAACTATGAATATTTTATAAAATGAATTGCTTGTTCAATAATTTCATCTGACGGTATTTTTTCCTACCAATTATGGTGAATCTCAAAGTCCCTTCTACCAAGGTTCTTAAGGTCTGAAATCTCTACATTGTTTGGGGGAACTATTCGAGAAAAAAAATTCCACTCGTCTTAATCTCGATCAACATCATCTTCATTGCTTTCATTCTGCAAAGGAGTTCGATCAACATGTCAAGTATGATATCTCAAATTCCTCCAATTCTCAATGATTGTTTCTCTTGTGAGCCCTATATCTGAAGCAATGTCATGAAATGGCTTGTACAACAACAACTCCTTCCATCAAAATGTTTCAAACCCTTCCGACTCTTTATTGGGAACATCATAAAAACATGGCCAAACATGAAAAATAGTATGGAATTCTCATGCTTTCCATTGCTTCTGTCTACACCCAACATCAAAACTCCACGATTTTGTCATTTTTATCAAGCACAGATGACCCAAAAAAATGGGTCATGTTTGATATAGCTCGAAAAAATTATTTCCGCATGAAATCTCATTAGAATGTAGTATAAGCCTTTGGTAAAACAAAATTCCAACATTCAAATGGAAGAATCTATGGCCACAAACAACAAGAGGTAGCTTTAGCAACACATGGAAAGTTTCTTATGCTCCAATGTCACATTCAACAAGTGTTTCAGTAATGAACCTTTTATACACAGACAATGCAGGAGCCTCACATCGGCTTGCACCAAAAACTCTTATCAACATTTCATGATAAATTTTAGATCTTATTTTCTCCTTTGAAGCATATTTCACAATATATTTCAACACTGCATGTTGAGAGACAATTGGCTGACAATCAATATTTTCTCGCCACATAGTCAAAATATCTGCATTGTGAACATTTAAACGATTGTCATTCTAGGATGGTTCATATTGTTTTCCCCTTTCTCATCTATGCATTAGGGGAATTTTGAGGTCTAAAATGGGCCTCCTAAGGAAATTATAAAATAATAGTGGAAATAATAAAATAATATTTGATTACATCATCAAATTTTAGAGGGAAAAAGGGAAAAAATGTATTTTCAACTCATATTTTCAACTAATATCCTTATAGGTTTACTAAAATTTTGAGCAGAAACATTAATTAGATGCAAAATTTGATTTCTCATCCAAGGAATACCCATGTTGCATACTTTCGATGGACTCTGCTACATGAAAAATGAGAAATACATGAAAAACGTGATTGCAAACACGTTTTTTTCATGTATTTCTCATTTTTCGTGTAGTAGGGTCCATGGAAAGTATGCAACATGGGTAATTCTTGGGTGAGGAATTAAATTTTACATCCAATGAGTACTCCGGCTCGAAATTTGAGTAAAATCATAGGGAGATAAGTTGAAAATACGAGTTGAAAAAGTAGCTTTATTGTTTTATTATTTTTTATTATTTTTACTTTTTACTCCAAAAATGGTGAATCGTCCCCCATGGTGGACATAATCATTTTGAATCCTATTGGTTCTTATAAAGTTTATTTTTTTTGTACATATTTCTTATTAGGCTCATTTTAGACCTCAAAATTCGCTAATGTACATATTTTACTCAACACAAACCTCCCATGGAGCATCGTAGCAACACGAAAGGATTGATACCTTTTTCCACAAACATGAATCGACACTGCATTTCGTGTGCCTTTGCACTCAATTTACCAAATGATCATAATCATATTCAAAATTGCAGGGAAAAATATGTTGAGTATTTAAGAGGCACATATCATCATTAAAACTTCGAGGAATCATCACATTTTGATGATGTATGTCACGCGGATTCTAGGCTATTACATATTTGTCAAAGTAGTGCTTTTCCACTTCGACATTCAAAGGGTTAGATCAATCCAATATTTCCAAGTCGGGAGCTCCAGATAACCATAGGAACCCATGGATGTGTGATGAGCCTCTATGTTGCCACTGATACCTAACAAAATCATACATGAATCAAGAAATATAAACAAAAAACAATGACAAAGATTCTGTTAAAAATCTTGCACACCATGACATAGAAGAACAAAAACGAACCTGTACCAAAAATCTTTGGCCCCAAGATAGTTCTGTAGAAATATCTCACGAAAAATATTGAATATTTGATTGATGTAATTAGCAACTATATGTGGATACTGAATAACATTAGAAATGTTTTTTGCATGCTCATTTTGTCGTCAACATTGGGTGTTGAAGGCATAACACTATGCAAGTCAGGCCACTTTGTATCAATTGTAGTTAACGTAAAAAAAAAAAAAAAGGAAACCCAACTAGGTGATCATGTCAGTGAGTTCAAAACAAAACTTTTTCCAATATGCCTTTGTGCCCCTAAGAGAGGAACCAAAATGCATTAATTATTCAACCAATCTATTGTTTGGAAAATCACGAAGTTGTTGACACAGCTCTTGAACAGTTGAATATGCATTTTCATGAATATCCTTCTTAAAAAAGAATGATATTTTTCCATGGCTACGATTTTGTATAATCATATTCAACAGAAAATACCGAAATCTAGGATGGATTCCAAATATTTGAAAATAATATCTAAGCAATTTCAAACCATATTCGTTCATTTCAACGTTACAAATACTTAGATGCAACCAATCAACATCTCCTATGGGGAAAAAAGTGTGGAATTCCATGTCTAGCAACCCTTTAGTATTATATTTGTTTACGGGAGATGTGTCAATATTTGGCCATTCCAAAGCTTCATTGACGGTAGAATATTCATTTTCAAAAAATATTCTTATTCAATCAACTTACATGTAATCATCCACCAAGAGAGATAGAAATGATGATGGATGAGAGTGAAAATAATTAGCCCCATCCCTTTCTATCTCCTCATTATCCCAACTTGTTTCGTTAAGATTTTTATCGATATAATTTAGCCTGCTGGACACATCAGTAGGTCTTTCAGGGAGAGCAGCGACTGAATCCATATCAATTTCAACATCGTTGTAATATTTATCCATTTTGATTTTGTAAATAAATGCATCCATAACATGTTCTCTCTTCACATAGCATTCATAATATCTCGATTCTGCAACACATCTTCTCACAATAGTAAAATCAAGTTGTTGAAGACATTGTGGAAGCTTCTTTGCAGTCCTAGATATATCTTGTGGAAAAATTATTGTATGGATACTATATTTATATTGATTGCCACGAGGATTCGTCACTTGCAATATTGGATTCACCCTTGCTATTATCATCTCTTCAACTTGTTTCAAAACTCTTATAACTTATGGTTGTTCAGATGGACCCATGTTGTTAAAGAGAGAAAAACGACGAGTGCCTTTCTCCCTCTTACACCTTTTACAAATGGGCCCTTCGTGCAATATTAAAACTTGTATAATAGGATAAAATTCATTGCACACTTGGCACATTTGCACAACAGAAAAATTATCAACCCTGGACTGAAAATTTCTATGTACTTCAATCATCTCTCTGCTAAAATGAAAATGAGTAGCTTTGTTCCCTCCACCAACAACCATTCAAACCTCTTGATGATCTGAAACAACCTATCCAATAGCACCAAAAATAAAAACCATTATGTAAAATTCAAGGATTTCAACAACGAAAAATTAAAATTTTCAAGTGACCAACCATTTAAAAATAGAAAAGATATACATTTTCATGGTTGTTGCATACTCCAATTTCAAGTCGAGGAACTGATACAGGTTGTCCTGGCTAAAAATCTATTTATTGTCCACTATTCACTTCAATAATGTTCTAAAAAAATATAAAATAAAATATGAATAAAATAAAATAAAATCTACATTCAAATGTAGAAATACTTTTAAATTAAAATTACATAGAGCACCTGTGTTGTCCTGAAAGTACAAGTTTGCAGGATTTCTACGTGGTCAATAGCATTGGAAACAAAGTTACATCGAGAAATGTTGGCTCTGAAATCCCCACCATAATGTCACAAATTGTCATACATCTTAGCAAGCATGTTACTGTCGACAAACATATCATATGCAACCACTTGTTCAAGCGCATCAATATGTCTACCTTCCATTATAGGAATTATTCCATCATTTCCAAACTGTTCATAGTTCTCAATTCTTTGAAGTCGCCCTATGTAAAGACATTGCACCCAAACAACACATATGTGGGAAAAACCTCACAAAATGAACAAATTTTGAGATGCAGAACATTTAGTGAATTGTACATTTAAAGAAAGTATTCTTGCCATGAAACACCAAAGGTTCCATACTCACAGTGCTCGACACAATCGGTTTCACCATTTACTACAATTTCAGTTTAATCCATGAGGTTGTAATTCGGGAAGGGATAAATTTTGTGTTGGTTATGAACATAATCACACAACAATATTTGACGCCACAACATTTTGTATTAATAAAAACAACAAAAAATAAAATGACACCACAATAAATAATTTTCCATCAACATCACAAAACGAAAAAAAAAACAAAAACAAAAAGAAGGAAAAATCTTGAACTACCTGTGCTGGTGCAACAGAGAGATTATTCAAATATTCAGGAGGACTGACAATGTTTACTATATAGTTTCTACTAGGAATGCCCCAACCGACATTTCCAGTAAATTTTTCCAAATTGTCGACCATGCGGGGAACCATATCAGTATCAACAAACAAATAAGATGCTGCAAATTCTCTATTCGCATCAATATGTTCATCTTGTAATGTTTCAATTCTTCCATTATTTGCAGATGAGTCTTGGTTATTGCTTGTATCGATGCTCTCTTAGTTAACAGAAGGTTAAAAAAGAAAAATATTATCATAAAAGTTTGACAAGACATAAAAAATTCACACAGTCAACATCCAAGGAAAGAAAAATTTGAACAAAATATTCTTCCAATCACAGTACTTTTGTTTTGAAACTCAGGATTGTCTACCTTACCATATTGACAATTTGTTGAAACTCTTTTCCTTCACTGGTAAGAATCCCTTCTTCGCGCTTTAATAAATTTCTTGTTTTTTTGATACCATTCATTAGAGAAATTTTGAGGTCTAAATGGGCCTCCTAAGAAAAATGTACAACCAAAATAAAATTTATAAGAAATAGGATTCAAGATGATGATGTCAACCATGGGGGATGATCCACCATTTTTAGGGTAAAAAAGTAAAAATATTAAAAAATATAAAATAATAAAACTACTTTTTCAACTTATCTCCCTAAGGTTTTAGTCAAAGTTCGAGAGGGAGTACTCATTGGATGTAAAATTTAATTATTCATCTAAGGAGTACCCGTGTTGTATACTTTCGATGGACCCTACTACACGAAAAATGAGAAATACCTGAAAAATTGTGATTACAATAACATTTTTCATGTATTTTTCATTTTTCATGTAGCAGGGGCCATTGAATGTATGCAACATGGGTACTCCTTGGATGAGGAATAAAATTTTGCATCCAACAAGTGATACCACTCGAAATTTGAGTAAATCCATAGGGAGATAAGTTAAAAATATGAGTTGAAAAAATAGTTTTTCCTTTTTTCCCTCTAAAATTTGATGATATAATCTAATATTATTTTATTATTTCCACTATTATTTTATAATTTCCTTAGGAGACACATTTTAGACCTCAAAATTCCCCTAATGTGCGTTGATATTCATTTTCTCTCTCGCATGAATCAATAGAGCAAGTTATTTTCTGTGCACACCTGCTTCTTTCCTCGCTCGACATTTCTACAGGAAATTCAAACTGTAGTAGTAAGCGTTCATTTTTAAATCCCTAATGAGGGTAAACTAACCCCATATTTATACTACAACCAACCTCTCATATTTTCCAGATACTAATTTATAAATAATAGTTCAAATATCACACAAAAATAACAATCATCCACTACATTATTCCATATACCTGGCAACAAAACATACTGATGAACTCGTACAAACATAATGAAAACTAGAATGTATATATTTTTCAGTACAAAATTGGGATGCACATAAAAATTATCCCCAAAAAACAATGAAACAAATGGCACAAAGAAACCATATATAGAAATTAAATTAAAAAAATGAAATAGTTTGTACGCTTTGACATCCAAACACCAACTTCTCAAAAACATTTCATTTCTTTCCTAGAAAAGATTTTATTAGAATTACATGGAAAAAATTTGCATTTTCTCAAATCGCTAAAGACGAACAAATTTGAAGTGCATTGGAGAATATCTAAAAATAAAAAATAAACTAATAAAAATAAAAAATAAAATAATAAAAATAAAATTAATAATAATAATAAAATAAAAATAAAAAAACTCTCTGAAAGAAAACATTCAAAATTAACACTTATTAAAGAAAACCTCATAACACTTATCAGCTTTTCATTCAAAATCAGGTTTTCTTTTATTAAATAGCATGTTAATTTTTTTTTCTTAATAAATTTAGATATTTATAATTTTTTTTATATATTTTTTTTGTTTTCTATTTATAGTTAACTTCTCTATAAATTAAATGCATGTAAATTTATTTTTTTTAATTTACTTATTTGTACCTGTTTGTTTGTTTTTTTTTGTTTTTTTTTTTTTCAGTCATTTATTTACACTTTGAGGGTTCTAGATACACACTCGTCCTCTTTCACCTAGCACAGGGAATATTTAGGGATTCAGAGCACTTTCATCTAAGGTCGTAATGTACAGGGTTTGACATGGACAGTTGTGAATAAATGAGGTCGTTGGCGCAACTACTCTTCCCTTCTCTAGCGAGGACAACCTCACTTTCATTGCACAGGAATTTCGAGGAGCCTCTACAACTCCTCTTCACAATTAAAAGTGCGACAAAGGGTAATTCCCCAGTGGAGAAAGGAAACTCTCCCTGCAATACGTAATTTTTTTTCAGCGTTATTTATATTTGTGTTTTCCTTATTCTCAATGTTGCGTGCAAACACTTTAACTCCATTTTTTTGAAATGTTTACATGGTGATATCTCACAGACTCAAGGGCTTGACGTTGCAGGGTTTGAAAAACGTTCTTTTCTAGATGAGGCGCACCGAGGGTTGTTCGCAGCCACAACCAACCATACATTCATGTGTAAAAGGGTTTGTTCTTGTTCTTTAGTGGGTCTCTGGAAAGAAATTTTATTATCGTTGTGTAGTTTATCAATTATGAAAGTTTCTTTAAAAAATGTCTAGACAAAATTTTTCGACTTCTAGACCTTAGTTATGATCGCTTCTTTTAAAATTTTCTAGACCAAGGGTTTTGACCCTATAAATGTAATCACACACATTACGTTGGTTTATGTGGCTCATTCCTTTCCTTTCATTGCGTCTCTATATATATTTTGTTTTGTTCAACCTAGTCATATTGTGAATGGATTAGAGGGTCCATCTATGTGGTCGCTGCGCTTTTTTCTTCTTCTTTGTAGAACATTTTATATTGGCAGTCGTACCTTCCCGCATAATTTTTCTTTGTTTTATTTATATCATTTCGTGCAACAACAAGTTCCATTCTCTCTAATTATTGTTTTCTCTGAATTCTAAGTTCCATTCTCGGCCAGATTAAACATACTAACCACCTTTGATTAACAATCTGTTTTTTTTCAACAGGAAAAAGGGATTGGACCCTAGCTGCCAATTTTCTTGGCTTGGAACGGGTTCTAACCTTTGCATTCCCTTTACATGAATCAAATGAATAAACAACACAAACAAATAACAAACAAAGAATATTGCATACATCAAACAATTGTAGGCCATGGTTTCTTTTTATAGTACTGTCACGCCGCTATCAATCAGACACCTACAACTTGAGGAAAACAACATAAAAGACATGTAACAGAGGTTTTATTTTTTTAAGATGCATTTTAATTATTTCAATTTTTTAAGACAATTGCTTTTTTACTTTCAATGCATTTTTATTTTTATTTTGCTTTTCTATCAAACAAAGAAATTTTTGCTTCACCTTTCTTGAATTTTGTTATTCTTCTCTAAGCTAATTGCTTGAAATTCAATTGTTTTCATTCTAATTTTAATTTTTTCAAAATTCCCTCTAATTGTATTTTTTTTTAAGTGTTCCTTTTATATTTTTTATATGCATTTTATGCGCCTAAGTTTTTTTCCCCTTTTTTCTTATTGTTTTCAATTTTTCACGGTGATTTATCTTCTTTCGTCTATTTTAGAATTTCTACATATTTTTACCTTTTTTTTATATATATCTAATACACTATTTATCAATTTGTTTCCCTTCTTTTCATTTTTAACTTTTTTTCTCTCCCTTATTTTGTGTCTTCATAGATAGATTCACATAGTGCTGAAATGATTTAAGTATATAATGTTCATGATTTTTTTATTTCTGTAAAATGCATTGTCTATTTATTTTATTTATTTATTTTTCTCCCCCTGTTATAATATTGCTCTATCATTTTTTAGCTTTTCTTCCCCCCCCCCCCCCCTCCCCCCCCTCATGAAAATACTCTCTTCCTTTCTCTTTCGAAGCATGCATGTGTAATTTCCACGTAGCCAAGTTTCCCTATCCACTACCAATTTCCTAACTCGCCCAGTCGTTCCCGACAGATCGTACTTTCCACAATGCTTGATTGGGAACCAACCCTAGACAGAAAATTTTTCTAAAATTTAAACAATATATTTAAACAACCAATTTAAACACTATTTCAACCCTATCAAGCCTCATGTTTCAAATTCAAGCTAGGAACAACGACTTACCTCTAATGCAGACAAACGCAACACACCCATAGCGCATGCACCCTAACTGCACCCACACATTAACTTTGCAACCTGTTACTAATCCTCGCTAGGGAAACCCCCCCAAGACAAATCGCTTGAACCAGCAAAGGGAAACAAACCCCAACATTGTTTCACCAACAAATCCCAACACTGAGCAGATAATTTTTTAGAAGAAAATTACCAAAAAAAAACATCCAAAGCAATACGTTGGTTCCGACCTTTCAAAAACATCAGAAAATATGTTATCACGTAACCACAACACCCCAATATAGCTCTAAACAATGTTTTTGTCGCCCTTTTGAATTCCTTTCATCTCATTAGCAGAAATAATTTTTTTTCTTCGGATCTTTCAAATGGGATGCAACGCGTCCAAAGGGCAAGCCCAACAACAAAGAGCTTACAACCATGGCTTACAGCTGGCGACAACTAGCTTTTCCCCTTTTGAATGATCGTTTCTTTTCCATTTGTTCATTTTCTCATCTTTACCTTGTAAGTTTCTCCCCTTTTGATCATTTTTCTAAATCTTAAGACTCCTTCACTCTATCCTTTCGTTTACACAAGTTAATTCAAACACATATTTCAAATTAAATCTTAAATAAATTTTACATATTTTATATTTCAAATATCTGCAATCTTTAAGATGTCTTCTATTTTTATTTTTATTTTCATTTTTTTCAATAATTTAAATTTTTTTTTTTCTATTTTTATAAACCCGACTAAACAGTTGCTAATTTATTTTTTTGCGTTTTCATTTTTTCCACCAAAAAAAAAAAAAAAAAATCAAACTTTTTATAACTAATCACAAAAATTTACATCGTAGATGCTGCAACATTCCATATGTAGACATTGCCCACAGATTAGGGCCAAACCAAGAGATGTGTCCAAAATCAGACAGAGCCCAATAAAAACTACTTCCCATGAACCACTACTCATGACCAGGGAAAATGTAAACATCATGTCAGTGGGAGCTAGAACATCAACATGTGATCAAAAATAACTAGAAGGGCCTCCATATTTGGAGAAACACCCTACAGCATAATCCACCAAAATATATATACACAAGCTTCTAAAAAGAGAAAACAACCCACACTTAGTCCAGAAAAAAGCAATATATGTCCAAAAAATTAACCATAGAAGAATAAGTTTTTTAGAGTAGAATACACATTCAGTTCAAAGTCATATAAAAGCTTTGTACAAAAAATCCTCCAAGAGATATAACATGGCCGGAGGAAAACTAAATATCAGCATGCATATGAAGAAAATAAGAGCAGCAATCAGTATGGTCTGGTGTCCGACACACGGACCACCATGCCATTCTTCTCCTCTATTTTCCACAAGCTCGAATCTTGTTGAAGACCATTTTTAGACAAATGGTTAGCATCCTCGTTGCATTCCCTATAAATATGGCATACATAAATCAATATAAAAAGTGTTTTTAGAGCCTGTATCTCTTCAAGAATAGGAAGTAATAAAAAAATTGACATCTATGTGAATTATTAAACTAGTTTATGACATTCAGATAATCCCAAAATATTTGGATCGAGTCAATGCCCAGATGAATAAGCCAATAGATCAGAAGTTTTAGCGTTTATAGTTCAACAAAGTTGTTTGTGCCATCACCAAGAACCACAGAAGCAGCCAGGGAAGAGTTGTGATTTTTGTGAATAATCATACCAGCCCCACAGGAACCATGATCAGCAGCCCCGTCAAAATAAGCCCAGGGAATTTCATAATCAATAACCTCTATCCTAACCCTCCTAGGAATATTTGAGATGCTGGGCGGGGGCGAGAAAGATAAGATAGCAACGCATTCTGTTGCCACAAGAGCGGGAGATGTAAAGGTATCCATAAAAACACATTTATTTCTGGCTAGCTATATACCCCAAGAGATAATGAGAGGGATACATCTGTAAACCTGATCTTTATGATTTTCCCACCAATATTTCCATGCCTCACAAAAATTTTCACCTCTCCAGCTAACATCAATGTTGTAGAGTGCCAGAGTGAAATCCCATCCCTTTTTGGAGAAGGTACAAGAAAGGAACATATGGTCAATAGTTTCCTCAACCTCTTTGCATAGGCAACACCAGCCAAGTCCATACATAAACATCTTTTGGAGAATATCCCAAGTGGGGACCTTCTGCCTTAAGATGCACGAGAAGAAGATTTTAGTTTTTGTCGGGCCCTCTAATTTCCACAGCGCCTTGAACCACCATTCAATATTCCCTCTTTCATTTGTTTTCATAATTTGGGCATAGCCTTCTTTAAGGGAATAGACTCGAGATTTTGAGTGAACTGAGAGAAGAGCATCTTGAGATTCTTTAAGATGGAATCCATAGCGCTCTAGTTCCAGAATAAAACCATGCCATTCTTGCCCCAACTAGTTTTCAAGACCAATGTCCTCCGCATTTTTCCATGCCTAAGCCCAAATAGTGGTACCTGATGAGCTCCATCATTAGACATATTTGGAGGGGTTAATGGCCACCTTTTTTCCTTCTTAGATCTCTTTTTCTTGAATTTTTATTATTATTTAGTTTCATGATGCTAGTATAGGTGGTGATTAAGGCTAACATACTCTGAGTGCCTAATATGAGGTTGAGTGCAGAAAATCATGAATTATTAGCATTTTTATAAGGATTTATCATAAATACTTGGAGGAGACAACAAAGAGAAATTATAGGAGGATTTTCCACCCTAATTAACTCTCAAAGGCAGCCAAAGGATCCCAAATATTCTCTCCAACAATTCGAATTCCAAAGGCAGCCAAACGATCCCCAAGGATTATCTTCGGCAATTCGAATTCCAGAAGGCAGCCATGCAACTCAAAAAGGAGTACACCCAATCTTTGTTTACTTGGAGTCAAGTGGACTCAATCACAATTTTCTAGGGAGCTATTTGTAGTTGCCCTGTAGAATAAATAGAGCAAATCTAGAGCTAGGAAGGGTGAGAACTTTATTGCAAGATATTGAGCTTTTTATTATTTTACTCAGTGATCAAACTTTCAGAAATGTATGAGGCTATTCTTTTATGAAATGAGCAGACTAATTTCATTTATTGATTTAAGTTTCAGACAGCTAGGTTCGTGGGTTAGGGCCCAATCCATGTGCCTCAGCCTCTCTATTGTATTTTTTCTCTGCTTTCTATCATTCCATTAGTTCTGCTTCTGATAATTCCGTTTATGTTTCAAGTTGTTGTTTAGTTTTTCTTTCAGTGTGCTACTGTAGGTTTCATTTTCTTGCGATTAATAGGATAGAGGAGAAAAACCAAAGGTTGTGGATCAAGACCCCCTTCTCATATCTATCAATAGAGCTCAAGGAGGGCGAACGTTCCCACAGACCCAAAAACTAATTTCTATTCATTGTTTCTGGGATTAAAAGAAGAGTTGCATTACCATTTTCCAGTCTTCCTTTGCACTGTAGTTTTTACGCATTATTATGTTTTTTGTGCATATATCAGTAGATTTGTTTTCCAGAATTGATGTTAAAGCCCCAGAGCATCTTTGTGGTGCCTTCCCGCTTCATTTTCCATCTTTCTCTTCACGGCCTGAACATTGTTTTTCTGCCTCCATTTCCCTCCTTTTCTCTTATCACAGCTACCACACCTTTTTTTATTCTTGAAAACTCCCCAAAAACCTCCAAGCTCACCTTTGATCCATTCTTTTCGCTTTGTGCAGCTATTGCAACCATTTTAACTTGAAAACCCTCCAAACACTTTAAAGTTTGACCTCCACTTTTCCTCCTCGAAATTCCCACTATCGCACTTCGCACTTTGCATTCTCCTCTCGACTGCACTATCGCTTTTCCGCCAACCTTGCGATATTGTGATATTGTGAAATTGCAAATCGTACTTTCTATTTGTTTCCTTTAAGATTTACCGCTCCCGACGCTGATTACGATATTGTCATTGCACTCCCGGCCACCGGTCCCACCGCCACGTCACCCATCACATTTCGCGCTTCGCAACCTTTTTCTGAACAACACTTCCATTATCCATCCAATTTTGCAATATTGCGATTGCGATATCGTATTCCGCACTTCGCAATTTTTATCCCATTACATTTTTCACTTCACAGTTTTTTCCCCCATCACATTTCGCAATTTTCAGCCTTACCGCAATCGCATTTCGCATTTTGCAACTTTTCCCCTTTCCCTTTAACACTCCCCGCTCCAAACGCCGATTGCGATACTCCATACTTCGCCACCGGTCCCACCGCCACGTCATCCAACTCATCACAAATCGCAGATCACACTTTTTATTTTGTTCTCGTTAACACTTACCGCTCCTATCTGTCGATTGCAATATCGCTCCTTACTCTGCCACTGGTCCCACCACCACATCATCCGCCGCATTGCACATCACAATCGCAATTTTTATTTTGTTCATGTTAACCTTTACTTCTCCAAACGCTGATTGCAGTCACCCTCCATTGCAACTCTGCCATCGCACTTTTTAAATCATTCCGCTCCAAATCATTATTGTGCCGTAATAAAGCTTTAATAAATTTTAAACACACTCTTTCCACCTCTAAGACTTGTTTCATGTGTTGAGCCCTCCATTAGCACCTTTAGCCCATTTTCCTCCAAACTGCAAGCCAAACTTTGTCAAGTTTAGTTTATCATGAATAGTTGCATGGTTAGAAGCATGATATCATGGTAAATAGATGAGAGGATAAGTAGGGTGTGTTTAGACGATTAGCCTAGATAGGTGGAACTTACTTTAGTTTCTTTTCAACCATTTCATTTTGTAGATTAAATTAGTTTCCTTTCTGTCATTTCTGTTCTGTACATTAAATTAGTTTCATTTTTTTCATTTCCTTTCTACAAATTAAGTTAGTTTCTATCATTTCCTTCCAGCAATTTACTTTTCAGTTTTTATCATAGTTTAAGAAATAGCACCCTTTCGTAAAGCAGAAGAGGATGGCATGAACAGAATGCATCTGCTGTGTATATAACACTATCACCTCCAAGTTTGTACAAACCCCGGGTTGATAAAGTAAAGTAGGGCAGTCCCTGGGAGTTGCAGCACCCTTGGTGCAATACCAGGGCTCCCCACTTTTTGGCGTCGTTGTTGGGGAGGTGTCTAGTAGATGCTTTGATTTTGTTTTAGAATTATTTTCTACTTTCCTTTCTTTTCATGTCATTTTAGAAATATTGAAAAAAATATAAAAATATCTTATTTTCATGCCTCGTAGGAGTAGGAATACTCAAAGACAAATCTTACCTAAAACCCCCACATCACCTCCTAGCCACCCTTCACTCTTCTTCAGTGGTAGTGAGATTGAACCTCGTATAGGAGACACTTCTGAATATTTTGAGGATCCTATTGGGGAAGAAGAAGAAGACCTTATTTCAACTAAGCGACCTTCTTCACCTATCTTAACCATGGCTGGGATCTAGAGAGCCTTTCCCATAAGAGAGGCAAATGGGGAAACTAAGATGAAAAAAATTAGCCCCTCTGCTCTTCCACACTTTCATGGACTTACCTTTGAGGACCCTGACACATTTATGTTTGAATTTTTTGTTGTTTGCAAGACTTATGACTACACCTCTGATGACCAGAATTTGAAGCTATTCCCATCCACCCTTAAGGATGCAGCCCTGCGCTGGTTCATGGGTCTGCCTGGGGATAGCATCACTACCTGGGCACAGATGGAAGAGACCTTCAATAACAAATACAAAGACTACTTTAGGTCCAAGGAAACTAAGGATGAAATATTTAGGATGACTCTAGGACCTGATGAATCCCTAAAGGACTATGAAGAGAGGTTTCAATTAAACTATAAGAGAGCCAACTTTACTCTTGATCCTGCATCACTTAAACTTTTACTTCTTCGAGGGATTGGAGAAGAGATGATAGAAAACTTGAATATGCTATCAGGAGGATATATCTACCAAAAACCCTATGAAACAATCAAAATTGTCTCCTAGAACCATTCTAGGGCTTTTAGGAAGATGGGAAGAGTTGGCCAAACCACATCCAATACCCCTTCCTCTTACACCTTCATCAAACATGAGATTGGGAATATGCTAAAGGACTTAAAGAGTGATATGCTTCACACCCTTGCTTTTCAAATGGACACAATGCAAGTCAAAAGGAAGCAAGAGGAAGCAGAGAGAGCCCTAGCCATATGTTGTCCTAGATGTACCAGGAAACACCCAAGAAATGAATGTCCACTTAATTTTATAAAGGTTTTCTTAGTCTGTGAGGAGAATCATGCCACCGAAAAGTGTCCCTCCTTACCTGGACTTAAATTTTCATATCAAGGTGGGGAAGCAATTCCAGAGCAACTATGTTTCATCAACTAGAGAAGGCCTTAAGGCCCTCCGTCATATCAACAAGGTATGAAAGGTGCACCTTACTCTTACTATCACAACAATTAGAGTGAACCCATGCAAGCTTGGTACACCCCCACTCCTCCATCCTGGTCTACACCTCCTACATGGCCTTAAAACCCTTCATATCATCCTCAGCCAGTCAACCAACCATTTCAGTTGTATGTTCCACAACAACCTCAGTGGAACAATCCATCCCAAGGTTGGAGGCCTCAACAAAATCAACCACCTGCTCTAATTCCTCCACCCTAACCTCAACCTCATCTTACTCATGCTGCTCCACCTAGGCTACATATACTTGAACAACCCAATCCAAACCTGAACAAAAAACAGGCACAGAAGGCTCCCAGTGGAGAAAAATCCTATCCAGCTTATGCTGTGGAGATACAGGAGGTTAATCTCAGGTCGGGAAGAGTACTCCAAGACAACCATCAACCATATACACCTATAGAGGTTGAGGAGGAGAAGGAAGAAGGTAACACTCAAATCCAACAACCTCCTTTTCCTAAGCGCTTGATCCACCCTATTCATGACACCCCATAGGAGACTGAACTCCTGGGATAATTGGAAAATTTGTGTGTAAATATACCACTTCTCCAAGTCATTAAGGATGTCCCTATCTACAATAGGCTCATCAAAGAAAAGTGCTTCAAGAAACCTAGGAGAAGGAAGAGAGATACCCCCACCATTAATGTGGTAGGACAATTGTCTGACCTAATGCTGGGGAAGGTGATATTTCCAAAGTACCTGGACCCTGGTAGTCCAGTTGTTGATGTGAATAGATGGTGTCATAGTCCCCAACGCTCTGATTGATCTACGGGTTGCCATCAATATCATGACCAAGGAAACTATGCTGAAAATTAATCTCCAAGGGACTTTGAGGAAAGCCACAATAGTTCTGCAACTTGCAGATCAGTCCATAATAACTCCGGAAGGAATTGTTGAGGATTTTATGGTTATCATTGACTCTTGGGAGTATCCTACAAATTTCCTAGTCCTGCAACCCAAAACAAAGTTTAATGGTTATCCCTCATCTTAGGGAGACCTTGGTTAGCCGCTGCAGATGCTTATATTAGTTTTCAGGCCAAAAACATGACTATCAAAAATGGGTGTTTGTCTAAACAGCTAGTGTTATATCCTACAGCCCAACCTTCCATTGATCATGATCTCCCTATATGGTTGGAGGATGAAGAATATGAGTTATATAACACTGCCCCTATGTGTACCGTAGATGCTATTCTTAGAGGGGGGCAGCTTGATGAAGATGAACTCATCGACCATGCCATTCAAAACCAGTCCTCCACTAACATTCCTCTTGAAACCTTAGTCAAAGAGTCTGAAAGCCAACCTTGGATAGAACTGCACTTAGTTGAGTCAACCTTTGAAACCACCAAGGCTATTGATTTTGGCCCATCCAAATCTCTAAAAATCAACCCAAACCTCTCGAATGAAGAAGAGAAGCAGTTATACTAGCTTTTGAAAGAAAATCTTGAAGCATTTGCTTGGGATTACAAGGAAATGAAAGGGGTGCATCCTTCAGTATGCAAACATCATATTTACATCAAATAAGGATGCAAGCCTATGAGACAAACCCAAAGAAGGATGAAACCGACTCTGAAGGACATAGTCAAAGAAGAGTTGCATAAACTATTGGATGCAGCGTTCATATATCCTATATCCGACAATGAGTGTGTATCTCCTCTTGTCCTAGTCCTAAAGAATAATGGGAAGTGGCGAATTTGTGTTGATTATCGAGAACTTAACAAAGCCACCAAGAAATACCATTTCCCTTTGCCCTTTATAGACCAAGTCCTGGATGGCCTTGCGGGAAAGAAGTTATTTTCCTTCTTAGATGGGTTCAGTGGGTACAATCAGATTCAATTCAGCCCTGAAGACTAGGATAAGACTACTTTCACCTTCCCTTGGGGTACCTTTGCTTATAGAGTCCTACCCCTTGGGTTGTGCAATGCCCTAGCTACCTTCCAAGGAGCTTTCCGGAGCATCTTTTCTAAGTTACTCCATGACTCTGTCGAAATCTACATCGATGATTTCACATCATATGGGGATGACTTCCAAGAAGATCTCTCCAATTTGGGTAAAGTAATAATAAGGTGCATTGAGATGCATCTCTCCTTGAACCCAGAAAATTGTGAATTCCTGAAGAAATAAGGTGTTGTATTAGGACACTCCATATCCCAAGCAGGAATACAGATAGAATCAAACAAAATCACTATCATCAAAAGGGTACCTACTCCTCAAAAGCAGAAAGATGTCAGGAGTTTCTTAGGCTTAGCTGGTTACTATAGAAGGTTCATCAAAGATTTCAGCAAGATGGCTTCACCATTATTTGGGTTATTGGCCAAGGATTCTGATTTTATTTGGTCTGGTCCTTGTCAAGAGGATTTCGAGCTCATTAAGGGAAATTTGACTACTGCCCCCATCGTTCGAGGTCCAAATTGGACTCTACCTTTCCACATCCACACTGATGCATCCGACAAAGTTGTAAGGGCAGCATTAGGAAAATTAGAGGACAAAATCCCTTATGCCATTCATTTCATCAGCAAGAAATTGTCCAAGGCCGAGCTTAATTATATTGTTACTAAGAAGGAGATGTTATCCATTTTCCATTCCTTGAAAAAATTCAAGCATCATGTAACTGGATATCAGAACTTTGTTCACACTGACCACACAGCCATCAAGTATTTAATGAAAAAACCGGATGTTAATGCTAGAATAATTATATGGTTGTTACTTTTGTAGCAATTTGATTTGACTATTGTTGATAAACCTGGAAAGGAAAATGTTGTTGAAAATTTTTTGTCCAGGTTAGCTCTCCCTGCAGGTGAAGAAGGAATGGTGGATGACCAGCTGCCATATGAGCATCTCTTTTCTATATCAACACTCTTACCATGGTTTGCTGGTATAACCAACTACTTGGTTGTTGGGAGACTCCCTCCTAATATTTCATTTAGGGAGAGGAGCAGAATCATCAGAAAAAGCGCCCCTTTCACATGGATTGGGGGAAACCTTTTCAAGCTACGCCCTGATCAAATCCTAAGGAGATGTCTGGGGGAGGAAGAGGTTTTTGATATCCTCTCTGCATGTCATGACAGCCCATGTGGAGGCCACTTTTCTGGAAAGAGAACTGCTTACAAAGTTTTACAAGCGGGGTACTATTGACCTACCCTTCACCAAGATTCCAGAAGATACACCAACAAGTGTGACCAGTGCCAAAGGATGGGGAAACCCACACAAAGGGATGAGATTCCTTTGCACCCTCAGGTGGCTCTTGAGCCATTTGAAAAGTGGGGCATGGACTTTGTTGGACCTATCAATCCACCATCCGGACAAAAGAAGTATATCATAGTCTGCACTGATTACCTAACAAAATGGGTTGAAAAAAAAGCAGTGAAGGTAGCAACCAAGGAGAAAGTAGCAGAAATTCTGAGGGAGAATGTGTTTTACAAGTTTGGGTACCCCGGATAAATTGTCACTGATCAGGGAGCACAATTCACCTCTCACCTCCTTGAGAATATTTTGAGGAAGCACAAGATTAATCTTAGAACTTCTACTGCCTACCACCCTCAGGCGAATGGCCAAGTAAAAGTAACTAACAGAGCTTTAGAGATCATCCTAACCAATGTTGTGAGCAAGAGAAAAAAATATTGGGCAGACAGATTGGTAGAAGCTACTTGGGCCTACAACACTACTTGGAAGACAACAACAGGATTCACTCCTTATCAACTAGTCTATGGTAAGAAGGCTCTACTTTCATTTGAGTTTGAATTCAATACTTTAAGAATGGCAGCTAAATTAAATCTAGATCTATAAAATTCCCAAAAAGAGAGGTTTCTTCAACTAAATGGATTGGATGAGTTCATAATGCAAGCACTTCTTCACACGGAGGTAGTTCAGCTACAAAGGAAGGTCTAACATGACAATAACATCAAATAAAAGACCTTCCAAGAAGGATATTGGGTGTTGTTATATGATTCAAGGTTTAAATATTTCAAAGGCAAGCTAATGACAAGATTGTGGGGACCTTACATAGTGGAACATTTTTTTGATAATGGCGCAGTTCAAATTAGAACCATAGATGAGGAAGGAATCCCCTTGCTTGTTAATGGTCACAGACTTAAAATTTACAAGAAGCCTTTGTTAAGGGCATAGTTCATAAATTCAATAAGAAGAGAGGTGACGTGATGGGAAACTCCATAGTTTCCCACACCTCCTCAAAAAATTTAAAAAAAAAATAAAAGATCCATGGGTGAAAACCCTCTCTGAGGCACCCAAGGCAAGTTTGTGGGTTGAAAACCTCGATGGAGGCAACTCACTTGCTCAAAAAAAAAAAAAAAAAAGAGAGAATAAAGATCCATGGGTGAAAACCTCTCTAAGGCACCCAAGGCAAGTTTGTGGGTTGAAAACCTCCATGGAGGCAGCCCACTTTCTTTCAAAAAAAAAACATTTGTATCTCTGTTTTTTCTGTGTTTGTTGTTTTGCAGGTTATTAATGGTTTATGGAAACACAGGGAAGAATTCATCTTCTTTTCCCTTCTTCTATTTTACCATCCATCCCATCATTCACTCCATTCATTTCCATAACTCCTTCTATCACCTCCATACACTGTATTCCTCCATTCCTTAGCACAGTGTAGCAAAAGAAAGCAAGCCACAAACTGCTACAAACATCAGGAAGTTCCTTCAAAAAGAAAGTTGTTCACGGACTGCAAAGAAAAACAAGAAGGAAAGCTGCATAACATAATCTAGGAGGACGAGAATGCCACCCATGGCATCTGGAGAACCCCCACGCAGCATCTACAACAAGAAGAAAAATCAAGAAAGATCAACATCTCACTCAGATAGTTTCTCATTTAGTAAGCTGCTCATTCAGAAAACAGGAAAATAAGGAAGAACAGAGCATATAAGAGGCTTGTCTCCAAATTCTAGCTCCTTCAAACGCCTTGAAAACAATAGGTAAACTCAGGTATAGCTTCTCACCTCTCTATGCATCCATAATAGCTAGAAATAATTAAATATGCAGACTTAGAGTTTAAGGGTAAGAAATGTGGCCAGTTAGCTTGGCCACCATCGTGAAGTATGACTAGGGAGACCTGCAAAGTCACGGCACCTGGGCATGCAAAAGAAAAAAATTAAATCAAGTGGAGTAGAGGAGAACAAGGGGAGGAAACACACAGTCCATCATGAATTAACAGACAGAAGGAAACAACGATCTCTAACGAAAATTGGATCTGAGGTCGAGTTACATAAGCGCTCCAAAATTAGTTGCGCAATATAATAAAAATAGATCTCGTCTCATCCAAACCAGTGAATTTAGGATTTTTGAGGGAAAGAGACCGAAGGTAGCCCACAACACGGAAGTACCAAGAGTGGAATGCATATTTGAACATCGTGCAGCAACAATAGCAGCAGCACAACATCACCAGAAGTCGAGCTAGCTTCCGAAGTATACCTCATATCAGACACAGTAGCAAGGGACTAAGGGAAGCTTTTATATAAACCCAAAAAAGGCATAATTCTACTCCTAACCTTAGAGAAGAAGAACTAGAAGAGGAACAAGAATCAACAAAAGAAGGAGAGGAAGAGACAAAGGGCCAAGGAAAAACATAAGAGATGGCAATAAAAGTCATAGAGGTAGTAGAAAGTGAGGAAGAAGCAGACTCACAACACAACACCACATCCCCTCAAGACAAAGAGGAAGTTTCCACCTTAGCTCCTCTAAGCACAAAGAGAAAAAGGAATACCTCTATGTATTTCAGAGCTGACAAGAGTCAGAGGATAATTCAGAGAGAGCCAGAAACTCCTCCCACGAGCCCAATTATCATTGAAGAATCACCAAGGGAGGAGGAAATAATCGAAGAAACAGTTCGAAAGGAGCAGTTGCAGAATGCACATGCAGAGAATGTAGCACTAAAGGAGAAATTGCAGCAAAAAGGGCAGCAAGTAGCCACCATGGTAGACTTATGCATAGAAGCCCTTCAGCACAGATTCCCTTCTGACTTGTAGAAATTTATAAACATAATAATGTATTTCCGGATTCTCCTGATCTAACAATTTAATCTTATGTTAAATACAGAATCCTTCCACTTAATTCTTTGCAGAAATTAGATCGCCAATTGCTAACATATGAATAAAAATCAATCACACATATGTTTTACCGGGAAAGCTTAAAGCTAAAAACCCCAACTATCATATATTATGTATATCAATGGAACATGTAACAATCTCATACAAAGCTCAGCTCATAGAGCTCTCAGTACAATATACAATCGTCACACACTGTCATGTAGAAATTTGCATATCTATGCACCAATTTCTTGCCTTCTGACAGCTTGCCTCCACTGCGCAATCCTTGCTGAAGAAGATCCCTGAATGAATTTGATCTTTCCTTGCTTGTACTACGCAATCCTCATTGGCATCTCCAACGTGTGTGTAGATGCATTGAATGCATCACTATAGTCACAACTGATAGACAAACGCACCCTTTCACCCATCTCTCCACTGGGTCTCCACTGGATCTGACATGCAAGTAGTTAACTGTTGTATTTATTCAGTTGCAAGTAAGACACTACTTGTGAATTAATTAAATAATCAATTCACTCATCTTTCACTAGTGTATATTTCGTGACAACTAGCACAATTGAGTTTAACTCACTTAACTAAGTTAAACTAAATAACAACCCACATAACTACTCTTCCAATTCTGTTACAACTTGCCACAGTTACTTATAACGAATTTCTCCATGCATGAGTCACCAACCACCCTAGGAATTGCGTAATTCCTTCAGCCCACTGATGTGCCACATCTGTTCACTGAAATCAAGTGCTCCAAGAGAATAAGTTATTATTTATTGTCTGATTATTATTAAGGGCTAATAATAATCAACATGCATTCTATTTTTAGATTAGTGATCTATTAATAGACTTCGCCCATATTCTAAAAATAGAAATTCATCCAAAGATAGAATTTTCTCAACCATCTAGAATCAGCATCCTGCTAATTTTAAAATATGCTAGCCATTCTAAAAATAGTCATACACATAAAAATAGCCATCATTAGAAAGAAATGCAGGAGGAGCATATTAGTTGCTCCATCATTAGACATATTTGGAGGGGTTAATGGCCACTTTTTTGCCTTCTTAGAACTTTTTTTCTTGCATTTTTATTATTATTTGGTTTTATTATGCTAGTATAGGTGGCGATTAAGAATAACATACTCTGAGTGCCTAATATGAGGTTGAGTGCAGAAAATCATGAATTATTAGCATTTTTATAAGGATTTTATCATAAAGACTTGGAGGAGACAGCAAAGAGAAATTATAGGAGGATTTTCCACCCTCCTTAACTCTCACAGGCAGCCAAAGGATCCCAAAGATTCTCTCCAACAATTTGAATTCCAAAGGCAGCCAAAGGATCCCCAAGGATTCTCTCCAGCAATTCAAATTCCAGAAAGTAGCCAAGCAACTCAAAGAGGAGTGAACCCAATATTTGTTTACTTGGAGTCAAGTGGACTCAATCACATTTTCTAGGGAGTTTTTGGTAGCTTCCTTGTAGAATAAATAGAGCAAAGCTAGAGCTAGGAAGGGTCAGAACTTTGTTGCAAGCTATTGAGATTTTTATTATTTTACTCAGTGATCAAACTTTCAGAAATGTATGAGGCTATTCTTTTATGAAATGAGCAGACTGATTTCATTTTACTGATTGAAGTTTCAGAGAGCTAGGCTCGTGGGTTAGGGCCCTATCCATGTGCCTTAGCCTCTCTGCTGTATTTGTTCTCTGCTTTCTATCATTCCATTAGTTCCGCTTATGATAATTTTGTTTATGTTTCAAGTTGTTGTTTAGTTTTGCTTTCAGTGTGCTATTGTAGGTTTCATTTGCTTGCGAGTAATAGGATAGAGGAGAAAAACCAAAAGCTTGTGGATCAAGACCCCCTTCTCATCTCTGTCAATAGAGTTCGAGGAGGGCGAGCCTTCCCACAGACCCAAAACTGATTTTTGTTCACTGTTTCTGAGATTAAAAGAAGGGTTGCACTACCGTTTTCTAGTCTTCCGTTGCACTATAGTTTTTACGCATTTTTCTGTTTTTCATGCATAGATTAGTAGATTTGTTTACTGGAATTGATGTTAAAGCCCCAGAGCAACTCCCTGGTGCCTTCTCGTTTCATTTTCCATCTCTGTCTTCATGGCCTGAACACTATTTTTACGCATCGCGGCTACTGCACCTTTTTTTATTCTCAAAAACTCCCCCAAAACCTTCAAGTTCACCTTCTATCCATTCTTTTCACTTTGCGCAGCTATTGCAACCATTTTAACTTGAAAACCCTCCAAACACTTTAAATTTTGAACTCCACCTTTCCTCCTCGAAATTCCTACTATTGCACTTTGCATTCTCCTCCCGACTACACTATCACTTTTCCGCCAACCTTGCGATATTGTGATATTGCAAAATCGTAATTCGCAATTTCTATTGGTTTCCTTTAAGACTTACCGCTCCCAATGCCGATTGCGATATTGTCATCGCACTCCGCCACCTGTCCCACTGCCATGTCACCCATCGCATTTCGCACTTTGAAACCTCTTTCTAAACAACACTTCCTCTATCCCTCCAACTTTGCGATATAGCATTTCGCACTTCGTAGTTTTTATCCCATTACATTTCACACTTCACAGTTTTTTTCCCCATCACATTTCGTAAATTTTGGACTTACCGCAATCGCATTTCGCATTTCGCAACTTTTCCCCTTTTCCTTTAACACTCCACGCTCCAAACGCCAATTGCGATATCACTCTATACTCCACCACCAGTCCCACCGCCACGTCATCCGACTCATCGCAAATCACAAATCTCACTTTTTATTTTGTTCCCTTTATCACTTACCGCTCCTGTCTGGCGATTGTGATATCGCTTCATACTCCGCCACCGGTCCCACCACCACATCATCCACTACATCGCACATCGCAAATGAAACTTTTATTCTGTTCTTGTTTGCCTTTACTGCTCCAAACGTCGATTTCGACCACCCTCCATCGTAACTCCACCATTGCACTTTTTAAATCATTCCACTCCAAAGCATTTTTGCGCCATAATAAAGCTTTAAAAAGGTTTAAACCCGCTCTTTCCACCTCTAAGCCTTGTTTCATGTGTTGAGCCCTCCATTAGCACCTTTAGCTCATTTTCCTCCAAACTGCAAGCCACACTTTGTCAAGTTTAGTTTATCATGAGTAGTTGCATGGTTAGAAGCATGATAGCATGGTAAATACATCAGAGGATAAGTAGGGTGTGTTTAGTCGATTGGCCTAGTTAGGTGAAACTTAGTTTAGTTTCTTTTCAGTCATTTCCTTTTGCAGATTAAATTAGTTTCCTTTCTATCATTTCCTTTCTGCACATTAAATTAGTTTCATTTCTGTCATTTCATTTTTGCAAATTAAGTTATTTTCTGTCATTTCCTTCCAACAATTTAATTTTCAGTTTTTATCATAGTTTAAGAAATAGCACCCTTTTGTAAAGCAGAATAGGATGGCATGAATAAAATGCATATGCTATGTATATAGCACTGTCACCTCCAAGTTTGTACGAACCCCGGGTTGATAAAGTAAAGTAGGGTAGCCCGTGGGAGTTGCAACACCCTTGGTGCAATACCATGGCTCACCAGTACCCTCCAGATCACTGATCTGATACAGAATTTTTTATCTCTCTATGATGAAGGGATTTCATTAAGCCATCCGAAAAAATGTACCTATTATTGCATCCCACCCAAGGTTCAAAACCAATGTGACACCGTTCACCATTCGCAATTCTGCACGCCAAGCCTTTATCCATCAGACCAAGCACTGACAAAGTAGTCTTCCAGATCTTGGATACTTTGCGAGTGTCTTTTTTCGGGAGTTTAATCCAATCATCAACTGGGATGGGGTTGATATATTTTATTTTCACCACCGACATCTAGAGGTTATTTTTTATTAGGATATGCTAGCCCGATTTTGCAGCTAGAGACGTAGCAAAATGTTTGAGATGTTTGATACCCCAACCACCCCACTCCTTTGGTTTGGAAATTTTCTCCCAAGCCACCCAATGGAGGATATTCTTATCCTCCTTCCCTAACCATAAGAAATTGCTGCAAATACTTTCTATTTTTTTAATAATACTCGTGGGGACCCATGCTAGAGCGATCCAGTACACCAGAATAGCCATTAAAACTGATTTAATAAGAACAATTATCTCTGCCATGGAAAGCCACTTGTGACTCCATACATTAATCCTCTTTTCAATTTTTGAAATCAGACAATACCAATCTTGTTTGCGATAGGATTCTGGTTTGAGGAAGTACCCCAGGCACTTGATGCAATAACCAAAAGAAGATTGGTTGAAAGGGAGAAGGTTGAAAGTCCAAGCCAGTTCAACCTCCAAAATGCCCTCATGAGTGAGTGATGACTTCTGATTGTTGATAGTCATATCCGTAGCCTTCATAAAAAGGTCTAGAATGATTTTAAGATTATGAATTTTCGATATGCTCCCATTACAAAAAAAGAGGATGTCGTCCACAAAAAGGAGGTGTGATATAAAAATATTTGTGGCCACTTCAACAGCCCCAAAATACCCAGATCTCCTAGCCTGATGAAGCAATTGACTTAAACCCTCAGCAGCCAAGAGAAATAGTAGCGGGGAGAGGGAACAACCTTCTCTCAGCCCTCTTTTGTTGAGGAAGAAAGGAGAGATTTCCCCATTAATAAGAATATCAAAAGACACATTAGTAATACAGCTCATGAACTAGTTGATGAAGTTAATGTAGAAGCACAAATGAGTAAGAAGAAGACTTAAGTAGAGATAGTTGACACGATCATAAGCCTTTGAGAGATCGATCTTCACAATCATACATTTTTTGCGAGATAATTTTACACTGTGAAGAGTATCCTAAGCCACACCAATGGCTTCATGAATTTTCCTGCCATCTAGGAATCCAACTATTATTTAGAGATAGATTTAGATAATATGGGCTTTAACCTATTAGCAATAGTTTTTACAATGACTTTCTAAATACAATTACATAGGGATATAGGTCTAAAGTTGTCGAAAGAGATAGGAGAGACCTTCTTCGGAATGAGAGCCAATAAAGGCAACTTGAGGGCATTATGGATGTGTCCAAGTGTCCTAGATTCTTCCACCACATTTGTGAGGGAAACCCCCATCAAATTGAAGAAATGCTCAAAAAATTCCACCGTCCAACCATCCGAACCAGGGCTTTTATCTTTTTGCATGGATTTTGAAATTAACTCAACTTCTTTTTCCTCCACCAGAGCCAAGAGATGGATATTGTCCTCCTCATCAGCATAACGAGTGAAAATTTGGGCAACCTTGATGATTTCCCCAATCGATACCCCTCCATGTTCATCATAAATATTCTTAAAATATGATTTCCTCAAATTTGAAAGGTCTTTGAAATATTTCGCCATACCTCCCTCCGGTGTTTCAAGTTCCCAAATGTTATTTGAGTTGTTTCAACCTTTGGCATAATTGTGGAAAAAAAAAATATTCTCGTCACCAACAATAAGACAAATGGCTCTGCTTTTCAGCCTCCATTTTTCTTCCTTGTAACTCAATATTTTTCTTCTCCTGAGTTCTAGATCTTTGATTCTACCTCTCGAAGCTTCATCCAGAAATCCCTCATCCCCATTTCCATTTATATGTTCTAGAGAGTCTGAAATATCATGAAGGGATTTAGAATCTTTCTTCTCCTTCTCTTTAGCCCAGGTTATAGTAGCCTTCTTAATATTATTCAAGTTATTAACTAATGCCTGGGCATAGGAACCACCCTCATTTACACAAAAAGGTCCCCAAGTGTCAATGACCAATTGGTGGTAGTCCCCCTCTTTCAACCAACCCACATTAAACTTAAAAGGTGAGGTTGGCTTCTTATTCAGACCAGCCAGCTCCAGCAAAATCGGGGAGTGTTCTGATTCACCTCCCGTGTCAACCCATTGGCGAAAGCTAGCAACATTATTAGCAAAATCATCACTCAAGAGAAAGAGGTCCAAAATTTTAGCAATTTGTGCCTCCCCCACCCAGTAGTTTCTCCAAGTAGGAACTGAATTGATCAGATTTGAATCAATCAGGTTGCCTTCCCTTAATTTTTTGAGAAATAATTCCACAAGGGGGTCTTCCCTAGCATTCAGACCCCAAGCCTCCGATCTTCCCAGAGAGAAATTAAGGTCACCCCCCACAATCAAATTCATACCTTTCATGTAAGATTTGTCTAAGAGAGTATTCCAAAACCCCACTCTGTCAGAGCAGGGGCCATCAGTATTAACTAAAGTGAAATTTGAAACAAGTTCCATGGAAAAAACCTTCACCCCAATCAGGAGCTCAGAGGTCCAACAATTATTAAGTTTGACAATGCCATTCTTTAGACATGTATTCAAACCTCCAGACTACCCCCTAACATCAGAGGTGACAAAGGACCACCCGGGGAGGAAATAAGAGAGGAAAATTGATATTTTTTCTCCAGTTCCCAAAGTCTCTTACAGCAACAGGACATCTGATTTATAGTGTAAAATAATATTTTTAAAAGATAGTTTTTTGGGTACACTAGCCAAACGCCTACAGTTAAATGATAACACAATCATTTAGTCACTATATTCGAGGAAGTTGTTGCTCTAAGCACCCCTTTGAGGAAAAGTTTTCTGCCATCAAATAAATCAATTATAGATTTTAACTAAGCTTTGGATAGGTCAGATTTTCTCCTCCTCATTCTTTTTACTTTATCAATAGGAGTCGATTTTCCCAGACCTCCAAATATTTCCTTATCCAACATCTTCTTATCTCTGAGTCTCAGGTTGTAGGGGATAGTGTGAATAGAGAGTTTAGGGATAGTAGTTATAATGTTGTCCATAGCCAAAGAAAGGTTGCTAACATAGAGTGAAGAAATTGGATCCTGCCTAGAAGGACCAAGCATCGTCATAAAATTTAATAAAAGATCAAAAGAGTTTAAAGTAGGAGATGAGGGAAAGGGGGTAGTACCCGCTAAATCCAACTCTGGATCAGCAGGGGGGGACGCCATCTAGTCCTGACAGGGCTCCATCACTGCATCTAGCATTTCCTCTTTTCCTCTAGAGTTTGGTACCTCCCTGTGTGTCTCTTCAACTGTGTGAGGGATACCATCCATGGCCTCCCATCCCATCTTGTCATCCAATTCCTCTTGTTGTTTGACTTCATTTCTAATTCGTGGGCCATGGTTTGTACCACTTTTTTGTCTCCTCCTTTTGTTGAAGCCAAGTGGGCAATCTCAGGCCTGAAGTCCCTGCTTGTGACATCTGTGGCACTGAAAGGGTAGATGTTCATAATGAATCAACTGATCGAAAGCATGACCATCCGTGTTCAAGATCATCTTCGCAATCAATCCCTCTCTCAGAGCCAACTTAACCAATATGCACGCAGTGTTCTTGGATCAAGTTTCCAGAAAGGACATATCTGCCTCCAGAAAAGACCCCAAGCTATTTCCAATTGCCTGAAAAACTTCCATCGTCCAGAAATGTGGGGGAAGTGCTGGAAGTCTAACCCACATAAGTATCTCATCCAGCCTCTCTCTATTTGCATTGAATAATCGAGTCCATTTCTTAAAAAGAATTCAGGAAATGCCAAAACCCCATTGTCTCTCTAGTACCCAATCCAAAGTAGCTGGATTCTTGAAGTTTACCATGAACCACCCTTTAGACAGGTTAATAACCTCCACTTCCCTATCAGCAACATCATCCCAACTCCTCTTAATCCATTCTGAGATATATTCCACAGAGAAAAACTTCCCTCTTGCTCTACCCACCAAAATAGACTCAGGTACCGCCATCACACTATCAAAATGTAGGTCTACCCTGAAAACAAAATTTGGGTATTTAGAGCTCTCCTTTATAACTTTCCCTTTCTCTCTCTTGACTCCTACCTGACCATCGAATTTCACTGAAAATTTTGATGATTTTGAATTACCTCCTGAAGCCTCCCCCTACTTAGTGCTATCAGAGGGTTCACCCCCCCTGAAGAACATCATCCTCTTCTAGTCTCAGGAAAGGAGCCAAAGTACTAGATATCGAGACCATATTTCCCCCTGCCCAAAGTATGAGACCATCTTCCATAAATTTTTCACCTTCCCTTTCAGTGATAACCCCTTGCTAGCCCGAGAGTCCGCCACTCAATCCTCCAAATGTAAAACTACCAAAACAACCTTGGGTACCCCAGTCTAAGCCTTTGCGGCCAGAGGCTCCTTTCATAGTGAAACCCTCTTGAAGGAGTGATTCGTTACCCGAGTTGGGGACAAAGGTCTCAACATTCACATGCCAGGATGACCCTCCACCTTTCTCCTCATAAATATTTGGAGCCTCGACACCAAAACTTGTATCAAAACCCACCTTCCCTTCACCACCCACTCCAAAAACTATGTCCTCCAGACCACCTGAATGAAGCAGAATAGGGGGAATAAATTTTTTTTTAAGCCCATTTGTTTCCACCGGAGCTGTAACAAGACAAAATCTATCAACCCCCATCCCTATCGATACCGGAAGATATGATGACCCAGTTCTGTTAGTGACTCGTGGGGATAGGGTTTTGAGGTCCACCCCCTTAAGAGAAACAAACCCCTCAATAGGGTTCCACCTAAGCTTCTCCTCCCCGACTCTCTCATTATGTGACTGGGCCGGAAGGGAAACCTTTGCCAGGTTTTTTTTTGCTGGTTCTAACCCCAATACTGAAAGTATATCCTCAGCCACCGACTCCACGTCAACAAACTCCTTCTCCTTTCCCATATTGCAGAAAACCTGGAACCGTAAGGTGACCCCTAACCTTCTGGTAATAGTCACTAAGTAAACTGACAAGAAGTAAATTGGGTCTCTTCCCTTGACAAAGAGAAAAAATTATGAACAAAAAACATCGTTTTGGGCTTCCAAACACATAAAAGTCAAAACCCAAAAATCTTCATAGGCTAAAACCGCCGACAGGCACAGTAGAAAGGAAATTGTAAAAAAACACAGCAACCCACAGTGAGTAGGAGTGAAATGAGACTTACCTCCACCCAACGCAAATTGCATGTGTTTCTGGACCTGGAAGCGACAGCTAAAAGTTTGGGACACCTCAGAGAAAAGTATAGCACAGCAGAAACAACCCTCTCTGAAAAAATAGGGATCACGTACTTCCCCTGCAGAAAAAATGAAAGAGCTAATGACAAGCGATTAACAAAACCAAAATGCAAATGCCCATGTGTCGGAATGCTGAGACCCAATGTGGTTAATGATCATACTGCCAAGTGGTATGTTTTCCCCCATCCCCGACAACACCTAGCCTGCTCGTCAACCAAACACCCGCCCGCCATGCAAGTGTCCACTGTGTTCACCCTACTACACCGATACGAACGCCAATGAAATCGCTAGGGTTTCTGTAATTCTAGAAATGCTAGGGTTTCTGCCATTACTGTCGAGCTCCATAACTCCTTTGGCTTAAGTCCTCTTTTTCCCCTCAATAATAACACACCCTATCCATTCAAAAAGTGTGTTATAACTCTTGTGTTTTCAAATATTTTCACTATCTATTAATTTTTTTAATTTAATTAATATTTTAACATTCAACTTTTTTTTTAGCATTCATTATTTTTAAATTTAATTTAATGTTTAATATTGCATTTCAACATAATTTCTCATTTCATATTTCATTGTTTGACATGAAATTGTGCAATATTCATTTTCAAATATATATTTTTTAATATTAAATATTTTTTTTTTTAATATTCCCGAGAGATGGTTGAACTCGCTGGCGGGCTCTGCAACTATTTGTGCTAGGGTCATTTCATATATTGAATGTTTAATTTTTTAATAAACAATTTTTAATTTTTAATATTGCTTATTTCTTATTGTGTATTTATTTTTTATATTAAATTTTAAATTTTAAATATTAAATATTTAATATTAAATTTTCAATATTAAATATTTAAATGTGTCAATATTTATGTTTAAATATCGACTAAATATTAAATGTCGTCTCTTGTTGGTAATATTTTATATTTCAAAATTTTAATATTTTATAATATTTATATTTTAATATATTTTACTACTACCTTAAAAAATCAACATTTTCACTTATTACCAAAGTTGAAAGTTCAATATGGGTAATATTTAATATTTCAAAATTTTAATATTTTATAATATTTATATTTTAATATATTTTACTACTACCTTAAGACATCAACATTTTTACTTAATACGTTAATTTTATATTACAAAGTTGAAGGTTCAATATTTTAAGATTGAGCAAATCTAGAAGCGAACCTCAAAATTAAAAGCAATACACCCTATCCTATTCTCCTTATAGAAGTGGGTATTTCCCTTATCGAGAGCCTAGCTATGACTAGGCTTCTGCTTGTACAAACACAATCTCAATAGCATAGGAGACCAAAGACTTCCTAAGCTAGCTTTAAATTCCAGCCAAAACCACCTAAGGTCAAACGAGGTTGGTATAAAGACACCAGGGCCTGGTTAAACCATTGGGAGATCAACGAGAATGTTGCTTTGTAAAACATTAATAACATTAAAAAAATTGTTACTTCTAAGTTCAAAGAAAAAATGTGGTGTGAGAAAGATTTGGCAGCAAAAAAAAAGTTAAGATATTATAAGGAGGTCATCAACCCCACCCTAGAAGATCAAAAGTATCTCTTTGTTTTAACTAGCTCAAAGAAGAAAATTAATATAACCAAGATTAGAACGAACTCTCATGAGCTCCATAATGAAACTAGTCGTTGGACAGTTCCTAAAACACCTTGGATGGAAAGGATCTGCCATCTCTGTGAGAATATGAACATCTAGGATGAAAATCACTTCCTCTTACAGTGCCCTGCGTACAACCACATTAGATCTCAATTTCATAATCTTTGTTGCAATACTGACATTCCCAACCTTTTAAGATGTTAAAATTATAGTGAGCTTCTCTCCAAGCTTTTTTAGCATAGGAATAAAATCTTAAATCAAACTAAATAATTCATTTCTTTAGGTCCGATAGACCAAAGATGATTCTTCGCTATCGTCGGCTATCATCGCCGCCGTCAGTTATCATCATCATCGCCATTTCAATATCATCAAGCATCATTATGCTTATCACATCGCTATTTTATTGAATTTTATGTTTAAATGTTTAGTTATATTTTATGTTATACGTTTATGTTTAAAATTTTATATTTTATGTTTAAAAATCTATATTTTATTTGTATTTTATGTTTATGTTTAAAAGTTTATATTTATGTCTAAAATTTTCCTAAATTTATATTAAATTATAAATTTAAATTAAATTAAATGTTATATTTATGTTTAAAAATCTATGTTTTATGGATGTGTTTATGCTTAAAAGTTTCTCTTATAAATATATATTAAATTATAATTTTAAGTTAAATTAAATGTTATATGTTTTTAAGTTACATTATTAATAATTTAATATTATATTTTTTTATATTTATATTAAATTTAATATATTTATATATTAAATTTAATATGTTTATTGAATGGTATGTTTATATTTAATTATACATTTATGTTTAAAAGTTTACATTTTATGTTTATTTTTAGAAGTTTGCATTTTATGTCTATCTTTAATTACTTATATTAAACTATATACACTTAAATTAAATGTCATATGTTTTTAAGTTACATTATTAATAAATTAAATTAAATGTTATAGGGTGAAAATGTGAAGTTGGGAAACACTTTTTGCCCTTTTTTGACATTGAAAATTGTAATTTTCTATGATTTTCAACTTCAACTCCACTAAACTTCATATTTTTATTGCAAACTATGCTTTGACATAAAAACAAGAATTGTAGAGAATTGTCTTACCTCCATACCCATATTTTTTTTTTTTAAATATTGACATATAGAGGGGTAAATTTCTTGTTTACTAATTGCATATACTTGAAATTTTCAGGCAAACATAAATAGTCACTTTATCATCCTTTACTTTTTTTAGGGAAGGTTATTCATTTTTTGGAAAAAACCATAGCATCATAATCTGCATATATTGCACTAGTGCACAGACTATTTTTTGGTAATTTTCGGATTAAATCACTATTTTTTATTATTTTTTGAAATGGACGAAGACAAAAAAGCAGTGATGTTTCAGTACATTTTATCATCCTTTGATTTTCTTTTCAATGTGATCGTCAATAAGAAAAATGAGAGTACCCTTTTGAAGTAGACAGGGAGAGGAAGTGCAGTATGATTTTTTTGAATTTTTTGGTGTCCTCATTTGAAAGTTATTGAATTTTCATTCAGTGCAATTTTTCGAACAATGAAATTCCACAGTGACACAGTTTAGTAAAAAATTATTAAAAAATTGAATTTTTTAATGAAACTCCACAAATCTCATATCATCAGAAACTAGATTCAGAGATGAATCTAATGGTACTTTGTCCGACATATAATTTTTTTTTTGTAGGTGTTCTGCCCCTCCAAAGTTGCAGGTTCCTGAAAACTGCAGAATTCTGTGTGTTTTTCGTTGACCAGAAACTCTCGGACGAGATAATCTCTCGGACGAGAAATTTCTCAAACTCTCGACCGAGAAATTTAAAACTAGTTTAACCCGCCTAGAGTTAGATTTACCGCGCGGGCAAACTCTCAACTGAAAGTTTAAAAACTCTCGGACGAGAGTTTGCACCCCGAGAGTTTTCCGAGAGTTTAGAAAACTCTCGGCTGAGGGTTTTCTAAACTCTCGGCCGAGAGTCTAGAATGTGATTAGTATTCTCGTTGAAGAGGTAAGAGAGAACAAAACTAAACAAATTATTATGCACGCATGCAACAACCTAAGCATGATAAAATGAAAAAAGTTGACACTTGTCAAATCCGATTATAACGTGATTTGTATGGCTGTTAATGAAACTCATGTTACCCACTATTGATATGTGTCACGCCCCTACACCACGGTGTCTTCCAACCACGTCTTGTAGGCAGGTGCGGCACTGCCGTACTTTTTATTTTTCTAAATACTCAAGTACGCAGACTACGCCTATAGCAACATTCGTTAGTTATATTACAAATGTTCTTTCAATGTGTGGTATAAAACATAAACATCAATATCAATCCACAAGTACGCCCATACATACAAGGGAGGGGCAACTCCCTTTTAAAATGAGTCCGCCCAGATATTATGTTTCATAAAAATATGATTACAATGTCCAATCCAGCAAAAACCACTTTTGCTCCTTGGAAATGCTATTTGCCTTTTAGTCAAGCTCTAAGGCTTACCAATCATCAAACTAGCTTACAACCATTTACAATCATCAAGTTCACCTTCGGAAGTGCTGCCCCAAAACTGCCCAAGTGCTGGTCACTCGGGTCACTCAGCCGTTGCTCCAAATCAGTGCAGAGCATTTTCTGATCTGACCTTGTGTCCAATCCATCCCTCACCCATATGGTTGGATGCGTTTCAGAAATACACACCTTCTACAATTTACGACACCTCAATCCGATACCTGATGCTCCTGAAATCACGTTTTTAGTGTTGGGCCCCTGCCGTTACTCGACGCCCAGAACCGACCCGACTTGACCCGACCGTCATGCAGCTACGCCCGACCCGACCCGACCAGAACTGCGGTGTGGCCTACGGTGCGATGTGCATGAGCTCGACCCGACTCGACCAACGCCCGTTCGATGTCGTGCCTTCACCGTTTCTTCCACCAACGAGTTGTTGGCAGCTCGTGGTGCGACTCCCTTGATGTTGTTCATTGATTGATCTTCGCTTTTCGCTTGATGCCTCCACTCTCCATCATGCCATCATATATATACAAACGTCCAAGTGAAGTGTGGTCGCTCGTTTTCCATGAGCTGACCCGCCCGTTTATTCATCCGCCCACGAAACGTCGCGTCGTGGGGTGTGGGGCTCTCGACCGACCCGAGCCGACCCCCATGTTTGGTTGCTCGCCCATGAAGTGTGGCGTTGTTCGCACCCAACGCACCAGCCAACCCACTGACTCGCCCGTCGGCTCGCTCACCCAAGGTGCGCCCGTTGTGGTATAAACGTCTTGCCAACGTCGTGTTGGTTTAACTCGACGCGCTTCTCCTCCAACTCGCCCTCGTGACTCACCTCGCTACGTGCGCGCTCGTGCCTCTCCAACAGTGCAATGTGCTACCCGTTGCGTCGCACAGTGCCCGAAATCATCCAAACGCCCAACCGGCGCGCCCATCCCACCGAACGCGCCAATGAAGTCTTGGGGCCTTATATCCTCCTCCACTTCAAATATGACTATCATCCCGATAGTGCTACCATCGTCACAAAGTATCATCACAACTTTCATCGCAAAGTCTCATCGCAGAATATCGTTGCAACACCATTGCATAAACCAGCAAGGTTCATTTCCATGAGATATCTCCTCCAATCACCATCGAATCCATGTGAATCTCTGCATCAAGTACTCCAACCAACTCAACACAACAAAAGCTGCTATGTATCCAGCATAACTCAGTGTACTGCATGCCCCCATAGCTTGAACTAGTTGGGTAGCTAATCCAACCATAACATCCAAAACAATGAGAATACTCCTCCTCATGCCACTCTTAGTTGTTCCTTCTGCAAGCTGTCACATCCATCAACTCGATCAAGTCTGAATCTCATCCAAGTGCCTTGTTTGGGTCCATGAAGTGTACCCATCTCATCCACAACATGTTGTCCATGATGCTAATCCATGTGCTACTCGTATGCAAGTAGACTCCTCCTCCAAGCATCATCAAAAGTAAGAAGTGTGGCTAAGTCAAGTAGACTCAAGCCCATGCCAAAGTGTGTGCCACCAAGGCATCCATCATGAACTCCCATGCCTCATCATATCCAAAGCATTGGTAAGCCTACTTGTATTGGCCATGAGTGCCATCACAAGTTCTCACTTTGCAAACATATGAATGTCTCATAGGCTGCTCATCCAACCAATGTCCAAGTTGCTCATGGTGAACAACGTCCCATCAGTCCATCTATAAAGATCTCCATGTAGTCCATGTCCATGACTTTGGCTACCCATGTGTTCATCTAAGTGAACTCAACTCAACTCTCATCATCATCATGTCTCAACATGTCGAAGTGAAGTGCTCTCGGTCACTCCTACCTCCATCATATATGTGAGTACTTCCTTCAAGTTGCTCCTCCACTAAAGGTCTGCCAAGAGGTCCTTCTTAGTTGAAGCCATGAAGAAGTCTACTCCACCAACGTGCCCTACCACCAAGGTAGTGTATGGGTCATGCCGGGCACTTGCCATTCTATGTGGCTAAGCATGACCCTTTCCATCACAAAGGTCATCACGTTCCACCCTTGTCCCGGGCATTTGAACCATCAAGTGTAAGGTCACAAATTGCCCCAACAAGGTTTGCATCGTTCCATGTTCCTTGTTCCATCAATGTACAAGGTCTCATCGTAGACATCCAAGGAGTAGTCATCAATGGTGTTGGCAAAGAAGTCACCTTCTTCCTCATCTCCATATGCGGTTCATCCTCCTTATGCTTCCATGAAACACAAGTCATATCTCCATGAAGACTCCTCAAGTGAGTGTCCTCCATCCTCATCAATGCCTTTGATGTGTTCGATCTTGGTACCACCTGCTCATCAAGTTCCTCCTTGATCATGGTCACATTTGCAACATCTCCATGTGGTTTGTCCACCAATGCTTGCAATGTGTCTTGTCTTGGTTCAACTTGTGTCACAAGTTCGTCCTTCATCTCTTCCATCTTCATATCATCCCCATGAGAATCATCCATCTTCGATGCTTGCAACGTGCTTGGTCTTGGTCCAACTTGGTTATCAAGTTCACCCTTGACATCTTCTACATCTGCAACATCCCTTGGTTCTCCAAGTTTAGCAGTCCACCCATGAAAGTCTTTCAAGGAAGTTCGCATCTCCACTATCTTGTCTTCAATGTGTTCCAAGTGTTCCTCCACTTGCACAAGAGTCTTGTAGTGTTCCTGCCTTCCTTCCTCCAAGAACTCCGTCATGTTTATAAGCCTCTTCCGAGCCTCCAAAACTGCTTCCCTTGTAGCTTCAAGCTCTAATGTTTGTGGTGTCTTTGGTTTAGGTTCAACTTGTTGCAAAAGTTCTTCCTTTACCAAAACAACATCCATAACATTCTGCTTCGGTTTTCCCATAGAAGGTTTTAATCTCTTCTTATGGTTCTTCTCTTCAATTCTAACAAGCTCATCTCGGTGAGTTTGTAGCTCATAGCATACTGCCATCCATCCATCAAACTGGTCCATCTTGTCTCGAAGTCTTTCAAACTCATCTCGGTTTGAGTCAGAGATCCCCTTCTTGCACAAGGTCATAAGAGCAATCTTAGCCTCATTAACCTCTTCATGAATCTTCTTAGCCTTCTTCCAAGTTTCCACCAATTTTCTTTCCAAGACTCCAAGTTTGTTTCGAATCCTTGGGATTTCTTCGTTCAGCTGCTTTATCCATTGCAATGCTTCACAAGTCTTCTCTTCGAATTCTTCCCAACTCGGCATGTCTCCTTTTCTAGCTTTAGCCCTGGCAAACGCCTTGCTTCAGCTAAGGTCTCAAGAGAAACCCCAAATATATAAGTCAGCTTCAAACACCAACTGTGACTACTGTGACTCTATCCGGCCCTCGATGCCAAGCTGATTGTTGAACTCTTGGTTAAATTGAAAGGGGGTGAATGGGTTTAACACATTCATGGACTCTTGAAACTTTTCCTTTAAAACTTTTCATTAAACTTTATTAACACATTCATTTCATGATCAACATAATGTGTGAGCAATATTTATTTGTGAGCAGTAATTAATAAGCAGATTAGATAATGTACCAGCAGTATTAATGTGTGAGCAGCAAGTATTAGCAGAATAGATATACCATATCAACACATAGACATCATGCACATAGACACCAGATATAAGTGGAAACCCATAAAGGAAGAAAACGACATCTTATTATTGTTGTGATGCAAAGGCAAGCTCCAACTCCCTCTCACCACTGATTTTCTGTAGGCACCAACCTACAAGAGGCTCCAACCTCAATTATGCAAGCTACAACTTGCAAGGAAGCTCCAACTCCCATCAATTTTCTGCAGGCACCAACCTACAGGAGGCTCCAACCTCAGTCAGCTACAACTAACAATTTATCAAGCTACAACTTGATGTTGAAGCACCAACTCCCATCTATTTTCTGCAGGCACCAACCTACAGGAGGCTCCTACCTCAATCAGCTACAACTGACATATATCAAGCTACAACTTGATAGGGAAGCTCCAACTTCCTTAATCTTTCAAAAGAAAAACATGGCCGGTTACCTTGAATGTCGGCTACGGTACTGTACCTTCTTCTCTGTTCATTAACTCTTATATCGAGACTGCATCATCTACGCTCAGCCCCTTCTTCTTCTTTGCTCAACTCCTCCTTATTCACATTCTTCTTGCAGCTTTCTTATTCTCTTCAACTCTCTTTAATTCTGCTGCATACTCTCTTCTTCTCTCACTCATTTTTCGTCAACATTCTCCCCTTGGATATTACCCTGTTTTATACAAAGATAGCTTCATGGCTATTTGTATTCCACTGGGAATTCGAAATGGACAGCCATGTCTCTTTTCCTTCTTCCTTCTCATCTCTTTTCAGCTCACTCAGAAAAAATGTAACTGTAGGTGCTTATTTTAATATTACAGTGGGATATTTGCTTTCTTCCGGAGACTTGCCAATGCATCACAACAATATAAATTTAAATAAAACATTTACATTCAAAATTTAAATGAGAACTCCCGAGCTCATTCGTTTGTCTCTTGGCTTACTGCGCATTTGTCTTTTCTCTTGTTGTGTCTCTTTGTCCCCCTTTCTCTTCTCTGTATACCTTCTTGTTTATGGGCTCGCATGTAACCATGTTGTGTAAAAGCTTGCATTTTCATTTTTATATCGGCGCTTTATATATAAATATGAATGTTGTAATTCTGAGCCATATTCAACGCTTTGTACCACGGTGTCTTGTTGATGTGGAAGTTCCGTAGGCCGGAACATACATATATCACAATTGAATCACATTAATAATCGCCTTCCCGGGTGGGCGGGCTTGGGTGGGTCTCGAGACCACGCGGCATGGACTGTCTGCCTGTGTACGTATATATATACATATAACAACGCCCTTTCATATATACAAATAAGTAATTTCAACTCTCAGCATACATACACACTTCCTTTTTAAATCAATTCTCAACGTAATATAGTGAAGACATATTAAACATATAAGAAATCCTTTTGGGCCCACTTAACACACTTCCCGATGCAATGAGTCTTCTCCAAATGCTATTTATCGCTCCTGCTCTGATTCCAATTCGATATGATTCCAATCATCGCAATCGGCGATCAACACAATGCCATAATATATATATATATATATATATATATACCTTTTAATACCTGCTCCGATGCGATGGAAATCGGCGATCGCAAATCGCAATGTTTGAATGCCAAACCGGTTAATTTTTCCACAGCCCGATCCAATTCAATCGGATATCGCCAATCGCCTGAATTGATATCACTCAACTATTGCAGCTCCAATGTGCTCCGATTACGATTCAATCGGAAATTTCCGGTCGGTAATTGCCAGTAAACGCTTCCATACACGTTCTTCACATTTCAGTCCGATTGGGGGAGGGGTCCCACCTTATAAAAATTTGTTTTATCGCTCATAATATATATGCATGGACCTTTGGTTCTTTTGTTTTCGGGGATTAATAATAAACTTATAATAAAAGCGCTCCTTTTGTATATATTTATGCTTTGACCTTTGTTTATATGATGCGCTGCACATATATGTAAGGTGATGGATATATATATATATATATTTTTTTCCGCTGGAGTGAAGCGATTCCCGGAATAATGTTTGTATAAGTTATATGTATAATTCCGGTTGGAGAGTGCGATTCCCGGAATTTTATAACAGCTCTCTGCCTCTGCTGCGCCGGTTGGAAAGTGAGATTCCTGGAATTTTATAACAGCTCTCTGCCTCTGTCTCTGCCTCTGCTGCGCCGGTTGGAAAGTGCGATTCCTGGAGTATGGTTCTGCATTATATGCGTAACACCCGGCTTGGGGTATGATTCTCGGTATTTTATAACTGCTCTGCCTCTGCCTCTACTGCTTCTGTCGTTCTGCCTCTGCTTTTGTCTCTGTGATAACGGCTCTGCCTTTGTTATATTCGCTTCCTCTGCCTTCATTTGCTTCTTTGCTGCCTCCATTGTATTCACTGCCTCCTTTGCCTGTCTCTGCTTCAGCGCTGCCTCCTTTGTTTCCTTCATTTGCTTCTTTGCTATCTTCATTGCCATGATAACAGCTCTGTCTCTGTAGCTATTTGTCTTACGCTCTCTCTTTTAATTCATCTGCTCCTTGACTGATGCTACTCCTTAATTCTCCTTTTTCTGCCTTTGCTTCTTTAAATGAGCTTGTCTCTACTGCTCGACTCTCTCTACATCTTGCTGCTATGCTGCTCTCTTTGCCTTGTTGCTGCCTCAGATGTTCCTCCTTTTCCATCTCCGTTGCCATCAATGACAACATTTCCAACAGTCTCCCCCTTTGGCATTGATGGCAACACATCCGCCAATAATCCAATGCTTCCTCCAAGTTTTTCTCTGCCTGGCTTCTTTTTAGAAGATCCTATCTTTTGCTACTTGCTTTTCCTCCCCCTTTGACATCAATGGCAAAGGGTTGCACATTTCTCAGTGTAGATTCTGTCTTTTCATTTCTTCTCTCTGATATGTGTTTAGGCCTTCTTCTTCTGACTGTGTATCTTGCTGCTCCAAACTGGTGTATAAGGTTTGTTGAGAGAACACTTTTGAGATTATTTGAACTTGTATATACACATTAAGTCGATATCATTTCAAAGCATAGACTTCTTGCACTTGTATAGAGAGTAGGTGATGACAGCCATATATAATCAGACTTGTATAATGCGAACTGCATTATTGATCAAGACTTAAGGATTGGGAATGCTCCATGTGACATATAAATCTTGCTTCAGCTATATTATAATCTTCATTTGAAATCCATATCTGTTGAGGAAATTGTAGTTGGAGTATGTCTTCTTATGCAATACTCATCTGCAGTACAGTATTTGTTCATTTGTGATTAAGCTAATATGTATTTTATAGCTGCGGTTCACTTTCCTTTCCTGTTGGTGATGATTTGAGCTAGGATGCTGATAAAAATCTTGCATTAAATAGCTGCAGATCCTTGTTACTGATATGAATCAACCAAAATTTGATCTAAGAAATCAACTCCCTTTACTGCTTCCATAACGTACTTTCACAACAAAACCTTGAGGCTAGATACATTCAATTTATTGTTTAGACTTACTTATCAACCAAGCACTTTTCTTTATGACATAAGGGGTTATGTATGTCAGTGATCAATCTCCTTTCAATGGTGAGATGTTAGCAAATCCTTTCTGCTGAAGTATGTTCGTGATAAATCAATACCAGATTTTTGAGCTTCAGCTGTCACAACTCATCCTTCATACTTTCGATACTTTAATTGTTCCATGATGATGATCTTTCACACGAATATATTCAAGTTGTTTACTTGAGATTTTAGCCAACAGGCTTCACCCAGTTTGTGAACAATCTTCAAAAAGAGGTCTTGAAGATATATGTACAAACTTAAGGAGGACATGAAATTATATATATAGAGACAGATGTTGCTTCAATGCATAATATAATTCTTCAAATGTAAACCTAACGATGATCCTTTAGCACTGCTGCTGACCTTTTCATGCTGAATGCAGATAATACTGGGAATATTACCTTGAGGTTCTTTTGCCATAGTTCTTTGACCTGTGGACCTGTATCATACTGCTGCTCTACTGATAATGCTTGGTAATATGTTGATAAGCATGTTGCTTGTACTTAACCATCAATAGATATTATTTTGATAAACCATGCTGAGATTTCACTTTTAGCTTGCACATTTATCCTTAATTAAGACATCCTTCATAAAGTCTACTGTAGAGCTTTCCACTGTTCACACCAACAGTTATCGATATCCTGAAATTTATCTTGACATCTTTAACCATTTGCTTATTCTGCCATTCTGTTCAAAGGAATGCCACTGCATTTTGTTTTCTAGGACTGCTCCAGAATCATTGTTGCTTTTCATACAATTCAACTGTTTTAACATATCTTGGTTCACCTCTGTGTCTGTTCATCTGTTCACTATCCCAGTAAATTCCAATATTTCACTTAACTGTGTGTAAATGCATCCCAAAATTTCATTGTCTAGTCATTTTTCCCAATTCGGGCTCCCTCTCCAGTCCTCTTCTGCCATTTAAGCACTGCTCCAACTCATCCCCAAGCATATTAAGTCTTTACCATAGGGTTTTAGTCTTCAATCAAAGTCTATGCTTAATAATTGCTCAATAATTCATCTGCAAACTGTATTACACCCCTAATTCATGAATAAACCTCTGTATTACACTCCTTCAGGCCTTTTCAACTCCACTGCTCTGTCTCTAATTCCTTTTTCTTCTTGATCTCATAGCTGTTCTCATTACATGAAGCTCTTCTTAGATTACTTCCATGGGGTCTTTATATGAACTGCTCTCCCCCTGGGATGTTGCTTCATATTTGTAACTGGTTATATATTTGCTTTGTTTCCTAGAGCAGCTCCCCCTCAGACTATGCTAGATTCATTATGTTATGGAGATAATAGGCTCCCCTTTTCTCTTTTCTTTCCATACTTTATTGGGGTTCTTCATAATGACTGCTCTTCCTTTTGATTCATAGTTTTGATTGATCTGTTTTGATTCCATCATATGTCTAGAGTTCTTTAATGTATATGGCAGATTACAATCTTTTGCTTTGTGACCAAGTTTGAGGCATACATAACATCTTATTTGACCAATGTGCATTTGAGCTGATGTATAATGCTTTGTTCCCCTTCTTGAATACATTTTACATTCAACAGATTTATGTCCAAAATTATTGCATGCATAACAATAGCCATGGAAATGATTTGTGTACCTGATGGAAGATTGTCTTTTCCATTTTCTTGCTTGAGGGGTTCTTCTCTTTTGCTGCATCCTTTGTTGATTGGACTGAATTTGTTTTGTCTTGCAATATGTTGCATTATGTCCTGGTTTATGACAAGAGAAACATGTGATATTTTTCATAGGAGGAAAGAACCTCCTTTGACAACTTCCAAATTTATTCACTTCATCTTTAGGAGCATGTGAGCCTTTAGCAGCTGATTGTTTCACCCTCTCATTCTCTGTTTTTTCATGTTGCTGCTTGATTCTGTTTGTTTCCTTACAAATCTTGTTCTTGCAGGCTTCTTCTTCTGTGGGAATTTGCTGAGTTGCTTCACTGTCTTTTACAGCTTTCACCAAAATAACATTCTTGTTATCTTCAACCTTGGACTTACTGGTTTCACCTTCATATCCTATCCCAGTCTTTATAAGAGGTGACCTTTGTGCATTTAGAATCTGGTCCAACTGTTCAAAGCTTTTCATTTGAGGAGTATTCATTAATAAATCTCTTTGGGCCTTTTCTAATTTCTTTCTTATGCTCACTACTTCTTCTTCCAGTCTCTCACATTCCATATTTTTCTCTTTCATTTGTTGCAGCAGAGTGTCTTCTACTTTCTTTTCCTCTTCAAGCTATGTCTTCAGGCCAATAATTTCTTTCCTATCTTCATATTCTTTTTCATCACATATTTGTACCAATCTCTTAAGGTCTTTGTTTTCATTCTTCAATTTTTCTATTTCAGTCAGAGTTGTGTCAAGTTTGGATTTTTCTTCAGCTGCAATTTCTTCATGGCTCTTACTACCATTCACACTAGAAGCTACCTCATTTGATTGAACATCTTCTTTTTGACATGAATTTCTCCTTTTCTTAATTTTCTTATCCTTCTTGTTAGTGCAGTCCTTCGTGTCTACTCCATGCATGAAGTGCAATCTATCCCAGATTTCTTTTGCAGAGGTTAAATCCATTATTAACTCAAGATCCTTATTATGAAGACTATTGAATATCACACATTTTTCCTTGGCATTCCTATGTTGTTCTTTCACCGTGGGGGAGTCTGTGCAGTAACCATCACATACAAGCTTCCATACCTCAGGTTCATAAGCCAATAATCCTGTCTTAACCTTATCTCTCCATTCAGGAAAGTTTGTTGTATTTAGCACAGGTACATTTTGATAGTCCATGACTCAACGAGATCTCCTTCAAGCTATTAAGCTTACACCAAAGGAACTTGGCTCCGATACCAATTGTTGAACTCTTAGTTAAACTGAGAGGGGGGGGGTGAATCAGTTTAACACATTCATGGACTCTTAAAACTTTTCCTTTAAAACTTATTTTAATTCATTAACACCCTCATTTCATGATCAACATAATGTGTGAGCAATCTTTATTTATGAGCAGCAATTAATAAGCAGATTAGATAATGTACCAGCAGTCTTAATATGTTAGCAACAAGTATTAGCAGAATAGATATATCATATCAACACATAGACATCATGCACATAGACACCAGATATACGTGGAAACCCATAAAGGGAGAAAACCACATCTTATTATTGTTGTGATGCAAAGGAAAGCTCCAACTCCCTCTCACCACTGATTTTCTGCAGGCACCAACCTACAGGAGGCTCCAACCTCAATTCTGCAAGCTACAACTTGCAAGGAAGCTCCAACTCCCATCTATTTTCTGCAGGCACCAACCTACAGGAGGCTCCTACCTCATTCAGCTACAACTGACATTTTATCAAGCTACAACTTGATGTGGAAGCACCAACTCCCATCTATTTTCTGCAGGCACCAACCTACAGGAGGCTCCTACCTCAGTCAGCTACAACTGACATCTATCAAGCTACAACTTGATAGGGAAGCTCCAACTTCCTTACTCTTTGAAAAGAAAAACACTTGCTGATTTACCTTGGATATCAGCTCTGTTCTGTACCTTCTTCTCTGCTATTCATCAACTCTTATATCAGACCTGCATCATCTCTGCTCAGCCCCTTCTTCTTCTTTTCTCAGCTCCTCCTTATTCACATTCTTCTTGCAGCTTGCTTATTTTCTTCAACTATCTTCAATTCTGCTGCACACTCTCTCCTCTTCTCATTCTATTTTCATCTATCTCTCCTCTTGGATATTACCCCCTTTTATACAAGATAGCTTCATGACTATTTGTATTCTACTGGGAATTCGAAATGGACAGTCATGTCTCTTTGCCTTCTGCCTTCTCATCTCTTTTCAGCTTACTCAGAAAAATGTAATTGTAGGTGCTTATTTTAATATTACAGTGGGATATTTGCTCTCTTCCGAAGACTTGCCAATGCATCACAAACAATAAAAACAATTAAAACATTTACATTCGAATTACAATTTGAACTCCAGCTCACTCATTTTGTCTCTTGGCTTGCTGCACATTTGTCTTTTCTCTAACTGTCTCTTTGTCCCTTTCTCTTCTCTGTATGCCTTTCTGTTTATGGCTGCTGCGTAACTCCTGAATTTATGAACTACATTTTTATTTTAGTTTTATACCAGCGCTTTATATATAAATGAATCTGCTGACTGTAATTCAATCCTTTACACGCAGCAAGTGTCTTGTTGATGTGGCGAGTTCCGCAGGCCGTAACATACATATATTACAATTGTATTACATTAATAATCGCCCTCCCGTTAAGCTGAGGCCCGTGGGTCTACAGACCACGCGGCATGTTTTAATACAACCGCAACAATGTAATATATATACATATAACAACGCCCTTTCATATATACAAATAAGTAATTTCAACTCTCGGCATACATACACACTTCCTTTTTAAATCAATTCTCAGCGTAATATAGTGAAGACATATTAAACATATAAGAACTCCTTTTGGGCCCACTTAACACACTTCCTGATGCAATGAGTCTTCTCCGAATGCTATTTATCGCTCCTGCTCCGATTCCGATTCGATATGATTCCAATCATCACAATCGGAAATCAACACAATGCCATAATATATATATATATATATATATACCTTTTAATACCTGCTTCGATGCGATGCAAATCTGCGATCGCAAATCGCAATGTTTGAATGCCAAACCGGTTAATTGTTCCACAGTCCGATCCGATTCAATCGGATATTGCCAATCGCCTGAATTGATATCACTCAACTATTGCAGCTCCAATGTGCTCCGATTTCGATTCAATCGGAAATCACCAATCGCCTGAATTGATATCACTCAACTATTGTAGCTCCAATGTGCTTCGATTGCGATTCAATCGGAAATCGCCAATCGCCTGAATTGATATCACTCAACTATTGCAGCTCCAATGTGCTCCGATTGCAATTCAATCGGAAATCGCCAATCGGTAATTGCAATGCGCTTCCACCTTTGGACTCTTCACATTTCCGATCCGATTGGGGAGGGGTCCCACCTTATAAAAATTTGTTTTATGCGCTCCATAATATATATGCCTTGGACCTTTGGTTCTTTTGTTTTCAGGATTAATAATATGAAACTTATAATAAAGCGCTCCTTTTGTATATATTTATGCTTTGACCTTTGTTTATATGATGCGCTGCACATATATGTAAGGTGATGGATATATATATATATGTATCCTCCATCGGGGTAGGCGATTCCCAGAATTTATGTGCCTTGCCGCTTGGGGTTAAGCGATTCCCGGAATACGGTTCTGTGCAATTCCCAGAATATTTGTGTTATGTATAACGCCGATTGGAGTGTGCGATTCCCGAAATATTTGTGTTATGTTAAATGTATAATGCCGGTTGGAGTGTGCGATTCCTGGAATATGGTTCTGCATTATATGCGTAACGCCCGGCTTGGGGTATGATTCTTAGTATTTTATAACTGCTCTTCCTCTGCCTCTGCTGCTTCTGTCGTTCTGCCTCTGCTTCTGTCTCTGTGATAACGGCTCTGCCTCTGTTATATTCAATTCCTCTGCCTTCATTTGCTTCTTTGCTGCCTCCATTGTATTCGCTGCTTTTTTGCCCGTCGCTTCCGTCGCGTTCCTTTGCTCTGTTTCTCGTGCAGAATACGCTCTCTCCTTCTCTCGTTTCGTTTCCGCCGCTCCTTGTTTCCTTCATTTGCTTTTGTCAGTTTCATTGCCATGATACCACTCTCTATCTCTCGTAGCTATTTTGTCTTACACTCTCTTTTAATTCATTTTCTCCTTGACTGCATGCTACTCCTAAATTCTCCTTTTGTCTGCCTTTGCTTCTTTAAATGAACTTGTCTCTCATCGCTCGACTTTCTCTACATCTTGTCTGCCATGTTGCTCTCTTTGCCTTGTTGCTGCCTCAGATGTTCCTCCTTTTCCATCTCCGTTGCCATCAATGACAACATTTCCAACGTTCACCTTCCATCTATCTCTCTATCTTCCCTTCTCTCCCTCTCCCATGCTAATATCTCTCTTTCCTCCTTTTTTTCCTCTCTTCCTCTCTCTCCATCTTCCTTATCGCTCATCTCTCTCTCTCTCTCTCTCTCTCTCTCTCTCTATGTCTTTCTTTCCTTATCTCCCTCCCCCTTCCCCTCCAATTCCATCTCCTCATTCCCTCCCTCTCTCCACTCTCTCACATCCTCTCTCTTCCTTCCTCTCTTTCCCTTTCTCTCCCATCTCTCTCTCCCTCTCTCTCTCTCTCTCTTCACCCACCAAATATGTTGCACAATATCCCTCCCTCTCTCCTTATATCTCCTTCACCCCCCTTATCTCCATCTCTCCTTATTTGTCTCCTTTTATCCCGAGCCCCAAACATACACGCTCTCTATCTATCTCTCCCTTATCACTCCTTCTCTCTCTCCACTTCTCACTCTCTATATTTCTTATTTCCTACATCTCTCCCTCCAACTCCATCTCTCTATCGATCCCTCTCTCCTCCTCTCTCTCGAGTCCTCTCTCTCTCGTCCTTCCTCTCTCTCTCTCTCTCTCTCTCTCTCTCTCCTAACTCCCTCTCTCTTCCCCGATATCTTTCTCTCTCTCTCTCCAATACTCTTTCTTCCCCCCAACACTCTCCTACCCCCCCCTCTCTCTTTTCCCTCCAATCCTCTCTCCCCCTCTCTCTCTCTAATCCTCTCTCTTCACCCATCTCCCTTTCTTTCTCTCTCTCTTTCCTCCCCTCTCTCTCTCCCACTACATTACTATATCCCTCCCTCCCTCCTCTCTTCTTCTCTCCTCCCTTCTTTCCATACATCTTACTTTGTCTCTTTATCTCACCCCCTAAACATACACTCTCGTCTCTCCATCTCTCCCTTATCACCCTCTCTCTCTCTCTATCACTTCCTATTTATGTAAACTAATAAACATAAATATTCATAAATATAAAGCACATTATGGAGTAAATATGAGAAAAGAGGTTTTATTTACTTACCATAGACTCTCCGGGTTTTATTTTTATTTTTATTTATTTAGCATACCTCTTTATTTACTATGGTATTTGGCCCATAGGCTTGTTATATAATTAGATTTCTTCACCCAAATAAAACCCTAAGTTTTTTTAAATATAAAAAAGGTTTATGGAGTCAATATAAAAAAGAATTTTTTATTTATTTACCATAAATCTAGTTTATATAAATTTTTATTTATTTACCATAGCTCGAGTAAGTATAAAAATAGGTTTTATTTATTTACCATACTTCATTTTATTTATATTTTTTTATTTAAATTTTAAAATATTGCAACTTTGATGGGGAAATATTTATGTCTTTAAATATTTTAATTTATCCATAAAATATGGGTTTTTAAAGATTAATTTTACAAATATTTAATTAAAAGAAATATCAAAAGATTTTGGATTTTGATTGTTTGTGTTGAATTAACTCTTTTCGTTTGATTTAGGAAATGGTATTGACTTTAGTAAAGAGTAAATATGTTTAAAATTTCACTTAATTTGGAAATTCAATGTGGTAAATTTTTTTGTTAAAGGTAAATTTATGATGCATTCAAATTCACGTATATAATTTACTATCCATTCAAATTATATAAATAATACATAGTTGCATTCTAATAGTTAATTCTCAACATGTTAATAAGTTTAAAAACTCATATATAATCTAAATATTCAAGTTATATTAAATTCAATATTAGGTTAATGCTTTGGCCGAAATTAGAAAAAAAGTAAAATTTATTATTTTTTGAGAACATGACATACACCCGACATCTGGCCACATCGGGTTGTAGATTTCCACCTCTCGGCCCAAAAATAGTAAACCTACTCTTATATAGATTTCATCTCATTTTTTTCCATAATCCCTGACCCTAAATAAAAAATAAAAAACCATCTCAAAAAATAATTATCCACTTCCCAAAAATATCTAAAAAAATAAATCAACTTCCAAAAAAAACCAAACATGTCCTCAAACGTTGCTTTAGTAAAAGGGAAAAAAAGAAACCCATCCAAGGTAAATAGTCTATTCCCATCCAAAAGGGAAAATAAAAAGACAAAACCAAATACATAGTTAATATAAAAATCTAAAGTGTATTTCGTGTTGTACCACAAGGTCCTATTCCAATTATTTTCTTCTGGTAAGATATAATTAAATATATATTTATAATGCAATTTCGTAAAATCTATTTATTCTTTAAAATTAATTTATATATATATATATATATATATATATATATATATATAGACATAAATAAATAAGTTCTAAAATATACCAACTATGGAGCTTTAATTGTTAGGCTGGTGCATAAAGAAAAAATGAAGGAAATCACAAGCATTAACTAAGCTAAAGCACTTAAGAGGGATGGGGATTGGGTTCCCTTCGCCATCTCACTCACACAACAACTCAAGTGGGATGGGGCTCGATCCCCTTAGCTATCTCGTTGTTGTTGACCTTCCCTCCTATGGGCCTCCTTGGATATTTCTCTCACTACACCATTGATTTACAAAACTATCTAGTAGCGCATGAGTAGCTCAATATAGATTCCCGACCGGATATATATACCAAGGCGACCCAAACCTCTATGTGTGTTGAGGAGTTTTATAGCAGATAAAGACTCTCATTGGGGAATACTTGTTGGGCCTAGCTGTGCTCTAGACAACAGTAGAAGGATGTTGTTGTGATGATTGCGAATAGCTTGCCTTGCAACATTTGATAGGATGCAGCTTTTCAGCCTTATTTCTCATTTCTTGTCGACCGTCAAGGTAGGTTCCATGATGCCATGGTCGAGATACCGTAGAGATCTTTGTACCATGACGAGGGAATTTTGTTGGAGTATGTTGTCGGCTTGGTACATCTCTATCTCATGTTCCCAACACTCCTCATTGTTGTTCCCGTCAAGCCGCATTAGTAGCCATTCGACACAACCCCCGCCCTTAACCATGTGTACAAGTTTTAATTTCAGGTCATAGTCTGAAGGCATTACATCTAGTTGCCTTGTCTCTCACCTGCACTCGGGCCGCACAAACAAATGAGTGAATAGTTGGGTGAGGCATGAACGCCGTGACATGGTACTTTAGAATGTATGGCTCAAAGTGCTTAATGGCCTTGTATACTTGATAGGCTTGCTCGTTGGATGTCTTGTATAGTAAAATCAACACCTTGTAACATTGTGCTCATGAAATATATTGGTTATTCGTCATTCATGTTGTCTTTCTAGGTCAGGACACCTATGAGTGATGCATATGAGGCAAAAGTATACAAGTTAAAGCCTTTTCTGAAATTTGGGCTGTGTAGGCGGTGAGCTTCCGTGATGGATTTCTTAATATTGTCAAACACTTCTTTTCTGTGCAGGATTCCATTTAAGATTTGTGTTCTTATTAATCATATTTTGCATTGGTTTCGCGATTTGCGCAAAGTCCAGCATGAATTTTTGGAGTGAAAGTTAATTTTCGAGAAATTACTTCATGGATTTCTTACTCGCTGTGGGAGAAATTTGGGCACGGGATTTTGCATGGACGCTCTACCACTATGTCATCCCGAGTTATGTGCAATGTGACCCAAAAATATCCTTCTCCTCGAGATTGCAAAGATAATTTTCTTGGGGTTCAACGAGATTTTGCATTTTCGCGCGCTTCTCAATGACGTGCTCTAGGTGTGCAGTGGTCATGTTCTACCTTTTGGAGAACACAAAGGAAGTCACGAAAGGTAGACAAACCACACTTTTTCCCATTAGACAACAGAGGCGATGGCAATGGCCCTTTGGAAGGTTTCAACATTATTTCTTAGGCCAAAGGGAAATGCACCGGAATGTGAATTTCTCCCCGTTTAGTCCCGAATGTTGTCTTCAAATGGTATAGATTTTCCACTAGCACCGGTAGTTGTATCCCCGTAAAACCATCCATTAATGAGGACATTTACTCCCGATATTGTTTGAAGAATCTACTCCATGGGCAAAGCACCGGGTAGTTATCCACATCAAAAGACCCGTTTAAATTTCATAAGTCTCACAAACACAAGCGGATTTCGTCGGAATTCTCGTCGACCGGGGACCAAAATTTGACACCCACATTGAATGTTAGACTCATGGAAATGATGGTGGGCATCTCGTAGGAGCTTCTTAAGTTTTTTTTGAATCATTGTTTCCAAAGTTGAATGTGCTTTTCTCTAGCTTCTTTTTAAATGGTTTCCACGCCTTTCTTCATCGCTATCATATGTTGGATAAATAACGTGTCATATGTCCGTGAAAAACATCTCGCTACTTCTTCAACAACTCAAATAAACGATCCGGCTACTCCCTGTCCATTTGGTACCGAGGTTTAACAAACTTCGTGTCCTCTCCCATCCCGAAGTTTACTTGTTCGTGTACAGGGTCGAAATTTTCACCCGTATTGGGAGGCCCTCGAATTGATTCCTTCGTAGGTCGAATACTTTCTCGAGGGAGATGACCCCTTTGGGTATTGGGTTTCCCCTTGTGTTCTTCACTTTCCTTTTGTAAAGCCAAATCCTTCATGCTCCTCTTCCCTCGACAACTCAGCTATCCTTTGAATAAATATGCATTTAACATGAAATCAAACACATGCTTATCATCATTAAAAATGCGTAAATTACACATTATTCAAAGATTGCGGGTTTATAATACAATTTCAATAGAAAAACCACTCATAATGGGGTGAAATAGCAGCGATGTCAGCTTTTCTAATGTATGGACCGTTGCATTGTGCATTCTAAGCACCGAATTAATATCAAAAGAATCAAACTAGAAATCAAAACCGCATACCTCTTGCCGATACTCCTTTTCAAATGGGGGAGATGGTGCAACAGAGTAGTGCTGTGGCACCGTCGAGTGAGGATTTCAGAATCGTTGATTCCCTTCAAGTAGCCGACTTTTAGGTCGATCACTTCCTTGAGGCCCAGTAGATTGGGTACTTCATATTCGGTCGTTTTTATCGTGCATTGAATTTCCAACTCGGGAAGAGATTAGGAACTTGTTTTCCGTCGATCTATCAATATACAAAATGGCACCAACCCTATCATGAGTCTTGGAACCGTATGAGGAGAGCAGGGTCCATATTTCATTCTCGTGTGTTTCTAAGTTGTATTTAAGTATGGTAGGATGGGAAGTAAGACAAGGGAGAGGTTCTCAACCGAGCATACTGGGAGACTAGGGACCGAGCGACTTGGTAGCACCTAAAGAAGCCTATAAGAAAACACATCCCGCAACATTCTGGCATGGCTCTCCAAGGTAGGTAACCGTATGTACTGTCGAAGGCTCACTTTCGACTCGGATCCACTATTCCTACCTTTTACGAGAGCCACAAATGGGACCACTTCCGTGGCGAAGTATCCCTCTAGCTTGCTTCGACCAATCCTTGGATTAGTAGCAAACTATAGGCTTCTAGAATATCTCACGACAAATATGTTGAAGCACCGATGGACTCGTAGGAATATGAGGAGAGGAGACGTATTAAGATTTTATTCAACTCACGCCTATGGCGGAACTTGGGACCTATCAAGCCGAATGATCTCCGGCATCAATTTTATTTTTGATGGATATTAAAATTTTTGCATACGTAAAGGGGCATGGACGTTGCCGGATGCGCCCGAATCAACGAGGACATTGTGGATGTTGAAATTAAAAAGCCTCAAAAGAGAGTGAGAAATGGGGTGTGGACCCTTGCGAGTTGGCATCGATGCGCATCGCGTATGGAATAGAAGTTCACCGAGGCCCAGAGGTCATGGAGCTCATGGTTCTTTAGCCACCGAGGGAGGCCTTTCCTACCCAGGATGGGTTAGCGAAAGCCTTGAGAATCATATCATGTTGGTTGGATATAAGCGTGAGTTCGTAATGTGACATATTGGCTCGTGTTTTCTTCATGTCTCTGATGATATTGTACCCAAAATCTAGTTATGAAGGTGTCTCCACCCTGTGTTGGGTGAATTTTGAAATGGTTTGGCCTTAGGGGTGCCCCGAGTGAGCAAGTGGAGCTCAGACCTTTTTGAGACGTGGTTGAGGCTCCGACTTTTCTCCTCGCTTTGAGGCAGGATATTTCTCGAGCAAAGGTTTTCTATATTCTCCTCAAACGTGTGATTGGAAATTGGGCCTTTACTTCTCAGGCTATAGTTTTGCACTTGGATTTGTGGATCGTTATCCATGTTTATCTCCTACATCGATGGGAGATCCCTCCCCATTGATTACTTCAAAGGTGAGGACTCGTTGATCCCAAATTTTCATCTCTGCAAGAGAAACTTCTTCGTCATCTCGAGTTAGATTCCTCTTCAAGATCCCTTTACCATCCGGGTCTTTCATGAGCTAATTGACCACCAGAAAGTCACCATTGATCCATTGAGGAAAGGTCTCTCCCAGAGTGTAAGCTTCGATGACAAATGAGCAGAGGTTATCTCTTTCCAATCTCTTCTACATTGAACTTCATGTTGGGATTGGGGTAGAGGGCAGGTTGGACATGCTATTTTTCTTCCCTAAAGAAAGGCTTTTGAGCTTTGCTCACCCGAGGCAGATCATTGTTCTTTCTTTTTCAAGCAAGAGACTTCATTTGTCAAGATAATTTGGGATTCGAAGCGATAAGCTTTTAAAAGCGAAAGGGTACTTATCCTTATCCCTGCGTACTCTCACCGGAGCTGAGTGTTATGTCTCTTTTCGGATCGCCTTTTCTATCATCTTCGGGCCGTCGTGGTCTCAGAGCTCCTTATTGAAATCCACAGTATCTTTCTTAATGGAAAGACAGGTGGTGAAATTTTCTCGCTAGGGTGGCTTTAGCCTCGCATTTACCGCGAGAAAGTGATGTCCCAAGCCGTGGCTCTTGTGTGCCGCAGTCTCATGGTGATGGAATCGCCAAGGGCCATGCTTTGGAAAGCTTGTTCACGATGCGTCACAAAAAGCTAATTGAAATCCTCGACCTTCTCCTTCTTTTTTGGAATTTCAAGGTGCTCAACTTCATGAGGAGAATATAAGTCTTGCGGCCCATAGAAATTCTCGCGTGAAAGGTGCGGCTTTTGTTTTCTAACGTGTGCGAGAAGAGCCGGCACACTACGTCATCGTGTTTCAGCCTCATAGTTTGTAGGGCCAGTAGAAGTTACTACGTAGTATCTCGGGCTAAACGTTCCATTTTCGTGATCGAACATGGGAAGGTGCTTTCTCCTGTAAGCCTAGTGAATGCTTCTGACGAGGACTCCTGGAGGCTCAGAGATCAGAGCCATCCAAAGTTACATAGGGGGTTGCACTTGTCTTCTTCCCCGCGATAGGCTGGGATGAAAATAAGGCTCGCTTTCATTTTTCGTACTCGCTCTCTGGTGCCGGGACATGGAAGCTTTCACCCTCAAGGCCGGGGAGTGCGTGTCATGCCTCGCTTTAACCATGAGATCCTCGAGATTCCTGGCATTCCTCAAGCTTTCGAAACCACCAAAGTTTCCATTGAAGAGGAAAGGTTGTCGCTCTTGTTTTGGTCATGGTTATGACCATGGTGTGTGTTTCGCGATCGTGCTCGACCGACTATTTCAGACCTCCTTTCGGCCTCTCCTCCCGTGGGTCATGGAAGTGTCGGCGCTTGAAAGGATGATTGGCTCCGGGTCCCGATATTTGGTCGTGGCATCCCAGCATTTTTGCGGCCTCCTCCATCGACTCCCTTGACCGTCAAGAGGCTGAGCGCCGAGAGTCGGCCGACCACATCTCGTGCAGTATTTTGAGCCAGGCTTGGCGAGTTGAGGCACAAAGTGTTGACTAAGACACCCCAAGAGAGTGTGATGTGCTCCGTGGAGTACGTGGGCTGGCCAGGGACCGACGGTGAGGAGGTTTTGGAAACCTCCTAACGAGATCACAAGCAGCAGGCACAAATCCCTTAGCTGGGCTTAGATGTGACCCCATAGTACCTGGGTGTCCCCTCCTTAGGGGGAGTGTTCTCGGGAGGTGGGAGGACCGCTCAAACCCAATCTACCCCTATTCCGAGCTCGTGAAGGGGTGATGCGCATTTGCCATGGCATGCTGCTTAGCATGGTAGGGAGCCTGCATCGTGCCCTCCTTATAGCACAAAAATGTATCGTACGACCGAAAATGTCTCGCCATCAAGAAGATCTCGCCCTCGTTTGATAAAATACCAACGAGAATCTGCACTATTTGTGTGACAGACTCTGTCTGCGATGTAGGCCTCGGTTTCCATTACATTCCATGAGATATATCTCAATTCGCTCGCAGAGATGTGATTCAGTAATCATGATGAATGTATGTATACACAAACGAAACAAGACAAATGGTTGAGCCGATTACCCCGAAGATGAAACATTATGAATAGGAAAGCAATATTTAAATCATGCACCCGAAAAGAAGTATTGCTAGAAAAATTGCTCGTCAGGGCGTTGCTCATACAGTACACTCATTCGAACAACTTAAGACTAATTTCACATCAACATAATTCTCTATGCCAAGACTAGGAGTAATTGTACTGATAGTAGAACCCATCCAACAACATTTTTCCTATCTACCTTTCGTGGTTATGGGTAGCCGCATGATGTTTGATTTGATAAGGTTAGTGAAGTCTCGATGTAGAAAATGCACATCATACTCGTGCACAGCTGTCGCAGCAACACAAAACTTAAGTTATGGAGCTACAAAAGTGCAAGAGAAAACCGAGAAGGGAAAATTTAATTTCTGTCAACACTTTAACCACAAAAGGGTAAGGGAGAAACTAAAGAGGGAAAATACACTTTTATTTTTGCCACTACCGGACTCTCTCCATAGTGACTACGTCATTCTAGGGATTGGGGATAGAACATTTTCTATAGTGACACCCTCATTCTCCTCCATAAGCTTAAACATTCCTGCCTCCAAAGAAAATCCAACTTTTACAGATTCATACACTGATAGCAAGAATTTGATGCTCGGTCGTGGTTGAGGACTCTATGGATAAACAATAGAGAACCTCGAAAGAATGAGAATTATGTAGGTAGCAAATTTATGCATCGACAAAAAAAGTGTGCATTGAGTTTATCATTACGATGCGGACCCCAACTGCGCCGCTAGCGTTGCAGCTCCATAGATGAAAAAATTAGACTCAAATAAGAGAGATACACACACACGCCTGCATCTATCTCTCTTAGTTATTGACTCCTGTGATGAAGAAGATTTTTGTGTTTACTATGAGAGACTCACTTTGACCATTTATGTGTTAACTATGAGAGAGAAAACATTCATAAATATATAAATGAAACTTTAGAGATAAGTTCTAAAATCTGAAAGACATAAAAATGAGGCCTCAAAATATCATTTAAAAAATGAAGTTCGAAGGCTCTAATACAATAAGGAGATGTAATATTTTGAGTTATATCTAATTCTCGGAAACTTAGTAAAATGCGAAAGAAATATCATGTTAGTTTTATGTGCAAGTTGATGTTGCTTTCCACTTAAACTCACCGAAGTACAAATGAAATCGTCTGCTTCAAGTGCTAAATAGTTAAAAAAGATCGATTTCAATGGACATAAATATTGTAAACATAAAGACAAATAAAGCTTAGTTTATCTAACTTAACTAGGTTGCTACATATACATGTATTCAGCTCACATCCACATACGAATAACAATCCCTGAAGAAGCTAAAACCACAATTTGTCACAACACTAAATGCTACACTAAATGTCTTAACCAAATTGAATGAAAAGGCATGTAATTTCATTTATCTCTCTCGTTGGAAATTTAAATCTACAACATTTTTTATTCCCTGCTCACATAATGGATGAGATAGTTCACAGGGTGAAGCGACCTCCTCGCTAGAGGCAAATCCTACATTTGATTCTTATTTTGTTCACTTTTTCAAAAGGATCTAGGCTATACCGATCACGACTACACGAATTGTGCCTCTACTCCACCCCTACTTTTAAACTCCGTCTTCCGTACGATTGGCACGATAACTAGAGTATAATTCTTTCTTCCAAGTGTAAATCTAGAAAGTATTTTGCACTTAATTATAAGTTGAAATGAGTTGTTTATGTTCGTATCCGGGTTTTAGTTATTGAAGTGAATGATTAAGTTGTTTTAGCGATGTCTTAGGTTCCAATTTTAACCATTAGTTTCCATATTTGACTAAGTACAAGCATCGAGGACCACCAAAGAAAGTAAAAACAATAGTAAATTCCATCCCTTTCAAAGATTTGAAATTGAAAGAAAAGAGACCAGGAATTAAAAAGTAATTAGTTTTGTAATGAAGCAATGTATGAGAAAACTCTTTAGTTACTTGTTCTAACACCAAGCAACAGAATTTATCTAGTAGTTTTTTTATTTGAATTTAGATAGAATGATGTTAATTTTTACTTAAGATGTGAAATATTATAAATCAAGAGTCACAAGTATAGGCTTAAACTAGGCTTTAGAAGGGGATCTAAGCTCATCGTCAAAAGAACTTTAAAGATGGTTGTAGCTACTGTTACTCATATAATAATGAAATGAAAATCCACAACCGTAAACCAAAACTCCATAGAAGTTTTGCCTCTTAAAAAGTGGATTAAAACTAAGAAAAACTATGCCAAAACTAGGGGTAACCTGTGGAAAAACTATGTATAAAATTGATTCTAAGTTCGTGAAACTAAAAAACCCATGTGAAAATCAAGATAGAACTCTCGTTTTGAATGTTAGAAATGAAAGCACACTACAGAAAGATGCACAAAAATTCCGTACAATTCGAGAGGCAAGTCAAGACAAGGGTTGTAACCGTGGAAGATGAAATCTAAGGCTATTTTGTGTTTTTTCTAGACCACTTATTTCACATCTACTAAACCTTAAATAAAAGGAATTAAAGTGTCAATTTATTGGTTAGAAAGAGTGTTGTTAGAAAGAGTGTGACTAGTTGGGCATCGTGAACATGATTATGAAAATCATGACGTATATGGTGTAGCTTTCACTCACAAAGAATTGGGAACTCTTACGTAGTTACATGAATCAACATTTTTGCTTGATTGGAATTGATGTAACTAGAATGTAAAAATATGTATATAATATTCTTAACCAATTAAATCATTCTTAAAATCTAGTTCTTATCATCATGAGCTAATAGGTATATGAATAGAGAGAGAGAAGTAGTTTGCATTTTTAAAAATAATATGCACAAAGAATGTGAGGCATTTAAGAAAAAAATACTTAAGATTTAGGGTGTGAATTAGTGAAGAAATTTTCACAGCTGAAAGCATGTCCATACATGTACCTATAGGTGATGAAAAACATTTCAAGTTGCTCCAATCAAAAAATTTCCCCAAAACATTCATGAATTCACAATCCGTCCGAAATTGCTCAGGCCATTTTCCGTCTAAATTTCCTATTCAGTTTACATGTGATACTACACCATCAAAATATATCTTTTGGTAAGTATCATGGGTATTGTGAACATGATTATGAAAATCATGGTGATGCATGGTATGTAGTTTCAATTACCATAAAGCATTGGGAACTCTTTATGTAGTTCTCGCTACATTGATTTGAAATTGGGAGTTTTTCGTAGGCAAGCCAGCCTATTGTTTGGCTAGATCCATTTGAGCTCCATTTGTGATCACCATTAGCTAAATATTTTCACTGATGATTATATTTTTTTGCATAGAAACATCAACAATTCAACAAGGTTATGCTAGCAGCTAGATGCCTATAAACGAAAAGAGGTCAAGTGCCAAGCCCTAAGGCAATTGACTCCAAGACCTTAATTGATGGCTAGAAAGAGTTTCAAACTCGTTGATGTGTTGGTGTAATGAGGGTTAAGTTTCTCTAGGTAAAACACTTAAGACTAAAAAAACAACCAAATTTATTTCGACCTAAAAAATTCTTTCGACCTAGATAGTGGTAAATTAAAATTAATAGGAACAACTTGTAAAAGAATGTGATTAATATTTTGATTTCTTTATAAAACATGACAACATGAAAGATGGCTTCCTCTATTGATGGTTACATAAGAAACTATCTATATGGAAACCTAGTGCTCTCATGGACCTAGGATTACAATAAACAAGTAGTTAGTCCGATAATTGTAATTGACCTCACACGTGCTGCCAGGTGTCTTCTTCAAGTAAATTCTTTATTTTGAAAAATATCTTAAACATCCGCACTAACACATTCAATCTCTTCTTTAGATTTTTTGGCATGTATCGATAACCTAGGGCCGAAATGTGAGAAACCTAGTTCATCTCCATCACTACGAGAAACCTAATTCATCTCTACAACTCGCACTATTTAGAACTCAAGACCTTTTGTTTTGGAATGTTAAATTTCCTCAGTAAAAAAATTCATATCTCCATGAAAGAGTAGTAGCTGAAATCTTGGAGGGTCTCGACTCGCTCAATAAAAAGAGGAGCTCAAACCTATGACCCTAGCTCTCATACTTCGTGTGAAAAATACTTCTAAAGAAGCTCGTACATGTCACCATGATGAAACCTAATTCATATCTACAACTCAGACTATTTAGAACTCAAACTCTATTTTGGATTGTAGGCTGGGTAAAATTCATATCTCTGTGTGAACATACTTCTAAAGAAGCTCGATGGTGCTAGGGGAAGGGTCCTAATTCAAGTGGAACCATGGAAAAGTTTTTTACTAGAATTGGGCCTTTGAAGCATTTTCTAAAACTTGCTTCTCGAAGTGATTGGAGACCTTTTGGATCATTCCCAAAATCATTAGTTGCAAACTTTTAGTTGAAAGAAATATTGGAGAATTTGGACCCAAAGGTCAGCTTCTTTGGAGCATCTTGAAGACTTATTGTTGGTTGGGTCCCTCAAAGGTTTGTTGGGTCACTAATGGCGGCTTCCTCTGGAAGAATTTTTGTAGCAGCCTCTAACTTGTATCCCATGGAGTAAATTTGAAAGCTAATTTTTGAAGTAGATTTCAAGAAAATATCTCTAAGTCTTTAAAGTCAACCTAGAAAAAGAATTTGAATGTAGGTTTTCGAGGGACCTGCTTTGGGGAAATATTCTTTAAGGCACATTGAAGGAGTCTTGGAAGTGAATCTTGGGACAATTTAGAAGAATTTTTAGAAGCATCTTTGAGGGTAGCCTTGGAGACATATTGGAGACATATTGGAAAACGGCCTTGAAGCAACAATGTTGAGGTCCATTGAAGAATCCTTTGAAGAATTAGTGGGCGAAAAACTTGAGGCTTTAATGTAGATTATTAAAGAAATATCGAGGAGAAGCTTCTTTTAGCCGAATTTGGAGAGGTATATATTGGAGACAAGAAATCATATCGTTTGCAGATAACACACTGATAAAAAGTCATATCTTTACTTTAGATAAACATCGTATAAAAATCATATCTTTGCAAAAATATTCCTACCCTTGTCACAATGAAGTGTCCTCAGGCTTTACCTTTACCCTATCTGGAAAGGTAAAGTTCCTTTATAAAAGTAAATTATCGACATAATGGTTATCTAGTGTGAGATAGGAATTTGTTTGATAATGCTAACGTTTTAAAAAAATCTAAGGAAAACATTAAGATATCGAGGGAAGGATTAGTAAGTTTTTCTGACTTTGGATTTTAACCTCCTACCCATTCCTTTAAAATTCATTATGAAACTCAATGAAATTTTGCATGAAAGGAAATGCACAAGCACTACTTTGAGTGTAAATAACCTCAATAACCTTAAACTATTATGCATCACAAAACCATGAAAATATTACATTTTTTATATATATATGGAATATCAAACATTTGTCCAAAACCTTGCCATGCGTACAAAAGTTTCCAATCATGGTTCTTCTTTAGTGAAAGAACCATGTCATGATAGCCCCAAGGAAAATGATCACAATAACACACTCACATATTGGGGAACTATGTTGATGCCGTATCAATGACTTCTCTTCCAATAGATGATGATACGATGTCATCTCCTCGACACCTCCATCTGCGCGCTAGCGTTCCTCTCACAAAGTATACTCGAAAGGGACTATCTTATGAATGATTTCCGCGTGGTAATGAATGCCAAAAGATTGAAACTCGAGAAATCCACATTATTTCTTCCTTTGTAAAGCGGTTTCAGATTCGCTTTTCAAACTTCAAATATGCCTTTGATCTCATTGCATATGAGCCGCGAGTTTGCAAAAACCGTAATATCATTGACAACATAATTTTTTGCCTCCTTTAACCCCCGAACAAGGGAAATGTAGTAAGCTTCGTTGTTCGTTGTCCTCCCGTGCACTTTTATATTTATATGCATCACATGATTTATTGCCGCATTATGAAGCCCACATTTTATAGTGGCTTCACCAAATGATGAGGATCGAAAAGACACTTTAATGTACAACTCCCACTTTTCGCACCATCGTGTATGCTTAGAAGACCCCGTAAAATAAAATAACAATAAATTCATATTATACAAAATAGGATTAGATTACAAAAAATAAAGGATGGTGAAGCTCATTACAAAAATAAATAATGAACCAAACTAGTCAATAAACATGAAATCGGAACTAGATGGTGAAGTCATAGATTCTATTATATCCGGAACTCGCCCGCATTTTAGAACTATAATCTATGATTTAGCTCTTAACAATTCTATAGTAGACAAACTACAAATTCCCTTCGAACTTTGGAGTATCTCAATGGTTATAAAGTTTAATAAGATTAAGAAAACCTTAATGAATATTACAAAATTTTGACAAACCTTGTGACATAATTCATCTTCTAATATTTTTTCCTCTCCACTATATTCCCTTGTGTATCGTATACTACCCGAAATACAACCTTAGATGTCTTTATGCGATCTCTCACATTCAATGCACCCATCGTACTATTGATATTCACGCACACTATTACACAAACACACAAAGTTGATGGCTCCCTCACACCCCCTTATATCCTCGGGCTATACAATGCACCTTATTCTCGTTCAGTAAAGTGCGAAGCTGATTTTTTTATTGGTATCTTCCGTGAGCCCCGCCCTTGGTTGGCTGACTTCATCGCTTGGGTTTTATATCGGTTTAATTAATATAGTCCTTTCAATATGATCATTTTTGAATTTTCGCCTGCGCCATAGGGTACCGTCCTCGATGGCTCCGTCTCGGTTTTCTTTTGTAGATTTTACATTTCCTGCGCCAAGTTTGTGAGGTATCGACTTCATGAATATTATTATTTTCTATAAAATCAAATGTTGGAACAAACCATGCCGCTAATGCACTTGACATGGTGCACATTATACTCAATTTATTTATTTTTAATACCGAAAATGGGAGATATAAAAACCGTAGTAGTAAGCTAAAAACAAAGTATAAAAATTTCTCACCCCAAGTTTGCAAGCGTAGCCTATAGGTTACCCGCTCTCAAAAGCTTCAATCCAAAATTTACAAAAATTCCACCACTATTACATCCTATTGGTTCTCACATTGCTTTGCATCTCCAAAGGTTCTCGCTGCACAAACAAGTGTATAGCTTATACTCCCTAAAACTCTCTCTGCCTCACTAAACACAAATTTATCGAAGAAATGTAGGTCAGCCCTGCTCTTCTTGCCCAAGATTGGAAAGAAAGGAATTATGGTTCTTGAGATCCATGTCACCCAACATCCGATGTACTCTGTGGCTTTTTCCCCTAATTATACCTTCTATCAAAGCTTGTTGACATTCCGTGATTTGATGCTACAAAATGTGAATCCACGTTTAGGTTGATGACCATGTTTTTGAGCATGTCGTATCTCGCCTCCGTAACCTCAATATCTTCTCCGTCACACCAATGTTCTCATGATTATAACATATTGAAATATACATTGTTGCTTGTTTTCTATGAACCTTTGTAGTCAATGAAAATAGAGAGATCTATTACATTGTATTGATTCTTCATGCTCTCCTCAACACCCTTTTAAATTCTTGTGATTCTCTTCTCGTCATCCATGTGAACTTTCCTCCAAAGGGCTGTGTAATGCCAATCTTTTGTCAAGGGCTTCGAAGGGTTGGAGCAACGTGTATAGAAGAAGAGACCCAAAGAAGTACCAACTCCCAAGTTCTACCATCCAAGGAGGACCCCCGGTCCTCCAATTAAACCAACAAATCAAGTAGCCAAGTGGATCACGTTGTATCGAAGCTAAACCGCTATGGATTCCTCGAAATTCAGTACTCCAACTTGACATAAGAATAGGTCCACATTACCCATAGAAGAAGGTTCAAAGGCGTAACCGAAACCCATAGCATAATATCGTGAAAATTCAAAAAATGTGAATATGCCCAAAGTAATCGTGCTGTAGGGTTTCCAAGCCACTAGCTCTCCAATGACCAGAAACCAAACACAGCTTAACTCAACAATCCGAACAGTAAATTCATAAATAATTTATCCTTCTTACCCAAGACTATTCGCCAGAGAATATGTGGCATACACTCTAAAATCAACCTGTAATAGAAAAAAATTTGAAGTATTAACCAAAGATAGAGTAAAATCTTTACCAGATTTGCTTTGGGCCGACTAATCGTTCTCCTTTTCAATGCAACGAACCTTCTCCAAAATGGCATTTCATTACCTCGCATTTCCATTCCACTTCATTCTAATTTGAGTATGTTCCAATCCTAGAGCCGAATTACTATCAACATACCAATGAGGAGCTCAGCTTGTCCTTTCGATCTCATTCTCCTTGATTGTATACCATTGGCCACTGGCTGAGTGAAATCTGCAATTAATCGCATTGATGTGTTCTCTCCATTTCAAAATTTATAAGACATAGTGGATTGGATGATATCTCCACTCTTCAGCTTTTTCTTTTATTTCGGGAGAGTACCAAGAGTGGGTTTTTCTAGATATTTAATTTCTCATAACAACACGATCCAATGTGACCTTGTGCAAGCAGTGCTTATCTTTTCTAAGATTTGGGATGTAATCAAGGTAAAAAGTTTATCAAGCTTGGAGTTAATATCAAGATCATTAAGTTTACAATTAAACTTGAATTTGAGTTTTTCCCGTATTGAACAAAATTCATGACTCTCGCCACCCATAGTATAGCCAAGGCCCATTTTATCGAGGAGAGAGCTCCGTTATATGTGCACCCATTGCAGAGTTAGTTTCGCAAGAACACAATTTCTTTAATCGAGAATCCATGGTCAGTGCGGGGTCCCTCGCTGATTTATGGAATGGATGCACCACACCGAAAGACCAAAAAGAGAAGTTTCCCATTATATTAAGACTCGATACCATTGTGATCGGACCCGAGACCAAGAGCGGAAAGTATTGAAGCAAGAGGAGGACAGCTGCGAGAGCATAATCCCGGCAAAAGTATAATCATCACTCGATGTTGTGTAGCCATAACATATGTTATGAAGGTTATGCAAAATAAGTTCGTAATACTAAAAGTATCGAGAAGCATGTGACTCGTAACTTTAATGAGAGAGACCTATGATAAAATGTGAAATTTCTCTAGTTAATGCGGAGTCATATCATCAAATAATAATAGATCCAAACCAAGCGAGATTCTCGTGGCAGCATAATACGAGATATGTAGCTAGTAAGATTGTTGTTGCGGTAGTGCTCCCGTATATGCATGCAAGAGAGATTCCTTTATTTCTTGTTGTGATGTAGCTTTAGACCTATCCGAAAATTTCCCGCAGGGCAGTGAAAGATGGGTCCGAAACTAGTATATGAACCAACATCGTCTCGAGGTGTATCTAATAGAATGAAGCTCAGCAATTGTGCTAGTATTTTTTCACAATAGCATATTTTCATACATTGTTTTAACAAAATACCTAGATATCAAAACACAAAGTTGATATAGGCGCACACGCATCACGTACCTCGGGTAGCGATCATTGATGCAGGTTTCAAGCCGTTGTTCTCCGTTGTTCGTTCGTGCCTCCGAGCTTCGCAGAAATGTTGTCAAGCCTCGCAGAATGTTTTAAATTCTCGAAAATCAATTTCGAATCAATTTCACGGTAGCTTCCAGCTAGGGAGTGTAAGTGGCTTGGCAACACCACTACGCATGCGTACTTGCGTGGGTTGATAGATTCAGGGTAATGGAGAGGGCTAGCCGATGAGTAACTGGAGCCGGGACATCGCACCGACCAGCCAGAGTAATGGCTTTCGCCCACATTTCTCGATGCCGAAATAATGCGCTTTCGTGTGATCTACCAAGTCCCAAAAATTTCTATTATAGTCAGCCTTTTTAAATAACCTATATCCTCGGAAAATAATGGTTGCTCTTTTCTTTTCGTCTCATGGCCGCTCCAAAAAAGTTTAGAGAAACATCTTTTCATAAAGATAAATAAGGACTATAAATGAACATACATTTCAGCCCTTTTTCCTTTAGTCCGTGATCTAACCGCAAATCCAGGAAACCCCCGCAAGTTTAGTAGAAACACCCTTTCATAAAGATAAATAACAACCGCTCCACCACCTCCGTCTAGGTAAATGAATATCATGTGGTTTCATCCCCAATATATTTTTGTATTCTCGTATTCGGGAACAAGATAAGATAAATGAATATCATGGTTTTATGTCTAATATATTTTCTACTGTGCATCTGGCAATCAAGATGAAATTGGCACGCCCAACACTCACACACAACTAAAGAAAAACGATTCTCACAGTAAGAGCACAAATTCAACCAAAAAACCAAACATTAAAACACCCATAAAGAAAAACCAAACCAACCAAACATGGCCATGTCAAGCAGTAAAAACAAAGAAACCAAAGACATCGCCAAGCCAAGCCGAGTCAATCCAATGCAGTCGTGCAAAAACAAATGAGATGGAAATGTTGTGTTTCGGTTCTCGCATTGTTTTATGTACACTCAATTTCCAACCTGGCCACCGTATGCCTTTTCTTTCGCATTTAAATTATTTTAGAGGTTTTTTAAGGCCAACTTTTTGGCCCTTTTGGCTTTTCTTTTCTAAAATTAGGGTGTGCTCGCCATGAACCATGGAACTTTATTTTGTTTTATTGCATTCTAAACAAAGCTTTCAAGCATTATAAATAAATACTTATTTATAAAAAAACAATTAATTTCCATGGTTACATGTGTCGGAATTTAAATTTCGAGTCTTTCAAAGCATTTAATTTTTTCTTAGAGGTGTTATATCTCTACTTTAGGTATCATATAACATTAAGGATGAATCAGAACCTGATTATATGCATATTTTCTATTTTTTATTAAGTATTGGCTCTGAACATAAAATGTTTACTGAGAAAGCATGGTACTTATTATAATTTCAATTTAATTCTAATTCAAACATGAGCCGTGATTGATATGAATATTCGATAACACATGAGAGTGTGATTAAATTTCCTCACTGCTGGTGGAAGACGCAATTTCTCTCCCGATATTTCGCTTCTTAATGTAACACATAACAAGCTTTTTTTAATTAAGTAATATTGGAAACATAAAAATATTTACGAGAAGACATGATACTTATTATAATTTTTATGTTAATTTAATTCAAACATGAGCCAGTGATTGATAGGAATATTCGATAACACATGTAGAGAGTGTGATTAAATTTTCCTACCATGGCGGAAGACGCAAGCTTTCATGATATTTCGCATCTTAACAGTCATAACATTTTTGCACTAGAAAGGAAGCATACACTTAAGGCTCCCAACCTTTGATGGAACAAATTTGCATTCGGAAAATCAAGATGAAGTGCTATCTCAATGTTTAGTCTGAAAGGTTAGCACTGTAATCAATTACAAATGGATACAAGTCGTAAGAGATATCCCGCTTCCGGATGCGGATGATCTCACCTGGACGACGCAGACATCGCTCGGGCACCTCCCCAAGGAGACTCACATGGGATAGCCAACCGGCGTGACTCCATTAATATGAAAATTAACATACCATCTCCTCGACGCATTACTCCATCGCCGCATTCTCCCCCGCCTCGCTATGCTCCGCTTCGGCTCATTATGGCCTTCTGCCTCCCGCCCATCTCAGCAACACTCCTCGCTCCACCCGTTGCCTCTTTGCATCTCCTCTCCGCGACGTTTTCCCGAAGAAGCGTGCCGAGGCCGCGTCCTCGCACACAGTACGTGGCGCGTTTTGCTCCTTGCTCAGCTTGTATTGAAACCACATCGGGCTCTCATTTTTCCTCTACATAGAAGGCTTTCGCGTCTCCAATCGCAAATTCTGCAAATTCCTCTTCGATCTCAACGTGAGTTCGATTCAGCTCTCTGCTGTCTTTGCTCTAATTGCCTCTGTGCCTTTGCAATTAGACGAGCCTCCGCCGTTGCCTAGTGCTCCGACATAGGATGCGTAGGTCACCGTGGTTCAACCCGTGGTCGGCCCGCAAGCTCGAGACCCTCTTCCACTCGTGGCGAAGCGACTCCTCTCGAAGTTGCCGAGGGACGCACAGGCTCGTGCCACCCGGCTACCACCGGGGAAGTGAGCGCTCTCTTGGTCTCCGCTCACGAAATTCAGTGCTTCCACATCCCTCAAGAGCCTTCTCCATCGCGCCATGCCCATCTAGCAAATCATATCTTGGAGGAAAACCTCGTAGAGTGGTGGAGCTCCGCCTGACCAAGCCGTTTGATCGACCCACCGCTACCGCCTACACTATCGGCCACCTTGCGTGAGGAGTCAACTCTCTCTCCTCCTCCCTTTGTCCGAGCCACCTCCCTCCCCTTGGCTCCGCGCGCGCGCCGCGCTTTTCCTCTCGAACCTCCTAGTTTCTCTCCCTACTTCCGATCACCTTGGGTCAATTTGCGTACGTAGGTGGATGCAACAAGCCTATCGGCAATGAAGGTGACCTCGTAACGAAGGCGTAGGTGATGATGGTGACCCTAACGAGATGCGTAAGATTTCCCGAGGACAAGCACCGGTGTCGCATAGTGGGAGGAACCGCCTTCACCATCCCAAAAGCAAAGTGACTCCGCTAGCCCGGGTTTCTACATGGTTTTTGGAGTTCCTCTATTTTGAAATATGCACTCGTTATTTTAGTCGTTTGGCTGCGCCAGCAGGCCGCATGCTACCGAAGGTTTTTTGTTTTCTCATGTTGTATGCAGTTTGGACTATGCACCCGCTTCGTCAAGGGCGTGAGACCTTCTCCTACCGCAACTCGGTTTCCCATACAAGGCAGCTCTCTTCATCCGTTAAAGCATGGACATCAATCCTAGCCCGAGCTCACACAACTTCCGAACCGAGGCGCTTTTGTAATACTATGTTTCTATAATAGAATAGCATAATTTAGAAAGAGAGAGATATCTCCTCGTAATCTTAAATCTAGGAAATGTTGTTTGTGTACCATGTCAACATGGAAAGTGGAAAAACGAGACCATCTTAAAATCAAAGGAACATTCAACATCGATGCCTCTGTAAATCATATATATATATATATATATATATATATATATATATATCCGTGTGTGTGTGTGTGTGTGTGTGCGTGGTCCAACTAGAACTCCAACACTCACACTACTAGAAGAAATGTACTTTACTTTATTTATAAATGATTATACTATAATGATTAGAATACTTTCGAAATATAATTCAAAAGCACTATATTGTTCTAAAGCTTTCAAAGCAAGTAGGCAGAAAAATGAAAGTGAAATGAAGATAAAATGCTTAAAGATCATATAGAGGTGGAGAATTTACTTTCACATAATTCAATGAATTCTATTAAAAACACGTTTAATCAAAAGGTACACCTTTCTATTACTAGGACTCCACAAAAAATGGTGTGGTAGAATGATATAACAAAACTATACATGGGACTACAAGAACAATGTTATCGGGAGATAAATCTAATTCAGTTAAATTCTAGAAGGAGGCAGCTGGGGGCAACAATAGACACTCATAAACATAGTGGCATAGCCTCTAAGTAAACAATGATGGAACTCCATAAAAACTATCAAAAGGAAGAAATGATTTTGCAGAAAACACTTCAAAATATTTCTAAGCAAATTCTCTATGAATATAAATGAAAATTCACTAGTGAAAACTTTTATTCTCACATTTACGATTGAATTTTTCGTAGGTACCTCACTACAGCAGCAAGGCCTACAAATGCTATATAAATCATTTTTGGAAGGAACTAGAGATAATTTGATGTGTAACAGAGCAAGGCTCCTCCAAGAAGAGAAGCATATGTATGAAGAAGACCTCATCCCCATAGGACCAAGAAGAAGGTTTTTTCAAAAGAATATCAAGAGATAGAAGACGAAAGGAGAACACAACTCAAACACCATCGAAGACAACCTTCGAGTTTGTACAAAAGTGTCAACTAGAAGACCGAAACATTATTGAAGATGTGGAAAACAACAAAACAAGAATGATGAAAAAGACACCAAAAAAGAGTGATATCACCTCGCTATCCCAAATAGAACCAAAGGATTTCACTTCAAAGCAAGTAAGGATCCACACTAAGATAAATGCAATGCCGAAGAGGAGATGAACCAAACCGAAAAGAATGGAACATGGGAACTAGTACATCATCCAAAGGATAAGAAATGCCATAGGAACCAAATCGTTGTTCGAGGATAATGAAGATGGACACATGAGAAACAAGCAAGGATTGGTGTGCATGGGAGGGGTATACCCAAATTGAATTAATTGACTCTGAAGAAATTTTTTTCTCTTTGTTTCCATATTAGAGGCTATAAGGATGTTTTTAGCATTTTCGTGTTCAAAAGGCTTCAAAGTCTATCGTATGAATGTAAAGCCAACATTTCTAAATGGTGACTTTCAAAATAATAAGTATACATGGAACAACTAAAAGGGTTTGACTTGTCGTAAAATAAAACTTTGTTTCGCAAACCGCTAGAAGCCCTCGTATGGATTAGTGCCAATAGTTTTCGGTATAAGCTATACTTTATCATTATCCTCACCAACAAGTGGCTGAAGAGAGGAGTCTCGGGAATAAACCTTACATGAATATGGATGAAGATAATTTGATAATCATACTAATATATGTAGGATGATTTGATTTTTGGTAGCAATAATGTTGAAATGAGTCAAATGTTTTCCCAAGAAATGTCTCAAAGCATATGAAATGTCAATGATCGGAGAGTTGTATTTCTTTTCTCAGTACTTCAAGTAACTCAAACTAACAATGCTAGAATGATCATAACACAAACAAATTACAACAAGCGAAACAAGCTTAAGTGTTTTGGGATGAAAAAATGTGTTGTTAAAACTACACACCTATGATTATGCATGCTGCACGCTAAGTAAGGATGAGTGGACATAAGCCTCTACAAATTAAATATTGGAGGTCATTTATGTGTGATAACTCCCATGACCAAACATCATTCATGAAGTATGTATGGTAGCAAGGTTCCAACAAGCTCGAAAGGAATTTCTCACATGCAAGTTGTAAAAAGAATACATAGATATCTAAAAGCAACCCTTTCTGATTTTGGACCATGGTACCCTAAGAGAAAAATCTACCTCTGCCAAACATACACCTCTGATGCAAACTAGGCAGTGGTATGCATTGGCGACCGGATAAACACCAACGGAAATGCATTTTTCTTAGGAGATCATCTTTGTATCTTTGTTAACCAAGAAAGAATAATCCATATCTCTTCTCCTTAGTTTTGCAGTCGAATATATAGTAAACAATAGATCGTCGTACACCAAATTATTTAGATGAAGGAAGCCTTTGAACGATGTCAAATTAGAAATAAATCAACCCATCAACAGAGTCTCGTGGCAATATTAGTGCCATCAATCTTTCAAAAAACCCACTCATGCACTACGAAACTGTATTGTAATCAAGTTACCAATTTCTGGAGAACAAAGTTGCTGTGATGAAATCATCAAAATGGAATACGTTAACACTAAGCAACAAATTTCCAACATCTTCACAAACCCAAGTCCGGAAAGAGCATTTGATCTCTTCGCCAAAATATGGGGGTCATCTCTCTCGCATTCGAGCAGAGCATCCCTTTGCTATTAATGTCAAAAGGAAGAACATGGATTCAGGGATGAGCCATGGAATTTAGGTGGGAGGAGCAAGAAGTTATAAATATTTCCATCAATCAAAAAGTGCGGATGCTGCTGAAGAAGTTAATTTTTATTAATTTCAAAGGTTGTCCAACTTAAGAAAAATAATGGAATAGTGCTTAAATTTTTCTTTAATCTCTTTCTTTCCAACAAGGCACAACATGCCCCCTAAGTCCTCTCCATCTAGGAGAAATGATTTTTCTAAGACAAAAAACCACTTATCTTTCCCACAATCAATTCATCCATGCTTGAGGACACTCAACCCTATTTAGGTGACTGAACAGTAGAAAATAAGTGAGTCTTCTCCCTCCATTCAAGCCGCCAAATCATCCAACCAAGCAGGAAGAAATATTTGAACCTAAGGAAGAAAGTGAAGAGGTTTATATCACATGAACCCATAAAGGTGAATGAAGGAAGGGTTTTATTATTTCTAATTATTTTTCTTATTAAGAAGTCTTGGAGCATTTTATTATGATATTTTGAAGAATTTTTAAGTTATGTTTGTGGACAAAATTTGACCCACTTTATAGCACAAACTTTGACCCTCCTTTTTTGTCAAAAACTCAAGAGATTTTAGGACATGATCAAGGTGGCTCCGTGCAACACTTTCAGAAGTCAATGAATGTTTTGAAAAGGTCTCGAAACAAAATTTCTTTTGTTTCCCATGAAACCATAGGTCAAATTTAGCCACAGCCTCATCTCGAATGTTTCTAACGATGTCAAACTAACATCATCTCTAGTGAAAATTATGGCTAGTCAAATTTTCTGGTCAACTAGGGCAGGGCTAAAGTTAGCATGTGGGACAAATTTACAAGTCGGATAACCCAACAAAGCTCGCAAAAATTCGCGCCCTAAATGAGGCAACAAAATCGAGCTGTTTTTGGCAATAAAGTCTCGGCGGCCGAAACCGGTGAAATTGACGCCTACTTAATATTTCTAATGACTAAAGATATAGAGGCTGGTCGATATCTGTGCCACAAAACAAAAAAATATTAAAAAATGGGGACGGTGGGCCCGCCCGACGACCTCTTCGTACATACATTTTGGGGGAAATTTCTAGTATATATATATATATATATATATACACATATATAGATATATATATATATATATATATATATATATATATATATATATATATATATATATATATATATATATATATATATATATACACCGGAAATTTCCCCAAAATGTGTGCAAAGAGAGGTCGCACAAGATTGTTAAATTTCACTGTTGAACATGAAAAAGTTGTGCTTTGGTTTGAAATAATAATTGTTATATTATATTTATATCGCTAAAGTGTTTTTGTGTTAAGCTAGTAATACACAATTAAAATAATAATTGAAATATTGAGATAATGAAAAGTGCACCGAGATGTAATTTACCACCTATTTTACCAGAAAAATATGTTAAACCATTGTGAAATAAGTATTGATTTTCTAGAATTGGAAATTTCTACTAAGATGAAACAAAAACTACATATTACTTTTGCCTAATTTGTGCATTCTATGTAGCTTGATGAAAGGAACTTCAATAATTTTGTTTTGTCTATCTCTGTTAATATGGTGGCACTCAAAATGTATGTTGTATTCTTATTCTCATTTTTATTCCCTATTCTAGATTATTATCTCTTTTAGGAAATTATCTATAATTGTTGTAAATCAAGACAATGTATTATTACTCACGATCAAGTTGAACTCCACCCACAAAGGATGACAAAATTATAAGAATCCTACTATTTGCTTTTATACCAATTGCTTCAATAGTAGGTTTTGGATGACATTGTTTGACTACAAAGAGACTCTTTGCTTAATGTACCGTGAGCGAGTTTCCATAGGAACTTTCATAGTGCATAGCATTCTACATATGCATTTGTGGAGTAACTCGGGAATAATGCATTTCCCATATTCATAGTAGGTCCCATAGTTTGTCTATACATATCAAACAGAGCCGCCATGCTATATGCACACTTTTCTTGGCAATGAGAAATGAGATCTTCTTATGACCTCACAATATAAGATGTGGCAACCATTAAAAGGATGGTTCTTTATATTTACAACAATGGAAACCTTTATAATTCTACATCATCTAATGTCCACAATGCATGGAGCTTTTGCATGAACTCTCTAGTATGGTATACACCTAATATTGTATAGTAAATTTTCAACAAAATAATTTGCCACTTTTCGAAAATTAAGTGGACCATATTTCCACTCATAAGAAAATACACCTTTACTATTTACAATTATGATATATACAAAACTAATAGGCATCAGATCTCATCACAAATCTACAACATAACCTCATTTTTTTAATCAAAATTAATTACTTTAAAAATATGTTTATCGTAGATCAAAGAGTATTGGAGTTGGGATTTGAAAAAAACTAATTCATTAAAAACATAATTAATATAATAATAATAATATCTTTTTTGAATAACTTGTGCATATGAATTTGTTTATGAAATATGTTTTTTAAAATAAGTGAGATAAAATATTAATAATGACATGTTTGTTTAGTATTTAAAAAAATTAAGAATTAATTTATTTGAGTGTTTTTATTTTAGTAAAAGAACAAAATATTTATAGCAATAATGTTTTGTTTTAGTAATTTTTAAAAATTTAATAAAGTATTTTAATTATGTATATATGATTTTTACATATTTTTTAGGTAATATTTTAGAAAACGTTATATATATATATATATATATATATATATATATATGTTTAAATATGATAAAAATCATCAAATTAATCTCTAGGAAACACCCAAAATGCGTGTTAAAAGGAAATTTAAATATTTTTACTAAATTATTTAAGAAATACAAATAAATTCAATTGAGCTTCTTCTATCCCCTATAGGACACCATTCTTATATACGAACTATGGGAAATTGAGACTATTGAGACACCATATGGAGCTATGAAGAGACATTGAGTCGGATAAAATTTTGAAATTATGATTATAAGTTGAGCCTCCAATTTTCCTCTTGCCAACTTTTCCCAATTTAAGTTAAAATAAGGAGTGGTATTATGTAGTAATTTGATGATTTAAATCTAGGTGGAAAATGACACCCGTAACCAAAAACATGTGTATGTTGTGCAAATTCCAAGCCTTTTTAATCCTATAACAAGTTTTTTTGTCGAAATCGAATTCACCGAAGCTATGTGGTTTTGTAGAATCGACAAACAAATGTGGGACAAAGTTATAAATATCTCTGTGAAGTATATGACAAGGTGAAAAAGTGTGAAGTTTGAAACTTTTATAAGGCATTTTGGAAATTCTCAAGATGAACGATGAAGAAGATATTGCTACCTACTTTCCACCGAGCAGATGAAGTAGTTAACACTCTCGCATGGCTAGGTGAATATGTTAAAGAAAATTTAATTGTCCAAAAAGTTTTAAGATCTCTTCAACACCGTTTTGATGATAATGTTTGTTCCATAGAAGAAATAAAATGTTTGGACACCTTATCAATGGATGAACTTCATGGAATCCCCACATCATACATGAGACAAGATTAGAAATCCAACTCACAAGGAAGTTTCATTCAAGGCATCAAAGGCACACGAGAAAGGGGAAGAATAATGATCGCACTCAGAAATATAATATTGAAATGACACAATTTGTCAATAGGACGAAAAAAAGGATCCAAAACTCGAAAAGCTAAGTTACCTATCATTTGTTTTATATGTTTTAATATGGGACATTATGCAACCAAGTGTCATTTCAAAGATGACAACAATGATGAAGATGAAACTATGAAAAATAAAAATTCAAAAATACGAGCTCAAGGGAAAAGGAATTTCTTCTCCAGCCAAGGAAATGATGACTCTAATGAAGAAGGTGAACATGATGGAAGAAGAGAAATATCTTTCATGGTATTCTCAAATGTAACAAATAACTTAGAAGAAGAAGAAGGAAGTTTGTATGTACTATTTATCATTTACTTAAAGAAAAACGATAGAATCAAGAAAATAAATGTAAATTTATCTCACGAAATCATCTCTCGCAAAACCTAGAAATAAGAAGATAAAAGAATACAAGAAGCTTCCCGTGACAATAAACTAAAGGAAAAGGAAGAAATTTCTGAAAAAATGGAAGCTAAAGCAGCATTATCTCTCGAAAAGGAAGTTAGAGAAATACAATAAGAATTTTAAGAGTACCCAAACCTAAGGACAAAGTCATTCTCAACTCCCAAATACCTCCACATGACAAATCCTCGACTCTACTGCATAAGCGAATCCTCTAATTCAAAGGGAGACAAATGGTCTTCATCATGAATAAAAATCCCAAATTTTTTTCTCGATGTCCTTAAAATATCTCGAAGACAATAATACATTATATAATATTCATGCGCTTAATATATATATTATAAATTATATAGTTAGTAATATTATCGTTGTTAATGTATGTAATTACACATAATTAATAACTAATATATCCATAACACCACCTTTATCATTTTTCAAATGTCCCACGTATGAAGCAATGTGGCCAACCCATTTAGAGGCCAACTTCATTCTCCTAAAACTATATTATCCTTAAGGGCTTTTTGCTCTGATTTAACTAGGCCATTAGATCCCTTAAAAATGTTTCTACCTTAGACAAAAATTTACAAAGAAAAAAGATTTTTTTGATACAAATATTTAAGATTCTATGGTTGTGAGGTGAGAGGTGAGATAAGAACAACTATCAAGGCTTTTGATAGCTTACCTTGGAAACTCCATTATGATAAGCTATGAAAAGTTTCATTTCCTAATGAGGTTCCATGTAAAAAATTGCATATGGTGAGAGATGGATCCATGGGATTTTCATATATTAGCACCTTGCTTTGGATATTGACAATATCCCATACTACTCCAAATAAGTCTTGTCCAAAATTTATGAGAAGCTTCAAAATTTGATGTTTCCTCCTCGGCTACTATCCCACATGTCTTTCTATTCATGAATCATAATTCAAAATTTGAGGACAGACATGAAGATGCCATCATCAGATTGTTTATTCTTTCGTTTCTGGGACAATGGAATAATGGTTTTCCTAGACACTCCTTGCAATCTATAGAGCATACCTTTTATGAAAATTCTCATTGAAATATTTCTCGCCCATTGTGCACAACATTGTAGCAGTTTACAACGATCGTTCTTACATGCGATCTCACAACAAGAAATGTAATTATTCATCTTTTTTGAAAGTAATAGATGTGTTGATGAATATGGAGAGGAAGTATGGAAAGAAAAAAATCCTTCTTAAATCCCTTGAAGACAATGATGCTAAATGCCATCATAGGAGAAGTTGACTAAAAATTTGAATAAGTTAATACTATATATCACCCAAAAAGCTAGCATGCAGTCACTTCAAAATCTAGAAAAAAATTATCAAAGAAATACTTTCAACATACATAAATAGACTCACTGGAGTGAATTAATGGTTAATGGTCATTCATATGTATTGTGCTTTTGATGGAACACCAAAATTTAATCATTGAAGACTACCACTATGATGAACACCAAGAACAAATGTTCAAGGATGACTACAGAAATACATCTTCCATATCTAAAGCAAGATGTAGTAGAATTTGAAGGCTTTATAGCTATCCACGGGTGCTAGAAAAATAGCGTTGGTACGAAATGAGAAAGATCCTTATTTCTGAATAACTCATACACATATTAAACTCGCTATGAACAACACATGTATGCAATTAACCTGCAGAGAATTGGCATGAAATGTACAATACACACCTGCAATGGACAATAAAAAATGAAGGTTTCGACTCACCATGATGATAAACAGCAATGGAGTGGATAAAGGCTACATGTAAAGGCACATTAGATTGCATTTCCATTACATGACTCAAAAGTGTTTACACATTTCATGATATAATGTCCACGTTTTCTTTTAATTTGGAAATTGCTGACAAGATCGATTGGAAAGATGACAAAGGCACGCCTCACATACTTTGTAGTATTATTGCGAAAGACATGCTAAAGGCAACGGGATGAATCTCACTTTACATGACTCAAACGTAAGCTACTGCTGATGTGCATAAGGTCCAATGCTGCTTTATAAATTTTAAAAAGTGCAGATGCTCACATAGTCAATTATAAAACAACATCTCGCCATGATCGCGGACACACTTATACAACTCAAGGATGCTCCAAACACGCGAGGGTGGGCAAGGACAACGGCCGTGTTTACAGGGAATCCAGTACTAAAGAAAAATCAAGCTAAGAATAGGACATGCTAGAATCGAACGATCTCATTTATGACAAAATCCCAGAAATTTCTCCATAACAGACAAGAAATATCGAGAAATGGCACTATTAATGCCGTGATATAGGAGTCACTAGAAGAATTGTGCTTCTTGATATCTAGATGACAGCATAAGTAAGTTATATTGTAATATATTAATGGTTTGGGAAGGAAGTATAATAAGAAAGAGAATCCTTTGCTCTTAAATATTTCCTTTCTTCGTGTGACAAAAACATAAGTTCTCGATCTATATATTTCACGCCGCGCTTTGACTAGACGAAGTGAGCTGTTTGAGAAATGTTGTTATTCAAAATCAAACAGTGCATCGAAAGTCCTAAAAACATTACCATTATTGGTTATCTATGCATGAAATATGGTGAGATGTATATGTGTGGAATTTGATGGTCATAAAGGATGCACTATAAAGAGGAACATAAATTGGACCAATTTGAATGAGAAGCCCATATGGCATCCTTAGTTTCAACTCTCACATTTTATCTCTCGATTTCAAGGGTTGTACGAAAATCCATGAAAAGGACTCTACGTACCAAATACAATGTCAGGAGTCCCTTGCTACAAAACGCAGAAAGCATACTAAAAGTGAAATTTTTGTTGTTATTGTAGATAAGGCTGTGAGGCATTAATACGGAACCATGTAGAGGTTTTTCAATGCAAGATACCAAAGTGAACATGGGAGGAAATTTTTCGAACTCGTGGGCCTCGAAATGCAGACATGTTTTTGATATAATTTTGGGATGAGAAGGTGAGAAATAAACTGATCTAATGTACATGTGATGGAAAAATAAAACATTCAAGCATTTTGAATTGATGTTTCTGCTTTCACATGATGGTCCTACGTATAATGGGTGCAAGAAACATGATGGCCAAACATATAAGAAAAATGACGTTGTTCTCTTTTAACTCTGATGAGATGGCTGCTACATCGTGTTTTGGATTTCTCTTTATCAGCCTTTGTTTTCCTCGCAAAGACTATAATTTTCGTGACTGCCTTTCTACACTTTGTTATGGATGGATGAGTTTGCAAAATCTTCGAGAATCTGTGGACCAGTGGATATTGGTGGCCACCGCTCTATTCCACTCTGGGGCCCCACCATTTGCTCTCTTTCTATTTTTTTCAGCTTTCTGTGACAACTTACTATTTTTAGTGCGCTTTTTCGGGTCTCGATCTTGCGCGCAGCCGTTTTAAGGCTCCCAAACGACGTTTTTTGGGAAAATTAGAAGAAACAGGGATCCATGGTATGATATTTCTCACATCAAAATTTTTAGTCCTCAAATACATATTTCGACGAGGTATGGTGCACGTAAAATCAGCAGATTGTATGCCAAAGTTACGTAGCCCGAGAAGTGCTGAAACACCAATTTACCCAAACGGGCCCATAGTTTTGGCACTCTCATCTCCTAGGGTTATGGTTTTCGATGAGGAGTGGTTTTCCATTATTCATAAATAATAACAGGCCCTCGAGCCTCAATGTAACGTAGCAGCAGGCCGTAGGTCACTCACATATCTTCTCTTATAGAGATAAGCTACCAATGCCTTAGATAGCTTATTTCCATTCTCCAGTATGTAAGAAAATTTTAGTTCTTTCGACATTAATGAAATGAAGAAGGTATTTTCCATCAGCATTTCGTATTTATGGTTATATGTATGCCGTTGCATTCTCGCATAAAATCTAGGATTACTTTGTTGATGTGTATTTTGATTTTTTTCGTGGATGGCTATTTTGAAGTTTAGATAAAAATGTATGACAAATATAGTAGGTTAAATTTTCTTACCTCGCTTTTATGCTGATTTTCTTCAATGAATGAATCATGTATTGCACATGTTAGCTTAGTATTCTATTTGCTATGTACGCACTCTGCATCCTCGCCATCGTTGATCAAAAACACTCTTTTCATATCATTTGAGGGTCTCGCTAGACTTTGCATTTTGTCATTTCACTAATGTAGACAGACCTCAAAAATATCACTCACTAAACATTTCGTAGTACATGAAAAAGTGTCCATCTTTCCTCTTTCAGCACTCCATGACTAGACTGCCTTTCGCCTTCATACTCTGTCTTGCCGAAGCATTACTGGGCCATGAAAGTCCATTTCCATCATGTGAAATTGAGGCCGGCTGTCGGGACACTCGTGAAAGTCTCATTCTACCGAAAGTCTTCATTAGGTCTCTATGATTCATTCTTCAAGGTCCAAATAAAAACCTCATTTCATTGCATTAGGTCAGAAAAGTACAAGAATGATCCAAATCATAATCTTTGGTCTGTATAAAGAGGATTTGAAAGCATGTACATAGGACGTCTCCAGAGCTGTAATGGATTTCAAGTGCGAGCTTTCACTCCAAAATGTAATGTTCCAAAAATAGAGATGTAATTATATTTCTTTTATTTCATGTAATTTTGAAAAGTACAATTTATATGTAATATAGTACTTTATTTTCTTTAAAGCTTCCAACTCAATCGTCTCCAAACAAAGACAAATGTCAAACAATGCAAAGAGTTCTTAGTCCACTCGATGAATCGAAATGTGAGCAGGGAAAAGTCCAAGAGTGTATAAGAGTGCAAGGTCTAAAGGTGAATGACGTTGCAGTGTGTTTTAGAGTCATCAAAATCAGCACTTTCAAAGTATTTAAACCCTAATCTAGACAGCACAAAGTCGTTTCATCTCACCCTCTTCTCATCATCGAGAAACTCAAAGCAAAAGCACGATTTCTCCAAATTCGCAGGGAAAAATTAGAAAATAAAGAGGCAAAGTACAGTGCTCTTTGTAGAAGGAGGGCACCTCTGCAGTATTAAGTTGTGAGCCTACAATCGTACACCAGTGCTCCCGGAAAAGAGAGGGCACGCCTTATGATGTGCAGCCGCGCATCCGCCCAAAATTGTTCGGTAATGCCCCAAAGCTATTTCCATCTCCTTCAACCTTCGCAAATGTTGCATTTGACCTCGAGCAAGAACAAGGCATGAAATCACTCATCCCTCTCCTGCCTCATTTTCAATGCGTGCTTTGAAGTGTCATTATCGCAATATGGTGTCTTCTTCATTCTAAGCTCCTAGCACCACCCGTAGAAATCCCCAATTACATTTTAATTTCAATCGCAGCACTTCCATTCCTTTCCCATATCATAATTGACCTTTCCCAAAACTCTCTATCATAATCCCTTTCCCAAGCTCCTTTTCCTCTTTGAAACCCTAAGACCTAGGTGGTTAATTTGCTCAGTGCGCCCAAATCCCTTTACATGTAATTAAATTTCTCATTGTACATCCTCTCATTTTTACTGCTCTCCTCGCTCGCCTCCTCATTTCATGTAACCTTCTCCCATCTCCTCAAATTTCTCTATCCCACTCCTAATTTCCCCAAAACTCATTTTTCCTGCTACCATATCTCATCTTCCTACGCAGAATACTAAGACACTATGAGTAGGAGAACATGACAAATAAAAGACAAAGTTGAGGAGAAGAGAGAGAGGGAGAGGAAGCCAAAAAAAGGAGGAGAATCCTAGACTTGAGCCGCCAGTTACCTGAGAGAGCCATGGCAGCCTCCACTGACCGTGAGATTTTTAAGCATGTGTATGAACAAGCTTTGAATTCTATGAGAAAATACAAAGGGTCCAACACATGAGCAGAGATTATTCATCTCCCAAATTTCATGGACGTACCAAGCAACTTGAAATCAAAATGACTGACTACAGTCCACCTGCCATCATAACAAGCGCTAGCGAATCCCAGGATTTTGGGAGAAACGGTCTTCAAGAAAGCACTCTGGAGGAGCATTGCTGGACAGAGCACACGAGTCAAACCTAGGTACAAGAATGAGAGACATACTATTTTTCCTTTCTCTTTTCTCCGGAGTAGAGATGCCACCATGATGAAAAGTCCATCAGTGAAATACTTTTATCTAGATGTGTTTCAGTTCATGGTTTACACCTATCATATCCTGCTACCTGGCATACTTCACATAGGGTCAAGATGCTCAACATACCTTGTTACTCTCCTTTCCAGCATTTGACAAGATGGAATATATTTTCTCCAAAGAGAGAATACAGTAGCACCAAAATGAACAAAGTGATTTTTCACCAATCCCTCAGAGAAAATCATGTAACTTCCATCACCTCAAACAATTGAACATCTCATGTGAGTACTTTGCAGAGCTGACACATATCCACTACTCCACCTATTCAACATGCCCAAGATGCTGCCTTTCATCATCTCCATCCTTCCACATCCGAGGTCCTTCCATCTCTAACCTCACACGTGCAGATCACTCATCAGTACCGTCTTACTGACCATTTCACCTGCCCATCGCATCTGCATTTCACATTAATATTTGGGTCACCTAGCAAAGTTTCGAGATTGAAGTGAGGCCTAAAGTCACTGTTGCTGCAAGATAGATTCAGAGTTGGAAAACACATGCTATAGAGGTCGTCCACTAGAAGTGTTTGAAGCACACATAGTGCAGCCTTTCCTTCACATCGAAAAAGACTAGCAGACAAAGCGAAAGAAAAATGAGGCAAAAAGCTCTAAATATATGCAGGGATCATAAGACAGAGAGGAGGATCTCCATGAGACAAAAACAGGATTTTACCCAGTAGTACCTCAGATGAGCGATGATATTGACAGAGATCACTTCAGCGCAGTCATCAAGGAGAAATAATCCAAGATTAAGGAGCTACAAAATAATCTTCGAGAGATCTAAAATTTTCATTACCTTTCTCGAGCAAGAGAACCACTGTGCTTAGCTTAAAGAAAACAAATCACTTCACCGATCAGTGAAATTCGATCAAAGCTCAAAGAGAGGTAGAAAAATGAATTTATTTCTTGAAGAGAAAACAGAAAACATATGGTGTGATAGATGAAAATAGAAAGAACAAACACGCAGGAGAAGTCCTAAGACTAGAGAGCTCAAAAGAGCTCTAGAACTAGAGAGGTGAAAGGAGTGCTCAACTTGCTACTAGATCACTTTTAATGAACAATTTGAAGTGGTAATCAATGAGAACCAAGAGCGATGGACCGAGCAGATAACTAATAGCTAGAGACACTTTTGGTAGAAACACAGGGATAAAGATATATTGAGAAAGAGAGGCCGTGTTTTTCAGACTACGTCAAGAAAGAAACTAAAATTGCAAAGGTCAAAACATAAACAAGCCAATGAAAACAGAAGCTCGTCACCATGCGAGAAGAGCAGAAAAGGATGACCGGATATACTTCGTTTCGAGGCCTCACTCCATGCCCAAACCACCCGATCAGAAATTATTTCACCAATTTTGAAAATTTCTTTGGGGTAATTTCTTTTATGTTTTTTGTGTTTTTCAAGCAATCCTAGACATGCTTCCTAGACAAGCAGGACCATCAAGCGCGCAACGCCTAGATGCTGCGCCCTCGTTTGCGAAATTTTTGGCCGAAATGAAGACCACCAATAGATGAAAAATGATGAATAAATCGCAAAACAACTTTTTCTAGGCTTATTTTTGACAACTAGTTGGTGAAAATAGGTTAAAAAACATGCACAGCAAAATCAAAGTTCTCCGTCCTTTATTCCTCGGCGTTGCCATGCACCCGACCAACGTCGAGCAGAACCAATAGGAAAATCAACTCCATTCCGCAAACCAGCAGGCATACCTAGAAAGTAGATTGATCGCTTTTCCAACAAGCCATCCCCGAGCCTCAGTTTGCAGAATTTGGAACCCATCCAAAATCAAGTCAGTTAACATGAAGGCGCGCCAGTACTCATGAGGGCGTGATTACACGCATGTGCACTACTGACCAATGTCCGATATTTTTCAATTTCTCACTACATTTTCTTTACTTATATTTGGAAACTGATAAATCTTTCCTTATGTAATCGAGTTGAAGGTAAATGCAAATATCATGTGGATTGATTTACGTAGAGGTGCAAAGTTCCATCATGTCAATGTCATCGTCAAGTCAAAGTGAAATTAGTTTCATTTTAATGGGAGTGAGTCACTTGAACCCTCCCCACACTCAAGTTATCAGCTCAAAGTTCTTTGATCTCTTTCAATCTCAGTTGATTTGACGAGAGATGAGGAGAAACTAGTTTTGATGTCTACATCATTCCCTTCTACACTTTTAGCAAAGGCTGGATGTTGCTGCATTGATCATAGGACTACAGTGTAATCACTTGGCCATGCACTAATGAGTCAATCTGCACCTATTTCTCTTTTGGGATATGCATGCGTGATGGATGTCTAGCATCAGCTTTCTTCTCTCTTGCTTTCATCGGTTTCAATTCTTTGCAGCTGCATAAACCATTTAATGTCTGTTATATGATGATTTTTGCGCTGATGTGCAAAATACATGTTCTTCCACAGTTCGTCTTTGGAAAAGTATTCATAATTTGTTCAAGCTTTTTATTTAGTTTATAGACGACACATCACTTGTTCTTCCTAGCTCTTGACTCATCCAAACCATATCACACGGCACGATTCGCTGTGGGTAATTTTATGTCTAAAATGTACAGGCTCTCCCTGAGAGGTCCAGCAAAATGCGTAGTATGAGAACAACAAGATCCAAGAAGATGATGTCAACCTATGGATGATTCACCATTTGGTAGTAAAGTAAAAAGATTACGAAATAATAAAATAATAAAACTCACTTTTTTCGAAATTAGTATGACTCATCTTCTAAGGGTGAGCTGAAATTTCAAGTGAGAGTACTCATTGGATGCAAAATCGAATTTTCATCCAAGGACTATCCATGTTGCATACGCTGAGTGGACCTACGTTAGACAAAGATAGGGCAGTACATGAAAATGCATCAGAACAATCAAATATTTTTCATGTATTTCTCATTTTTCGTGCAGCAGCAGTCCATCAAAAGTATAGCACATGCATACTCCTTCAATGGGAAATTAAAATTTGCATCCAATGAGTATCCCTACCAAAAATTTGAGTAAAAACTTAGGGAGATAAGTTCAAAATACTGAAAGTTGAAAAAGTAGTTTTTTTCCCTCTAAAATTTCATGATGTAATCAAATCTTATTTTATTATTTCCACTATTATTTCATTATTTCCTTAGGAGGCTGATTTTAGACCTCTAAATTCCCTAATGAAAGTGCTAAGACTTCGCCTACCTTGCCCCATTCAATGGACTACAAGTCCCATCTTAATTCTCTCCGACCTCAGCCTCCCTTGACCTAATCCTCATCCAACAAACCCAATCAAAACGAAACAAACCCTTCTGCATTTTATATTCCAGACTAAAACCTTTTCATACAGCCCTCTTGGCTATGTAGGAGAGCCCTCTCATATTTGCAGGGATAGATACTCAAGCAAAAATATTGGCTCATGGTCACTCACCGTTGGGGATTTCTTCTACACCCTTAGAAATCAAGTGAGTGGATAACACTATTCATGATCCATTTTAAACTATTTCTTCTTCCAAGTCATTGAGGAAGTAACATATTATATTGTACCATTGATCCATTTTTAAAATTTAAAACCTTGATTCAAACTCTAGGAACAAGTAAAGCTAACTTACCCTCAGTCCTTTTGAATTCTTAGCATCTACTCCACTATTTTCAATTTTGTTGCTCCTTGCATGTCGTATTCCTAAAATATGTGCAGCGAGCTAAGACATTGACTCTATCCCCATCACTCATTTTATTTAAAATCCTTTGAATTTTTTTACTCGGGATTTCCTCTCCAAAATTATCTCGTAGAATCATCAATTTTGTGTGTTTTTCTGAGAGCTCCTTTGAACCCAAATCTTGGAACTACCATAACCCTATCAATCCTATCTCGAGGGAGAACACCACTCTGAATCGGAAGAGAGCTCACTACAAGTGAGAAGAGGGTCTTTTGAGGGGACAATGGCACCCTTTGAGGTGCAATGAGATACACACTTGAGCTTTTTAGAATTTATCACAAAATTGTGAGATTTCATCAGAATCATTTTGAGTTTGTTTCAAAAGACAATCCCATTTCTCGAAAGTCGACATTGTGATAACTTTAGTTTTGAATATCTTTTACATCCATGCAACTACATAGGAAAAATAAAAAAACTTATTCTTACAAATTTTGAAAGATTTTTCGCATGTGACGTGAGACAAGAGTCATGGGCCGGAGGGCATTGACAACTCACACTTGGTGATGTTCTTGTAAAAAATGTATGCATTTGATCACCAATTTAGGATCATGACCCAAACATGGCTCCTTGGAATTTTCATGTGCATCGTTTTTGTATACTAGTTATTGAGAACATCCCAAGATATCCGAATAATATTTTCATCTAAAATTGTATGAAAAGCTTTCCAACATTTTATTATTGTTGTTCTAGATGTAATGGAATTGTATTATTAAAAAAACATAAAAAAACATCAAAATAAAAAAATGCCATTACATCCCATTGATTGCCACTTCCATGCTATCTACAATCTCATTGTTTGCTTCCCACATCCAAACTATAAGGACATGCCTACTTCATTCTCATAAACTACACTTTCTCGAGTATCCCGGCATCGATGTTACGAAACGCGAGTTGGCTACCATCGCACACCTCTTCCGCGAAATTTTAACACACTTGTCTAGTGCATATGTATGATGTAATGCGTAGTCAAAACAAAACTTAGAATAGGCATCTTTCTATCTCTCGATACCAAATGATGCAGTATATTCTACATAAATCGCAGTAGAGCGCATAGAAGAGGTGTGTATTTCTTTATACATGAAAATCCTCATCAAAATATTCACATAAAAACCACACTCAATTCAACCTCAAAATTTATATAAAGAAGAGAGAGCCCGCATACCAAACAAACACCGGGTATATAACAACACAAGAAATTCAGTATTCAAACACGTTTTTCCTAAATATTACATTTGTGGGCCGGCATAGTATCGAACAAACACACTCGATATTTATAATTTGTATCGCTTTGTGCGTGCCCATAAGTCGACAAAATGCACCGATCGTAGTCTCAACATAAATGCACCTGTGTGCGCGATTGGCACAAACACACCGAGATTTCATAATTGGTATTGGTATTTTTGCAGTGCCCATAGGTAGTAGAAACGCACCTGGCATTGTATCATAACAATGCACCGAAGTAGCAGTAATCGATAACCCATACTTCCAGCTAATTTTGTATTTTTAGAAACATCGACCTATGACAAGCAATTATTATGATTTTTTAAAAATTCATTATTCATCGAAAGCAGACACATATTATAACATTCTTCATATTGATTAAATTTTTATTAATGCATTTGAATGTGATTAGGATTAATTTGTTATACCATATCATAATTATTGTGATTTTTTAAATTCCATTATTCATCAGACTGACATAATAGTCTTTCATACGTACGATCATATCAATTAAATTTTTATTAGTTTCCATTTGAATGTGATGTTTGGATTAATTTGTTATATCATATAATCAAATTTCACATCTCTTCTATTATAATATTTAATCATCCATAAATTTAATCACAGGTGTTACATTCTCATAGTGACAATGGAGAATGCAATAGAATCAATTAAAACATATTATATATATATAAGACAAGATTTTTCATACAAAATAGGGTAGGCATTGCATCCCTTTGTCTTTCAATTGGGACACTATGTCCATTACATTATGTCTCGATTTTTCGCTGCACAAATATTTTAAAAAATACAATGCCTTGCTCTGATATCCAAACATAATGACTCATCATTCTTCGCTTGAACCGCAGACAATTACTCTCGAGCTACTTCCATGAGTTGCTTGAGTTATTTTCTGTGAATATTTTGTTCACGTGTTGATTGTTTTCTTCTTCTTCTACCTATCTACAAGTCATGTACCACAAACATGTAAACAACCGTAATGAGTTTATATACATTGGTGAGAATAATGAAATTGGCAGTATTAAATAATACAACCAATGTAAATATAAAATAAATGACGCACCACAGCAACAATTGACTCATGAACTATACACATTCCTTCAAAACCATGTAGCATGCCATATTTCAAGATTTCATCTCGCCATGTCAGCTGCATGCCTATGATTTTCGTGCTTTCAAAATCTACCCCAGTAACACTGCATATATTTTACATAAATGTTATATTAATTATGACTTCCGAGCTAATTAAAAAGAACAATGAACAGATGATGCTTACGAAATTCCACAATTAAAATCCGACATGCCAACACATACTCACAACCCATATTTAACTCAATCGTCCATCAATTCTGTCCGATGGTTCTTCTTCTTTGCTTTCTTAGCAAATGTTTGAAGACATTCAATGATGATTTTCATAAAACAACTTAAAATATACAAAATGAAATCTATTTAAGTTGTTATAAGGAAGGTAAAATTACTCACAAAATTGGTGATATCAATCCCTCCGTTCCTTGTCGTCCTTATTTTATGTACCGAATGGCTCCATCTTTCGCGTATGCGTAGAGATTCTATCGAGATAGAGCGACATAAAAGAGAGTGTGTTTTCTTTGCATGAAAATCCTTCCCTACCAAAATCTTCACACAAAAACCACATTCAATTCAACTCAGCACTTTATGCATAAATAAGAGAGCATCTGACCACAAACAAAAATACACTGATATATAATAACACAAGAAATTCAAATTCAAACCCATTTTCCTCGAATATTACATTTGTGGGCTCTCGCTCTCGCTTTCACATGAACTCTCACACCATTTCTCTCTATATCACCTGCCCTATTCCATTCTCTCTCTGTCAGTTTCCCTCTATCTTCACACAAAGCTTCACATTTATACATAATTGGCGTGATTAATTCCAATCCATGATTTCCTCCACAAGTATCTCAATCAAACTCTAAAATATATTTATCCCTTTCGAATTCTCAACTAAGTTCCATTTAAGGGATTTCCTTTAATCCCCTCAAATATCTATCCAACCCAATCTCAATCCCATATTCTCAATTAATTAAGAGAATATTTACAATAATCCTCACACCCGACATTTTTCTCTAATAACATATACATAATTTATAAAATAATTACAAAAAAACATCACTCCTAAATCACACAAATAAATAATGAAATTAGCAGATGCTCGCATCAGTACTCCCCATGTAGAGAAGTTTCCATAGACTCTGTCTACAGAGGTCTATCACTTCTTTCCGTAAAACACAAATGTACCACAATTCTCAATGACTTGCTCCTGCCGTGATTCCAAACTTCCGTTTTTGTCACCGGTCTTTTAAAGTATCAACTCTATTTGTGAGCCCTGGTATAGAATTTCCATAATAGTATTTTCATAATGGCTGTGAATGTAACTCTCGTTTCCATACCACATCATCTTTCGTCAGGAATGTACCGACTTCCGTAGCATCACTGGTACCCATTCTTTCCGGGTCTCCAAACTTTGAAATAATTCGAATTGGTTTTACATCATCATCACTCATTCTAATCAACCGGATTCCATCCGCCTTTCCCAAAATTTCTTTTCGCCAAGTCCTCGCAGTAATTCCTCTTTGTTTGATGCTTCCATCTCAAAAATACGCGGAACACTCAATCTCTCCTAGATGAAGAATAATCACGTAACTTCTCCTTTGATCACAAATTAGTAGTCATTGATTGCTCCCTAGCAACAAATTTCTTAATCCGGTGTTGTACTCGGGATTCATCAACAAATTATTAGTTTTAAAAAGATAAGCCTCACTCTTTGATGCTTCTAAGCACTCAATCTCCTTCATGGAACTCTTTTGGATTTCGTGAACACTCTTTTGAAATTGTTGATCGCTCTCATGTTTATCCCATTGGGATGAATACTTTTTTCCTCTATGTTCCCATGACAGTCTCTTCTGTCGTCTCCTCTGATTCTTTCATCTCATCTTCAAACACTTTTCTTCTCAATTCCTCTAATTTCCACATCATATTTATTAATGCTTTTTGTACCTACAACCACATTATTAGTTGAAGAGTTAAAACATTCATTTAAACTTTCGTACCGTTAAAAACATTTCATCCCTTTATCCTACATCCAGAATTGAAATCTCTCTCTCTTTATTAGGTTCCGTGTAAAGCTCATTTCTCCTTCAAGATCCTTAAGAAATAGCTCCAAGAACTCTATTTCCATGTGAAATATTTCCAGCATTTCATCATAACCTTCATTCCTAGTTTCACTTTCTTATGGCAATCCTCTCGAGGTATCCCGGTTTCTATATCATCACATTTCAAAAATTATTTCATCAATTACATTAAAAATTCATTTGTTTACCTTCCTTGGAATCTCACCACGACATTTTTCATTATTCTTCTACTCCATAATGAAATGCCTTCAATTCACTGTTTTGAAACCAAAAAGAATTAATATATGAATTCTTTCATCACAACAAATCCGTACCTCCCTCCTCCTCTCAAAGGCATTCTCCATCATACTTCACCCTCAAGAGTCATTCTTTTGCACATCCCGCAGATACATACACAAATTTCTGCAGAGTACTATTAGAAAGGCTTTCCATAGCCCTCATCCACTTCCTTGCAGCATAGTCTTCAAATTCGCTCGCACTGTCTGCAAATAGACCATGAGATCTTTCTCATTGATCTTTCACCCAGCCTCACCCTCGTTTCCGGGCAGCAAATGGAAAACTTCATGGCTTCCAACTCGGGCGCCTCTTCCGAGTTCTTCACATCCTTCGATTGCACACTTATCATCTCGCTTGAGCTTCCTCACGCTTAGTGTTAACTTCGTATGTTTACCTTTTTTCGCCTCTTCGTGTGCAGCGCTCCGCCATTTCACTTTCTCTTTCTTGTGGTCCAACCTCATCTTTCTGGTCTTTATTTCACCTCCAACCATCCCATCAATAACTCAAGGTGAACTGCCATATTTCGCATTTCTCCCTCTCTATACTTTCATTAGTCAACTCGCTTCCATATGCCATTTTCCGGCATCTTCCTTTCTTCTTTATTCCGATGTGGTTCTCTCTCAAAACCTCTGAAATGACTATCAACAATCATTTCTTCCTCCTTTGTGAACTCCTATCTCTGTTCACTCTGTGATTTCATTCGGATCTTTTCAACAAGCTTTCATACTTGCCATATCCAACAATACAAGCCCTTCCGTGCTTGAACTTCACAGTCCTCTACCTTGGAATCATTTCTGGGAAACTCTCTTTTCTCCTTGCTACAAATAAGAGTTGTAGTACTCCTTTAAGCGCTACAATGACCAACTCTTTGGGGTGCTCGCTCGCCAATCATGCACCCAATTACATTCAAACATTTGACTTGCAGATTTAAGACTTTTTAACTCTAGAATTCGACATCAACTTCTTCATCTTGGATGAAAATACACCCTCTTATACAATAACTCAAATGTTTTAACTTGACTCAATATATCAAAAATTTTTCATTTGACCTTAACATCTTATATTTTGGCTCATCAAAGCTTGACCCGATAATTACACATGGTGGATATTTTGACTCCGTAATTCAAGTTATACAACATACCAATGATCATCCACCTTTAATACATTCTCATGATGTAAAATCTCCCCATTACCAATTATCTTTTCATACTCCATTTTTATGATAATATCATAAGTTACCACTATATAACTTCCCATTGCTCACATGGTACTTAAGCCTTTAAATTGAAATGTGCAATCCATTTTTTCCAAGATTTATTTTATGATGAAAATAAAATAAATCATTTAATTTTCAACATTTAAAATACCCCTTTGAAAATTAAATATCATACCTTTATGCTCCCTCCAGGTTATTTAATAAACCTTTTCTTTGAAATTTTCAACCTCTCCGTGATTTCATCTCTTCTTTTGTTGTTCTTATCCCTTTTGAATATTTCGGGATGCCCTTCATACCATAACCTATTCAACACACCTCATCATTCTAAAGTGCAAATAGTCTTTCCCGGACTTCCATGCAACTCCTCCTCTCAGCAGTGGACAATTCTTTACGCAACATTGCTTTAGTATACAAAAAAATTCATTTCTATAAGAAATTTCCAAATCCTAACATGGTGGCATCAACATATTTTCTACGCCACAACCAAACACAAACCACAAAGCTGGAGCCATATTTTCACATCAATTCCTCGATATGGACTACTATTCCATCTCCTTAAACTTTGGATTGATTTCACTCTCTTTCACAACATTTGACATTTAACTTCTCGAGCATGGCAAGGGAATTGAATTCTCCAAATTTTAAAAATTCCTTTAATCAATGAATATTGATTCATTCCATGAGCACCTACCGTGGGAGTGTCCTTGCGTTCTCAACACAAGTAACGCCACTCACGTATATGAAACGTTGGCACAAGAGAGCGTCTAATGTTTTAATGGCATTTATCTACGTTACGCTAATGCGGTCTGCATATGCAACCACTGCGTTACGTATCGCACAATGCGTTTTCTAGCAAAGTAAATGTCGATGCTTCGTTGTAGTCTATAATTCCCAATTTGCACACGTAACACTAGATTTGAAAAATCCACGGGACAAACCTAAAGTGGATTTCTTTCTAGGTTTTCACTTTGAAATGGAACAATTTCTAAGAATCCTCGCAATGCAAAACACCATATTTAAAGAATCCACTCACCCTACCGAATTCTCTCGGGTATAAAACTCTGAAAAGAAAGCTTTCCTACAAGAAAAATCAATGCAATACATAGTCCCTGCACAGGCCGCAATCAAAGACCGTATATCTTGATTCAAACTATAGCTTATTGAATTTTTTCAAGCAAACGACCAAACCTCTATAAATTCCTTCAAAGGTAAAACCTCGATGCATGATAAAGCCTACAACAACAACTCTCTGGGGTGATGTTGCTCAAAAATTTTATCCCTCCATTCACATCCACCGACGTTACACTGTAATTTTCCAAAATAAACTAACATCTACATCACCCTCAATTCACAAAGCCATAAATGCTCCAAAGTTGACGCAAACATTATATATGAACTATTCAAAAATTTTAATGCAACTTTAAAAATGATATTGATTTCTCGATAGATAAAAAAATTTCACCCTCCGCCTATCAAAAATCAAAGGGTTAACATTTATACAGCAGTTCCTTTATCATTGTCCATTTCTGCACAAATGTAAATTGGATTAAAAACCGAGTCTCACACACACCATTCATAGCTACTTACGTAGCACAACATCCGAATGGTGGAAATGACCGTATTGGAAAGTCATCGACAACATAATGGCTCGACGCAAGTATGTTCAACACTCTTCAATGTGGTAGAATGAAGTTACCACATCGGGCGCCCGATGATTCCCGGTCATCCGATTTGGGAAGAGCTACTCCAACGATTCCCGTACCTCTCGCATACCAGGAGACGTTTACGTCAAAAGAGCAAATGTTTTGTATGCTTCTACGTTACATACAAGCTCGTAGTTTTTAATCACCGTTAGAAATCTCGTATTTCACAATGCTTTTCTACAAAATTCTTTGGCAAGTGTCAACGCCGGTTGAAATGTTTTTTAGGCTCGAATCTACAATGTCCATCGCATTCGACTCTTTTCCAATCGGTCTTCACGTTCTTGCATTCATACCTGATTTCCACTCTACACTATCTACAATCTCATTGTTTGCTTCCACATTCAAACTATATGATATGTGCTTACCATTTCACAAACTACAATTTCTTAGATTTTCCCGGCATCGATGTTACGAAACAGAAGCTTTCCTCCCATCGCACACCTCTTCCCGCAAATTAACACACTTGTCTCAGGCATATATGTATGATGTAATGCAGTAGTCAAAACAAAACCTTTAGAATAGGCATCTTTTCGGCCTCGATACCAAATGATGCAGAGAGTCTCCGCATAAATCTGCAAGTAGGAGCCGCATAGAAGAGTGTGGCATTTCATACATGAAAATTTCTCATCAAAATATTCACATGAAAACCACACTCAATTCAACTCAAAATTTATATAAAGAAGAGAGAGCCCACACAAACAAAAATACCGGTGTATATAATAACACAAGAAATTCAGATTCAAACCTCGTTTTCCTAAATATTACATTTGTGGGCCTCTCAGCCTCTTGCTCCTTTACCATGAACTCTCACACCATTTCTCTCTATATCACTTTGTCCTATTCCATTCTCTCTGTCTCTCTATCCTCACACAAAGCTTCACATTTATACATAATTATGGATTAATTCCAAACCATTATTTCCTCCACAAGTATCTCAACCAAACTCTAAAATAGATTTATACCTTTTTTGACTCAACTAAGTTCCATTTAATTATTTCTAATCCCTGAAATATATATCTAACACAATTCCACTCATATTCTCAATTAATTAAGAGAATATTTACAATAATCCTCACACTCAGATTTTTCTCTCAATTTATTTTTTTAAAATGTACATAATTTATAAAATAATTACAAAAACATAACCCCCTAAATCACACAAATAAATAGTGAAAATTAGGCAGGATGCTCTTGCATCATTTTGTAAGTAGATACTTGAAAATTAATATTTAGTGCTAAATTTTTTATTTATTGTACGTAATGATAGAAAAATTCAATTATTACATATTACATTTGAAGCATGTTGTTGTTGAGATGGCTCCTGCCGTGATGCAATTTTGTCCATTTCTTTGACCATATCCTTGTACACCTTTTTGGACATTCCTACTTACATATTTCTAATATCATCTCATTCATATTTTGAGATTTCCATAATATTCCTGAAAATGTAACATGACAATAAACTATTTAATTTTTATATTGATATATGAAAATTAAATATAACAAAAGTGATATTTATAAATAATTTTAGAAAAAAACATTTAAGGGAATATTACTTTTTCATTCATTCTTTTTTGTTATTGTATGTTTTTTCTATTAAAATTATGACATGTCTCATTGACCAATTCTCTGGAACTCTTCCTGTAGTTTAAATAAAATTTGGTTCTTGGAATCATCGGATTGATTTTTGTATTGTAAGTGGAAAGAACGTCTATACATTCATTCCACTAGATCCCTCAAAATTTTGTAAAAAATATTCCCACTTTCGTTAACCTCCAACACCACTCCAGATGAGCTAAGGAGCAATTCATTTTCATTTGCATGTTTTATTTTCTTTTCTTTTCTTAGAGCAACATTACTTTTCTAAGTTGTTGGTCCCTGCAGAACATTAAACAGATGTGAATTAATATAGTGTTTGAAACATTTTATCTAATAATTTTAAGTATATTATTAATGAAAATTAAAAAAAGAAACTCATATTGGATCGATAGTATTTTTTCATTCACCTGATTCATCCTTTTGCAATTTTTCGAACGTATTTCATTGCTCCACAGTGCTCTCATGCTCGCTTTCTCCAGGTATGTCTCCTGCAAATCTCTAGCTGGAAAATTTTTCAAAAATAGTGAAATAAGGAAAAGTGTTTAGTATCTAAAGAATTATTTTATGAAATTATATTTTCGAAAATATTTTTCCGCCCATATTTCAATTTATCATTTTTTTTTCACTTAAAAAAATAGTTGCACTTTTTTTATTTGTGATTATTCGTCACCGGTGCATCACTTAATAGCAACACGCTGGTGTGTCCATTGATAACACTGCACCGATGCACATTAACTAAAATGCATCGGTGCAGTCATCTGTACATCAACACCAATAACAAGAAGTCCACTTTTAAGGCACTAAAATTACTGTTAGGTGTGTACACCAAAATTTATTGTTGATTCTTCTCAAATGTAGGGAGAAAATATCATAATTATATTGAATGGAAAATTCTCCAAAATCCAGATCATTCCATAATATTTCTCAAAGTCCAGCACAGAGTTCTCCCTATCCATCTCGAGACGTAATATTTACTACAAATTTTATTTATATTTTCATTATCTAATTTAATTTATGTTTTTTATCCATGTCAATCATGTAGAGATTAGTTAAATTTATAATGTATACAAATTTGTAGGTTCATGCATATTTAGAATCGAGTTCAGATGCAAAAAATACTCAAAGAACTCCAAAACATCGGAAGCTCTTATCAGGAGCAACAGACATCAAGGCACATTTGGTAGATGGAAATGGACAGCCACTTCACCCTGCCAATTGTAACAATATTGCATATTCTAGCCACAATCTTGGGACAATGATGGTAATAGTTATAATTGTTTGGTATATTGATTAATGCCATTATTTCAATGTCAAAACAATTAATCACGCAATATTGTCAACGTGATTACTAATTGATATCATATATTTTGTACTAATCATGTTCAAATATTTATATATATATATTAGGATTCTAGTGATGATGAGTGACCTACCTACCATCTTCTGCTGCACCCCACGATAATGTAAAATCAAGAGAATAATGAATTAAGAGAAAAAATAGGATGGGAATGATACCAAGAATAGTTGAATCAACCACCGATTCAATTCCTGCTATGTGTAGATTCACTAATTAGGAATGACTACAACAATAGTAGTTCTTCACAAGCTGGAAATGGAGGCAATTAAATAGAGGTTGGTATGGATGATTACTTAAAGGCTACAACTTCCATGGAGACAATGTTGTTAGATGCATTCCAAAACTATGATCAGCTAGGGGATGATGCTTATATGGCTGACACTTTTTTCAAATGCCTTGAATTTTCTTCCACCGTCCCTCTCTTTGAACCTGGCGGTCAGTAAAATTCTACCTAGTTGGGGACAATTATGATACTGTATAAAGTGAAAGCAAATTTTTTCTTGTCGAATGCATGTTTCTCAGAAATTTTGAGGTAAGTTACCATAAATTCCTCCCTTATATAAATTTTAGAAATATAATCAGTACACAATGAACATTACAAATGGTCAATTTTATGAACGTTAATAATTATTTCAACAATAATGTACATTTATTAATATTTCCAATGATCACCAATGACAGGTTATTCAAAGATAAGGTTATTCCGAGTGATAATGTCTTTCCCGGTAGCTAAAAAGAGGCAAAAAAATTGTTGAAAATGTTGGGTGTTGAGTACATATCATATCATGCATGTCTAAATGATTGTATTCTATATAGAGGAGAATATGTAGACAAAGAGATATGTCCAAAATGTGGGCATGACAGGTATGATAAATCAAAAAAGAAGGGTAAATCACGTGGTCCTCCTTTTAAGATATTGAGGCACATGCCTATAATCCCAAGGATTCAAAGGTTTTTTTGTTGAAAATAATTAGCTATGTTGCAGGGATGGCATGCCTGACACAGAAGTGAGTTGGGATTTATGTGAATCCCAACTAATTCAATAGCCATGAAGCATATAGAGGATACATGGCCCGAAAATTTTAAGGACGAACTACGATGTCTACGACTCAACATAGCCATGGATGGTGTCAACCATATTCCCTCCAGAACGCCAACTATTCTGTTTGGCCTGTAGTAGTGATCAATAACAATATACCCCCATGGTTGTCTATGAAGAATGAACATCTTATGTTGGCTCTCATAGTCCCTAGTAGAAGACAAGTGAAGAATATGGATTTCTACTTACAACCACTAGTAGATGAATTGAAGGAACTATGGGATGGGATAAATGTATACAATGTATCAAGACCCATCGCAACCAAGAGGAGTTTTATGTTGTATGGAATATGTGCTTACATGACACGTGATTATCCAGGGTCAGGAGTTTTCTCTGGTAAATTAAATGTTTAATTTATTGATTTGTTTATATACGTAACAATATTCTTTCACATATAATTAGTTATTTAATTCATTCTAATTGTTCTGATCTTCATGATATTCTTTAACGTGCCATGCATATAAATTGTATACAATAATCTCACAGATCTTTTAACAAAAGGGTATTTTGGATGTAAATGGTGTGGACCTTCTCTGAAATCTAGATGGTCCAAGGACCTACGAAAGCCAGTGTATGATTGCTCCAGTGTATTCCTCCCAAAAGAAAACCCTTACAGAAGAGCAGCATCTACTTTCAATGGTAAACAAGAGAGAACCCAAAGGCCTCTAGTAATGACACTAGCTGAATTTCTTAGAGCATATCAGAGAGAGAAGAAGGAGGAGTTCGTAGAAATGTTCGATTAAAATGGGGAGCCTATAATCGATGATCCAAAATTCTTTGACACCTATTTTGAGAAATTTCCCATTGGGATGAAAAGGAAATCTATCTTTTATAACCTCCCATATTGGGAGCATCTTAAGATTACCCACTTATTATATCCCATGCATATATTTAAAAATGTTTCATCTTCTTTACGGAGGAACATATAATCGAAACAAAGTGACACATTGGATGTGAGGAAATATCTTATTACTTCAAAAAATAAAAAGAAACATTGGTCAAGACAATTAGAAAGTATAGGATTAGACGTAAGCGATGGTCCCTCTAATTTATGGTATTTCAAAGAAGGTGATGTCCCATGGATTTTAAAAAAATATGATCTTTCTTTTGAAAAGGAAGTTATAATGGCTGTGAGGGTGCCATCTTCATACAGGTCTTCACTACAGCGCTTCTTCATCGTGGATGACCATTTTTCGGGGTTGAAATCGCATGACCATTTGAATCTTCTAAGAGTATGTATATTGTCAAAAGCATGATTTTATTATTTGTTATAATAATAAATTTTATCCCATGCGGGGACCATAAAACATAAATAATTTTGTATATCATTGCACGTGTTTATAACTTTGCAGTGTGATTATTCTTTGTTCGTGCGTGGGTTTGTGGAACATGAATTCCCTCAAGACCTAGTACATGTCATATCTAAATTATCTACATTTGTACGTTGGATCACATCAAAGGATATTCATGTGGTTAGCATTCCATGATGGCGTCAAGAGATAGTTGAGATTGTTTGTATCTTTGAGAAGGAACTGCCGACGAGTTTCATGGACTTTCAGGTTCATCTTCTAATCCACCTAGTAGATGAGGTTGAATTTTTGGGGTGGTTTATTATCATTAGATGTTATTCTTAGAGACTTACATGAAGAAATTGAAAGGTTTTGTTCGACAAAGGGAAAAACCCGAGGGGTCTATGGTAGAGGGGTACATATCGTATGAATCTTTCTATTATGCCATTGAGTACATCAAGAATATTGACAACAAACCAGGAATGGTGATTTGGGATGATGAAAGGGATGAAGACAAAAGAGAAGGGGAGTTGCTCCAAACGAGTGGAAAAAAACGATTGATAAAGAGTAAGCAACTTATAATTTTTCAAATTTACACAAAGTAAATACTCATGTTGAACTTCGATATAGTGTATATTTTGATCTATGTATTATATAATGTCGGTTTGATTTCATCAACAAATGTAGAAATTGAAGTATCAATAAATTTTTTCTTTGCAATTCCGAAGCGACACAACCGTGGGTCGCATTGTAGGAACAAAAGAGGATGAAATGGGATAGTGACAGGAAAGAATTCAGATGGTTGAATGGTAGAAGTGTGGCTTATCCCAATCATTTGAAAGAAAATATGCCAAAAATATTCCCCAATAGTTGGGTTGCCGACCAATTCAGAGAGAAATACAGTGCAATCGGTCATTACCCGCGTGCTGAAGAGGATGCGCTAAACGTAGGGACTGGGTGCAGCAACTCGGTAATAAGCTATTTAATTTATCTATACATTTTAAACTTAATAATTCACCTTTCAAATGTAATTACATCTATATTTCATATTTTAATTGTTGGGTTATTATAAGACACATGACACTATGGTTTTTTAACTTTTTTTATAATAGGTGCATTTGTTCCAATATATGTGAGCATATGGACACCATTTTCGCACAAAAAATGCCAATGTTGGAAACATCACACAAGACTGTGGAGTGGAAGTCGAGTTCGATCAATCTAGTCAATCTAGCCACCATGATCAAAACCTAGTACAAGGGACGTTGGGTTACGTTGGAAAGATACAAGAGATCATTGAAGTGGATTTCTCTTCTTTCCAATGTGTTATTTTTAGGTGCAAGTGGTGGGACACCTTTGATCAGAATAATGTAAAGGAAGATCGCGATAGTAGGTTGATATGTATCAACTCTAGAAAGATGTGTGATGAAGCTAAGGAGCCCTATGTTTTCGCCAAACATTGCAACCAAGTGTTTTTTTTACTTAGATGTGTTGGATAGGGTTTGGTGGTTCGTATTGAGACATGACCCTAGATCAAAACATATTTTTGAGAACAATAGTGTTATCATGCCATGTGAGCTCGAAGATAATGAGGGTGATCATGAGAACCAAGAGTGATATGGTACATGTGTTATTTCATCAATATTTATCATTTTTAAGATGGTTTTCTCGAAACATTATATAAATATGTATTTTGAATTAATTGGTAATTTGCATTGTGTTAATGTTAAAATCAATATTTAACTTGATAATTTGCAATTATATTGATCTAAAAAATAATAGCATACTGTATAAAGTTTTTTTTTTATGTAAGATCATAGTAAAATAATGATAATTCTAAAGTACATGAATTTATTTGAATTATTTTATAAAATTTATTATGTTACAAAAATTCATATTATTCTAGATTTATTATTTTACAATTATTTAAAATTTTACAAAATTTAAAATTTAAAATTTCCAGTAAAATCATTTCACATTAATACAATTAAAATTTTACAATTATTTTACATACAATTACAATTACAATTACAGTTCTACAATTACAATCATTTTACAGTAATACAATTAAAATTTTACATAAAATTAGAATTAGAATTTCAGATACAATTACATTTACAATTTTATAATTTTACATAAAATTTACAATTACAAATTTACATATATACCACTACAATTACAATTATACAATTTTACATACAATTACAATTACAAATAAAATTACAATTTTAGAATTTTACATATAATTACAATTTTACAATATCATGATCATTTAATATTAAATTAATTAATAAACATGACGATCATGATAACCATCGTACAAACATCATATTCGACTAAAAAACACATTCAAATTCGTTGACATCAACGTGATCATGATAATCTAACAAAACACAATTAGCATTGTATAACATCATCAAAACACAAACATCAAATATACATCTCATGTGGAATAACTGCTATCACATACACATATATCTGCAAGCTGCACATTAAATGAACATATCTAACATGACCTAACAATATACACATCATGATGATCACCAACATGTAAATTAATTACAACTGCAACATGAACATAAAATACATGGACCATATATATATATAACTGAATAATGTCAAAAAATATACAACTGTAATATAAATGTCATATATCAGTTGGTGGTACATCATCAATATCACTACTAGTGGAGACATGCCTAGTCAATGGTGCAACCTCGACAAGCTTAGATACATGTTGATCATCTCGTGCCTGTTGATCTGCTACTCGTGCCTCATGTTGATCGGGATAAACTGTCCGCTGCTCATCGTGATAACTCGACATGCTCGATGTTCTAGCCTGCTCATGATCATGAGTACTGTTGGATGCTACAGGCTGCTAACTCAACTTGGCTGATGGTCCAGCCTGCTCTCCATGATGACTGTTGGTCGATGCTAGTGGAGGCTACTCATCTGGCACAACGCGAGGTGAACGATGATGATTCCCCTGATCGTGATCATCAGATGATGCATCGCTGCTCACGGATTGTTGATCACGTGCTACGTATTGACCACACATGTAATGTGCAAGGGCCCTCAGCTCCATAACTAAGGTCGTAGCTCCTACGACATGCCGCATCAGGCTGTACATGTCATGTGGCATGCCTCTCCACATATGTACCAGCCTACCATCGGCCTGTATATCTCTCATAGTAGTGGGCTTGACTCCCGTCTCAACAAAAAATGCATAGAGTTGGTCGTCCAACTCCATCCCCAATCTACTATCAAGCCTACTGGGCCTAGCAAAAGGCGGTATTAGTGCACCAGTAGGAGCAGGTCTCTCTGCACTGACCTCATGATCCTCAACATCTAGCACATCCTGATCATCCTCAGGATCCACACATGGATCATTTGGTGGCCCTGGCATGTCCTCGCCATCAAAACACCCAATGTCTGCAAAATATATACAAGTACACAACAATAATCAGAAAATTTCATTACACAATCCAATGAAAACAAGTTAAATAACGTGTTAGAATAAATTTAAATAAAACAGTAATATTACCTCTATCATCTGGTGACTCATCATTTGTGAAGAGGATGTTGGCACACCCTCACCAATCCAAACCAGCATAAGGACAGGGGACCATAACGAAGGGATTCTCGTCAAAACTGGCTAGCAACTCCAATGCATTATGCAATATCCTCCCAGAAAACTCAGATTCGCCCCTCTTGGGCATCATTTGTCCCCACATGTGCATCTGTGCATCCAGCATCGGCCTACGAGGCTGTCGAACAAAAGTGGACCTTGACTCTGGAAACCTCTCAAAAAATAACAAAAAATCTCCGAAGCAAAAGGGAATTTGACCCTCCCTTGTGCATGAGCACGACATCTATCTAAGGCTATATAGAAGTGCCATAAAAAAATGGCAGACCACCTGACAAGTCGTGGCTCCTGTACTAAAGAATCAATATAAGATAGAAGCGGGAAACTAATGTGTTTCTCGTCGTTGGTGTTGTGTGAAATGGTTGAAATCAGAAGAGAGAGACACCTCCCCTCCTCACTACCAAATGCAACAATACGTAATTGACCTCTGAAGACCTGAAAATCTGAAGGAGACAATATATTCGCACTATTATATCCCTGGGAGTACAATAACTAACTCCCTACTTCATAGCCAATTGGAACCTCTGGGAACGATGGAAAATCCACCCCTCTCCTCGATAGCCTTGTAATGAAATAGATGTCCTCCTCAGTGGGTGCGTACCACTAGTTAGGACCAACCCGAAAAAATTGTAGGTAGGCATTCCACCTACAGATAAGATGTCGCAAAAACAAACCATGGCCCTTTAGGGAAGCAACCTCCTCATAGAAATTGAGGAGGACTACTTGCCTTAGGAGCCCCTAGGAAGCTAATGTAATAGGGTGAGGGTACACATCTCTCTCCGTCTCTCATTCCTCCCATAGGCGAACCATGTTATACTGGTCTTCCTATTGTTATTCTTGTTCCCTCTCTTCTCTCCTTTCACATCTCTGAATGATTGACATATTGAATACAATTTTTTTATTAAATGAGACATGTATTTAGGATTATACACATATAATTTTTTTTCGAAAAAAAAAAAAAAGTCGGTGCGCCACAAAAAATAGGCATGCGCTAGTCACGGTGCCATCTAATTCATTGGTCTCCCTCCTGGAATTGTTCCAAAGTGAATGGTGCAACCTGATAAAAGACCGCACCGTTGACTATGGACCAGTGTCGGGAGGGCAGTGCGCTGACCAAACTATATGCCCCAAGTTGTATAGTTTGGTCAGCAAACCAACCTCCTAACATCAGTACATAGTCAGCGATGTGGTCTTTTACGAGGCCACACCGTTGACCATGTCGAAATGCTAGAATGCGGTGTGCTCACAAAATTACCCGTTATTCCAAAGGGTCAACGGTGCGGCCAGGTAAATGACCGCACCGCACCTTTTTTAAATTTTAAAATATCACAGTGCGCATTTTGGTACCACCCCAGAACCAGTGTAGATACCATTAGCACCAGTTGCGGTGAAGCCTTTATAGCCTACACCGTGAACCGATGCGAGCCGAACGAATTGAGCACACCACGCCAGAATTTTTTTTTCTTTTTCAAAGGTTAATTTTAAGCTAATTTAAAATTCTAATCCACTAAAAGGCTTAATTATGTAAAAACAAGAGGCAGATTGGCTATATAGTTTGGAAAACTAAATTTGCCCACCGTTTTGCAAAATTCAAAATGGAGATTTGTGGGCAATGCACAAAAGCAGTGCGTGCAATGAGTGTAATGGGAGCACCGATGTCAGGGCACCTCAGAAAAAGAAACGTTCCACTAGTGCTTGAGAGCTCTGGAGCAGTAAAAAGTGAAAAATGTAGTTTTTTGGCTATAATTTTTTTTTTTTAATTTAACTCTGGTTCGGTGCCCAGGGTTTTATAGGCGCAACGGTGCGGTTTATTAAGACCGCACTGGGCAGTTTTAGTTTTGGCATGGGGTTTTAGGATGCATCGATGTGGAATCTTTGTAAAGCACCCCTCTGCTACAGTAATAAGATGCACAGGGTAGGTGTGGTTTAGGATGTGGTTCACATTGGTGTGGTTTAGGATGATAAGCGCACCAAACAAAAAACATCCATGAAAACCTCCATCCACCAACCTCCTCTAGTAACCTCCACTACAAATGGATGTATAGGGTATTTTTTTAAGGGATTCCTCAAAAACATCCGCTAGAAATTTTTGTAGGCTAAGCATTAACTAAAACACCCTCCTTCCAATAATTCTTTCTGCATATATTTTGTTTGGAAATTTTATATTGTGATCTCATCATGCAAAAAGATATATTTTTTTCAATTGAGAAATTTAGTAGAAGGTGTTTTGGGGACTTTGGCTTGACCTAGATCATCAAAAATGAAATAACCCAACAGTGGATCATAGTAGTAAAAAATATATGATTTGTCGGATTCTAAAAGAATAATTCTTAGAAATTCCATTTCAATCTCTTTTCTCACGTTAACTTTACATTTCTTTTTCAAGTGATTTTTTTTTATCCAAGCTTGACTTGTGGCTTGAAAAACCGCGCTTCGGGGACATCTAAGCTGTCAAAATCACCCGGGGATCACACCTGACCTGGGCCAAACCAGTATGTTATAGGGAAACCCCAATAGCCCCCATTTTTTGAATCATTTACTTCAAATAATGGGGACCGTGTCTATTAATTCTTGGCTAGACACCTTTTCTGATTTTTATTAATTTGACTGTGAGATTGCTTGAAGCCTTTTTTTCTGAATTTATCCCATGTGATATTTTTTGTTCCATAGAAGCCCCAACAAGAAAAGTGTGATTTTGGTCCAATGCTTGAGTGTCCATAGCTTGTGTCATTCATTGTGAATGTCCATTTGTTGGTTTCGAGGTAGGAGCTTGGATGTTGAAATTTCCAGCAAGATGATATCCCCATATCCAAGTGTCCTCCCCTTCCTGAACTTCAATTTTCCTTTTATCTAGCTCTTGAGATAACAAATGTTCTTCATATGGGGAGTGAATATTGAGAAAGAGGAACCATTTTTCCATCGTCCCTATTGAGAATGTGGAGCTTGCATTTCCCAATATCGAGCTACTTGGGTATAACCTTAAGAGATGTGGTGAGCTTTAAGCTATGATCCTGTAGGTGGGGAAAGGGCATACTTATTTTTCCACATTTGACTCCACTAAGTATTTTGGTATTTGATCCTTCTCCACCATGTCATGGAATTTAGATCTTGTCTTAGTGTGTTAGGATTCAAAGTTCTAATTTATCAAAGAAAAAGGAACCCTCCAAAATATCAACAAGATCCTTCAAAGACTCTTACAAAGGATACTTAACCCAATGGACCAAGTGGTTATGATAATTCAATCCCCTCTCAGATGTGATAGCTCATTTTCCATATAAAAAATTACTTTGGTTCATCTTTGGATGCCATTCTTGCAAAGTCAAATCGCCTTTAGCCATACAAAGGAAAAGATAACCTGAAAAAAGTATTGATCTAAACTATTGTCCCATTATATGGAGCTCACTGAGGAGGGGAGCTGTCTGGTGTTGAGAATTTCTGTTGGGAATAGAGTTGGCAAGTTGATCACAACATAGAATGAAAGTTTTAATCCCAAGATAGGTCTAGAGATGATCCTCCGATTCCAAGATGAAAAATTTGCAAGCTTTCACACAATCTTATTACCCTCGTGTCAAATGTTAGTCATCAAGGGAGCTTGAACAAAGGATAAAATGGAGGAAACTTGCACAATTGTGGTTTCCAAATGTCAACTAATTTTAGAGACTTTGGAAGAATTAGTGCCACATTGAATTTTGCAAAACATAGAGATGATAAGTTGAGATTCTCCTTCAATTATAAGCTTGTGATACCTATTGCAAATGGATATTAAAAGGCCTTGTTGCAAGGCCCATAGCTCAATTGTGTTGTTGGTATTACTCCTACATAAATGAAGGATTTGTCCTACATAATTTTTGAAGACTACTCCATAGGTTTTTGGAATAGGATATCGAATATGAATTTGAGTTATAAGGTTCTTAAGATAGTAGATAATGCCTATATACCAATAAATATTTTCTAATTCTTCAATCACTATAGAAACAACGTGGGTTATTTCTTCCTTCAATCCTAGGGAAAATTCATATCCTTCAACTAACATGTGGCCAAATGCTTTTCTTTTTAGATTAATTTTGGTAAAATTAGTTTCTAAATCATATTCATAAATCCTAACTACCCATGTGCCTCTAGTTCTTGAGGACACTTGTTGGGCCAAAAATTTTTTTATAGCTAAATGGGAACATACGAAATGACTTTTGAACATCCAATTAATATTTTGGAATGAAACATTTGGTGGTTTCTCAAGGTTGCCACCTAAAAACTTGTTGTACATTTTCTTGATACTTATACATTATTGAATGACATTGGTTACTATTCACATGATGTTGATTATATTAATCTATTGTTAATGATAAATGAATGTTATTTGAAGTTAAAAATACAAATTGGAAAAAATATTGATTCAAAATAGAACTACTAAATTTACCAAAGAAAATTGTACAAAATTAAAAATAACATCATTATTTCTTACTTTCATGCAAGATCCAAAAGAAAGTATATGAATGGGTTCAACCCTTTGTCAAGACCTACCTTGTTTGACAACTATAAATTTTAATTCGTCCTAAAACATTTAGACATCTCCTACATTTATTTTCACAGGGAAGGAGGTGGAGAAATTTTTTTCATTTGAAAAGTAATGAATGTTTCTTGTTGACCATATATGAACTTTTTTTTTAGTGATATTTTTGGGAATTGTTTGACCAAGTATTGGATGATTTTTGATTGATAAAAAGGTTTCTTTCAAGCCTTTGCATTGACTACTGAATTTTAACCTTTTGACCAACTAACCCTAGGCCGAATTTTAGCGACTTTGTTTGATTAGAGTTGACGATCATGTCTTTTGGATGATTTTGATTAAAACTATAACCATATTTGATTTGCAGCTTGTATTTATATTGAGCACAAATCTCTAGAAATATTCTAAATTTTACTTTTAAGGAATTGCCGAGGAATTAATTCTCCTATGAAGAAAAGTTGCTAGGTTTTTTCAAAATGGGTTTTCTCAAAGTAAATTTGTTGTTTCTATTTTGCTTGTGTTTAGCTATCTCTTATGGATTCCTATTATTAATATTGTTGAATATTTTTTTAAGTATAATTTCTTAATGATACATGTGGCATGTTACAAGTGAAACTAATAAATAATTTGGAAACTAAAGTTGTTAGGAGAGAAGCTTAAATTGTTTCATAAAGTTGTTAGGAGAGAAGCTTTCAAACACGAGAAGAGAAAGCGAGCATATTTATGAGACAAACAAGAAAGAAACTTTCAGAATGAAAACACACTGACAAATTAAAATTGAAATTTTGAAGTAGAAAACTCTTAGAATGAAAATACCAAACATACCATGGAAATTCAAGAGAAGCGAGTTTAAATACCAAACAGACTAGCGAGTTTAAATATTAGCACTGATTCATAACTAAAAATATGGAATGAAACTATAGGAAAGTATGGAATCAAATTTTTTGATTAAAAATTCTTATAAATTTAGTGATACACCAAAGATGGTCCAAGATATGCAGCAGAACCTCCAGCCACAGGAGGACCTAAATCCCTTTGCAAGAGAGGGTCCGCATGCTAGATTTCAGTTGTCACATCACCTATCAGCTTTCGATATTCCACCTCCATTAACCTTTGAAGATATAAAGACTCAATGCTCTAATAATCTAACTCAGGTTTCTTTTATAATAGACTACCATATGGATCTTGTGATTGTAGACTCGCATACGGATCTTGAGCTTGAAGAGGAGCCTGAGGAATATAATCCCTTGCACCTCCATATCGTAACGGCTCCCTCTCAGCTATAGCAGGATCAACACCATATCCAGTTAATGGAGCCTCAGGAACTTCATAATCAATACGTCTTGCAGCTTCCTCCTGATAGCGACGTAGCATATCATCTCTCAAAAATCCCTCTCGGCGCAGCTCTTCTCGACGCAGTTCCTCTCTAAGCCTTTTATCCCTCATCATATCCTCCCTGAATTGAAGCTCACTACTACGCTGAAGTTCAACTTGAACTCTACGAGACTCCATAGGAATGCGGTGATTATCAGGGCGAGAATTAAGTGTGGCACTGGTCGAAAGATCTCGATAATGTTTTTCACCTGTAAAAAAAATATTTGTCCTCATTATAGAACCCATAAAATAAATATGTAGAGCATGAGTTTCATTACAAATAATTAATAGATAGATATCTGTTAAGGATTGTTATCTTAGTTATCTTTGATTTCTTTCTTGAATATGTCTTCAAAACGTGGCCAGCAATCCCTTTGAATACAAAACAACACCTGCACAAACGTACTTCATTTAGTAAAGTTGATCTTAACAGAAAACTGATGTATTGTGGACATCATGTATAGAAAAGAAAGGAAACCGAAATTTAATAGGCCCAAAATAATATTGTATATATAGTCAAACATCGTATAAAAATATTACCTGTGCGAGGAATGGCCTTTTAGAACTCTGGAAAGCATCTGGTTCCAAATTCATTCCCCCGGCAGACGCATCTGGTTACATTGATGAAGTGGATTTAGATGTGATTCCATTAGACATATGTGGAGTAGTGCTAGGAATTCCTTATCTCTATCATCAAAATGTTGTGTTTCATAGGAAAGATCATAAATATCACCTTAAGAAAGATGGGATTGAATACATTATCGGGGCACATAAAATCAAAACACACTAGGATTTAGTTATTGCTAATCAGATGAAGAGGTTAATAAGTTCAAGCAAAATATATGTACTCATGGTTGTTAAAGAACAACAAAAGGATCAACATGATGATTTTTCAGGTTGTGAATCTCAGTTTAAGGATAATTTGGTTAAAGTGGTAGATTCTTTTCAAAGTCTATTTAACGAACGAAAACATCTGCGTCCTAAACAGGAAATACAACATGAGATACAATTTATGTCTAATTCCCCTCTTCCTAATGTCAAAATGTATCAGATGTCATTCATAAAGAACAAAGAAATAAAGAAACAAATCCAAGAGCTAGTTGAAAAATACTTCATGCGACCCAGTTCATCTCCATGTGGTTCACCAATAATTTTGGTTCCTAAGAAAGATAGGAAATGGAGAATGTGTGTCGACTTTAGGTCCCAAAACAAAATCATAATCAGGAACAGGTATCCTCTTCCTAGGATAGATGATTTACTTGATCATTTTAAAAATGTTGTCTACTTCACTAAGTTGGACTTTTGTAGTGGGTATCATCAAATTCGCATTGCAGAAAATGACATCTGGAAAAATGCATTCAAACCTAGGCAGGGGATATTCGAATGGTTAGTGATGCCTTTTGGTTTTTGTAATGCTCCAGAAACTTTCATGCAAGGTATGAATGATGTATTCCATCCATACATTTATTTGTAAAGAGAAATTCTTACTTCATCATGTAATTTTGAGTTCAAACATAATATTTTTAATTTTCATTTTGTAATTTTATGTCATTTAAATGTAATAATTACAAGGTTCCCAAGCTGCCAACTCAGAGTTCCACAGGCCAAAAAAGAAAATATCAAAGTGCAAGGAGTTCCTAGTCCATCAAAATGATTAATTTTCAATGGATAGAAATCAAAGTGAAAGGGTTTAAATTGTGTAGTTTAAAGGTGAAGTTGAACATAGCAAAGTGGGTCCCAAGAACTAATTCATTCAATCCATCAAGTATAAAGGCCATTAAAACATCAAAGAGGCACTCATTTTATCTCCAATCCATCAATATCAACCTAACCTACACTCCATCTACCTCCCCTAACCTTTTCCCAAGCAAATTCCTCTCATTTATCTCACTTTCCTACACATCCTAGCCTATTGCTACACTTTTGACATCTTCCTAGGTTAGGGTTGTGTGTTTCCCTTTTGGATACCTTCCCCTCGCTCAATCCTTGAAATTCTACTTTCCCCTACTTCTTAATATGCCTCCCTACCTCCAAAAATTTTCCTACGAATTTAGAAGCCCCCCATCCCCTTTATTTCCCTTCATTCCTATAAATGTCCCAAATCCCCTGTTTTGCCTACACCAAACCCTAATTTCCTCTTCCACTGAGCGAGGGTTTGCTATGGAATAAGAGACATATTAGTAGAGGAGGAATAAGGGAGGTAATTTTAGAAATTATTAGGTCATTCAAACCCATAAAAATCATGTCTCCATCATTTTTCAAGAAGTCGTTCCAAGGGACAAATCATTTGCCACACATAGGGCCAGTTTTTCTTCAAACTGTGTTTTTGACTAAACAGAGATTAATTTGACAAAAGTGAGAGAGGTGTTTATCCGCCATATTCCAAGGAAGAAAAACCTCCTTACGTTTTTACATAGGTATCATGGGTTTGGAGAAATGTCAAACATACAGTTACTAAAAGAGGTTTTCTGCACTTCTGGAGTGACCTTGGTAAAATCAATATTTATCCTAGATGGATTATCCAAATTACTTTCTTGATGAGTTAAATGATAACTAGACATAAATCAATTTCAAATCAGCTATAATTAGCTCAATTTTTAGTTGAGGAAGGCCTCTAAATGTTTCCTGCAAGATCATACTTCATTTTGGCACCCTCATTGTGCACCTTTTGACCAGTCTTGGAAGAATTGATTTTTAAGGGGCTATACTTGATCATTTTCAGTGTTCGATAGGTCCATTTTGTAGCCAAGAGAGATATCTTTCCAACGATCTATAATGAGCTCCATTTTTATTTCTGGAAGGAACCTAAAAAATGATTTGAATTTAGTGTTGCGCACTTGGGCACATGGAGGGCGCACTTGGCACTATGAGGGTGCACCTAACACAAAAATGGTGCACCTGACCAGATGTGGGAGAATCACTTTTTGATAGGAAAAATCAACTCCATTATGGAAAATGAAGACATATCCAGAAATTATACTGGATAGGCTTTCCAATAAGCCATCCTGAGCCTAGTTTTGACACCTGCAACCCATCCAAAATCAAGCTGCAACATGAAGGCACACCTGGCACAAAAATGGCGCACTCGACCAATGTCTGATATTTTTCAATTTTCACTGCATTTTTTAATTTTATCTTGGTAAATGATGATTTTACCTATGTATTTGATGAAGGTAAATGTAAATATCATGTGGATGAGTTACCTAGGGGTAAATTAATTGTGTAAATGTTATCATCAAGCAAAATGAATCAGTTTCATTGTAATTAAGGAGGAGTCACTTGGACCTCCCTACAATCCAATTATCAGTTCAGATTTTTGTGGATCTCTTCCTCAACTTTGGGATTCGAGCCTTGAGGATGAGAGAAAGTGGTTTTGAGGTCTATATCATTCCCTTCTTCATGGTTGGAATCAGTTTGGATGCCAGCTCATTGATCAAGGACTATTGTACTCAGTTTGGCTAGTTAATAAAGAAGAGTCACAACTATTTTTTGGGATACATGTGGTATGATGTTTATCATTAATTTTCCTTCAGTTTCATATGTTATAATGTGTTTTCTTCATGTTCATTACATCTATCTTATATGATCTCTTTCAAGTTGATAGGCAGAATACAAGCTTGATCATGCTCTGTTTAGGGAAAGTTATCATAATTTGTCCATTTTCCTCTATTTAGGAAGAATGCATCTCCCATGCTCTTCCTATATCCTCATCAATCTTAAAACCATCTCATCAAAATCATCTTAAAGTGTTAACCCCTATGCCTACCTTGCCTCATTTAATCTCTACAACCCCATCTCATTTTCCCTGACCTAGCTCCCTTGACCATAATTTCATCCAACAACTCGGCCAAAATCTATTATCAAAACCCATGAACTCACAACTAGCCTAAAATCCTAATCCATTTAGCCTCCTAGGTTGTGTTTTGTGGAGATATCCCTCTCCAACTTGGTAGGGCTAGCTACCAAGTTAAAAGGTTGGCCCGCAGTTACCTCGGTTGGAATTTCTTCCTTAGCCTTAGAAATATGGTGGAGTGATAACACAATCCATAGAGAAAGGTATATGATTGAGTTGAAAGGAGATGCAAAATAGTAATTGTAACTGGATTGGGAATGGTTAGATGCATAATCCACAAAAGTAACTTTGTAGATTATGGAACTTATCTCATCCTTCTATACAATCTAAAAACATATGTTATTAATAAGGGACTAGAAATGTTTGATTACATGATCAACAAAACTAACTTTATATATCATGGAGCTTATCTCAAATCATCATTTTCTAATCTACAAAGTTGATAAATTAATAGAGGAAGTCATACCTTTGACATCCTTGAAATAATTTTAATACATAATATTTACTACAAATTAAATGTATATATAATTGTATTATTTTTTTCATTGTAAAAGATGTAATATATATGTTATTCACTAACTTAATATATAATTTCACTACTTATGATTATACTAGCCTAAATTTCACCAAATTTTCCCATCTTTTTTTAATTAGAATTTATGTCATTCAAAGAACAAAGACGTAAAATTTATTTTATTTTCAAAGAACCTACTCATTATTCAATTTTCTTAGTGAAAAAAGCATTAAAAATATAAAATTGTTAAAAAAAAATGAATTTTTAAAATTAGCAAAAATATTAAAATGAACAAATATCATTTCTTATTACAATCTTAAACTCTATTGATAGATATCAAAGTAAGTTCTTAAAATTTAGTTTATCCACATTACATTTTTTCATGGAAAAATGCATGTGATTAAGAATATGGACAAGAGTGGTAAGAATTTCAACTATACCATCTAGCGGGGAAATACCTGACTTTATTTTATGAGAAAAAAGTACACGTTATCCTAGCTTTGGTTTTTTTTGGAAAAAAAAATATTTCCAAGAAAACCATAAAATAAAAAATGCTTAATTATATTTTAAATATAAATTAGTTATAAAAAATAAAAGATTTAAAAGAACAATGATAATATTTAAAAGAATCCTCTCAGCTCTAGCACTCTCTCCTCCTTGGATGATGAAGCACTCAAACATGACTGCACTCAACTGGTGCACAAAGATCTACTCTCCTCGGATGCGGGTGATCGAAAGTAAGCAAGGAGGCCACGGGGCAACCATGTGGGAAGACACACGGCCGCTCCATGTGACCAGTCCTGGGATACAAAGCTGTGATAAATTTTGGTATGAGGGCGCCATTAACTCAACCTCCACCACCCTCACCTCGATGTACCAGCTCTGCATTGTAATTACTCTGCTCGCCATGGCCTTTAAGTCTGTCACCTCGACCCTCTCGACCTCACTTCGGCCCTCCCGCCTACTCTTTGTGTGTCTGTCCATCTTCGTCCCTCTGCCTTTGGTGAATAGTCCTAGTCCACTCAAGCCCCGTCCTCGTTCTAGAAGTTATTCTCCCTCAAACCCTGCTTCGGCCCCCATCTGGTCCGGCGACTCGGCTCCCTGGACAGTCATGCCTCGTGGTGCAGAAGAGCTGGGGGGCATGGCCAGCCTTCCCGACCTCCACTGTTGCTCTCCCATGGCCGAGACCTGAACCTTTCCATAGGATGGACTGAGCTCGACAACAACCCCCCTGTCAATATGATCGCCAAGCTCTCTCTACAGCTCCCTGCCCTTGTTACACTTCCTTCCCTCTCCCACAGCAATAAGAGGGCCCAAAAATCCACCATTCCTCTTGAGCGAGCTTTCATCGCCCGCAAAATGAAAGGTCTTCCTATGCAGAGCGCCTCTAGTGGAAGTAAAGACTCCAGTGATTCCAATGGCAACAACGATAGCAACAACTGGGGGTAGGAAGTTGAAGGCAATTCAGACCAGCCCAAGCTTGAAGCCTCCGCGGCTCACCCAAACTCGCCAACGTCGCCACGTCCTCAACCCTCTTGCCACGCGTTGAGTAAGGAAATGGAGGACAGGGGTTACGTGTGTAGAATCACGGAAGAGGTACCAACCTCCAGCAACAAGAATGCAGGTTCTCCTTAGGCTTGGTTTTTTCTTTCCTATTGGCATGCTCATGTTTAGGAATTTTTTTCCATGGGATATGTGTTTTATTTTGAAAACTAAAACTGTTGGTTTTCTGCTATGGGCAGCAGTCACTATCTGGTTTCTAAGGATTGGTTTCTCCACTAAAAATGGCGATGTTATTGCGTAAACAGAGGACTAGATTCCTGATCGGGACACACCCAAAACCTCTATATGTGTGTTGTGGAGCATTACCAAGGCGACCCAAAAGATTATCATTGAGAAAGCTTTGGTTTACAGGTAGGAAAACAACTCTGAAACGGATCTGCAGTTTAACATAATTCCACACAAAAGATTATCATTGGGAAAGCTTTGGTTTACAGGTAGGAAAACAACACTGAAACGGATCTGCAGTTTAACATAATTCCAGCAAAGTACCACCAGATCTTCTCACTCAGGGGAAAGGACCTATCTCACTAGGAGATCCCTCGGCACTTGTAGTTGTCTCCAATTAAGTTTAATTGCTATAGTCTGCATTATTAGTTGCTTATTTTGCTGGCTGCAACACCTTTTTTTTTTAATATCCTTTGGCTATCACGTGGAATTGTTAGTTGTATCATGGTTTTGGACTTCGTTATGCAAGTAATGTCTTCAAATCGGTCATCCTATTTATATAGTCAATTTTGACTCTAAAAATCTGATTTTCTTAGTGGCAAATTGTAACAGGAGATGATTAAACTTTACTACGTTTTCTATATATATAACTTTGATACATTTTCTATGAATTTTCTATGTAAATATACTCATACAAAAATAATTACTTTATTAAAAAATGATAACACTAAATTAGGCATGCCAAAATGTAACAGTAACACTCCGTGCATTCAACCATACTTACATAGTTTTAAAATAGTCAGCAATCCAAATGCTAGTTTCATAAAAACAAACAGTAACACTCTATACATTCAACCATACATACATTGTTTTAAAAAACAGTCAGCAATCCAAAGGCTGGTTTCATAAAAACAAGCAGAAGAAAGGATTAGTCAGTTACTAAATTTAGGAGGGAGTGCCCCAGCTGTAGTCCCGTAATTACATTTCTCAGGTGGCCACTAATTTAGAGGCTTCAGGGGAGAATTTAAATCACAAAATTAAGTTACAAGTACTTCAATATAACTAATAATATTTCTAAATGATAGTTTAGAAAATTAGCTGGTTTCTTGTTTTTCAAAATAAAATTGGGCAGAGGTCAAAAATTAGGCGAAAGCCTGCACGTCCTCCACCAACTCCATGAGAAGTAATGGACTCAACAAAAATACAAATAAACCAAATATCGTAGCAACAAGAAATCCTATATATGAAAGGACATAAAGCATTGGTTCTCTTAATGTTTCCTGTGCGCTCGTACACGTCCTGAAAAACCCTTGAAAATATTGTTGGTTCTGACTTTAAATAATTTGACAGAACCTTGTAATGGGACCACAAAGAATGAAGGTTCTATCCCAATTTATGAAGATATCCATCCGTCAATTAAAGTTACAAGTTTAGTAAACCACTAATAAAAACAAAGAGGAGAAAGCACAGGGCAGTTAATTTCGGAAGAGGGCGTGCCAAACAGGTGGTCCGGGAATTACAATGCTCCGGCGGCCAACAATCTAGGGGCTTCAGGGTAGCATTTCAATCATAAACCTAAGTTACAATTAATTCCACATAAACAAAAATATTTGTAAATAATAATATAAATAACAAGATTTATAGATAACAGTTTAGATAATTCGCTGGATTCTTCTATTTGAAAATGGACTTGGCAGGATATATATATTACGACCGCTGCATTAAATTACAGTACACAAAAGAAATCCCTAAATTCTAAAAATACTGAGAAAGAAATCCCTAAATTAGAAAAATAAGCCAAATGACCATTAAATTACGATTCACAAAAAATCCCTAAATTCGAAAATATTGTTTGTACCAAAAATTCAATACAAAATAAATAGCATATATATTTGAGGTATTTAAGAATTAATTTTATGAATCCACATTACGTACCTGAATTAGGAACTCCTCTAAGAATGCACAAACCATTGATTCACCGCAAACCAGCAAAATGAAAGATGGACAGCGATAAAAAAAAACAGAGTCTGGGAAAGATGGATAACGCCAGAAATATGGCTTAGAAACATGTACCTGCAACCATACACCTTTTTAAGTAAGAAAATATTCTGCCACTGCCACTTCATCTTTAAAAAAACATGTAATCCAAAAAGCATTGAACGTACATTTCAGCCTCTTTTCTTTGGTCCCTCATCTAACTGCAAATCCAGCAAACCCCGCCCAGAAAAGGAAAGAGAAATGTATTTTCATAAAGATAAATAACAGCCGCTCCACCACCTACTTAGAGAAATGAATATCGTGGTTTCATCTCTAATATGTCTTCTACTCTGCATTACACAACAAGATAAAATTGGCCCGCCAACTGCCCAGCAATTCACACACAATTAAAGAGAAACGATTGGCACATGGGAGAAATAAATTCAACCAAGGAAACCAAAAACATTAAAACACCAATTAAAAAAAAACTAAACCAACCAGCATGGCCATGCTGCAGAAAAACAAAGAAAGTACCACACTAACAAGCCAACCCAACCCAATGCCGAATGCAAAATCAATTGAGATGAACTGTTGTGTTTAGTGGTTCTGAGCATTGCTGTATGTACACTCAATTTCCAACGGTGACGAAGTTTTCTCAGATTTAAATAATTTTAGTAATTTTTTAAGGCCAGTTTTTTTTGCCTTTTTCCTTTCTTTCTAAAATTATGGTGCGGCCTCCATGAATCATGGAACTTGGTTTTGTTTTTATTGTATTCTAAACGAAGTTTTTGCTACATTATGAAAGAAATATTTATTTATAAAAAAAACAATTAATGTCATGCTTACATTGATTAAATTTGAGTAGTTCAAAGCATTTAATTTCTTCTAGGGGTGTTATACTTATTTAGGTATCATATAATATTCTCGTTAAAAAATTAAAGCCGCATGACGCTTAGTCAAAACGTATTATATTTGCTATTTATTATTAAGTAATATTTGAACATAAAATATTTACGAGGAGAGATGGTACTTGTTATATTTTAAGTTCACTTAATTCAAACATGAGCCGTGATTGATAGGAATATTCGATAACACATAGAGAGTGTGATTAAATTTCCTACCATGGAGGAAGACGTAGTGCTTCGTGATATTTGGGTTTTAGTAATAGTCGTAACAACATTTTCGGGACATTCCTTATTATAAAAGGAGTAAATGAATACGATATTTTGAACTTAATAGGTTGTGTTCTATTTTTATTGAAATTATAAAATTATGATTATAATTTTTTATGGAAATGTGTCATCTATTATGATGGAGGAGGTTAAAAATATATAATTGGAAATTTTATGGAATGAAATATTTATATTAAAAAATGAAATAATTATAAAGATTGTAATGAAATATGTTATGTATTACAATATTATGGTAAATTATAAATTAATTTAAATAAAGATTATAAAAAATTTAAAATATTATATTTACGTTGTAAAATGTCATTATTTGAAAACAAATTTCCTAAATGTCACTTGTATTATTATGTATTATTGATTTTGATGTTAGACGATTGAAAGTGTTTTTACCTTTAGATTAAATACAATTATTAATATGTTACAAAAATAATCTAATAAATGTTAATTGGATTTTCAGTTGCATCTGAGAAGTTCGTGGAAGACAAAGAATGAAATAAACTGTGTCTCCCTCTTTTAGATGTGTCATGTGGGCAAATAATATGCTCAAAATGGTCCCATTGCACCCCTTGCACGACCATTATTCTATGAAAATGGGGAGATCTCCCTGTTGTGAAAAGGTTCTTACCAATAAAAAAGATGCCTGGACGAACCCCCTGCTATGATAAAGCAAATATCAAGAGAGGGCCATGGTCTCCTGAGGAAGACACCATACTAAAAAACTTGGTAGAGAAGCATGGCACTCGAGGAAACTCGATCACTTTGCCTCGCAAAGAAAGTCTGATATTATATCATATACCCAGTATCCATTCAAATCTACCCCTTTCTAGAATTTAGGTTCTATTTTTCCATTTGTAATAAACTCTTATGTTCTGTGTTACGATGTCAATTTGCTAATAAAATAGGCCTCTCTACAGATACTTAGTGTTGATAAGGGGAAATGTCTCTCAGGTGTTGAGTTTTTTCAAAATTTTCTTCTTCCTGTGAAGAATTGAGTTAGCAAGTAACATCATCTAGACATGCGTGGTTTGACATTTGAAGCATTTATGGTCTTTATTTAACTAACATGGATCACAGAAAAGCTGAAAAATTCTTGTGTCTTAGAATGCATAAAATTCTCTGGAGATGTTAAGGAGGAAAAAAAAAATCCATTTGATTTTGACCTTTTTCCTTCATCTCTTTTAAATGCAGGAATGGTAGTTAGACAAACAGACATGTGGTTTGAATTTTAAAAACAGACATCAATTCGTTGATCACTTCCTTGCTATGCATGCAGGTTTAAAAAGGTGTGGCAAGAGTTGCAAGCTGAGATGGTTGAATTATTTGAGGGCTGATATTAAGCACGGTGACTTCTCAGAAGGAGAAGACAACATCATTTGCAACCTCTATACCAGCATTGGAAGAAGGATTACAATATTCAATCTCTGGGCATCGATACAATTCCTAGTGAGGTCCCTTTCTATGCTCCCTCGGCCATGAACGTAAAATTTGAAGCCATGGAGTGCCCATCTAGTGATCCCCAGCTCAATCAAGCCTGCAATTCAGTGCCTGCACTCTGGGAAACCTGTACCAAAAATTCCACATCTGGGGGAAACAATTATCAGTTCAGTACATTGATGAACAAAGAGAATGGAAATTTCAGTTATGGGCTCTCAACCAACATGGATGATTTCATATTGTATTGAAATCATGCAGGCAATGGCTCAATATCTCAACTGAAAGAGGAGCATGACTACTCCACAAATGCGGCCTTCTAGGCTTGTCAACTAGCTGAACCTGCAAAGTCCTCTGACCTAACAACAACAACAACATGTCATGATAACTTCATTCTCTTCGTTCATTTTTAAGTGTATAAAAGATGACATGTCTTCATTTACCAAATATATAGGAATCCTCAAGGCTAAAGGAGATTCCAGTGGTTGTCATGTCCTATGAGAACGAGAGCTCTAAAAATCGCAGGTGAAAAACCGATTCTAGAATTTATGTTCCTTTTTAAATACATGTAAAGAATTGTACACTATTATAATTTCTTTGACATTATAGATTGTGTGAAGTGAGAAGATGTTTGGACAAAGGCACAGAAGAGTTCATATTGAAGCTCGTGAAGATCTCAGACATAACACAACTAAGAGATTATATCTGCAGGGATCACAAGAGTGGAAGCTATTGCCAAACTGGGGCTTCGATTTTAGATTGAGACAATCAATATGGAAACAAATTATACATTTGGTACTTCATACTCTGGAAGAGTATAGCGAATTTTATTTTTAAAATGCATTTTATCATATTATAATGTTCATTAATGTAAGAGGCCCATGGTCATTTAGTTGCAGTATCCAAGTGAGGAATGAAAAGTAACATGAAAATTCCAAATAGTCTCCCAATGGAATGTAAATGGAAAGGATTGCTCAAAGTAGATGCAGCTCTGAGGTATTTTCCCAGTGATATTTGTGTACCCGATCACGTAAAGATCATATTGAGAAATCTTTGAAAACTCCTTGCAACGACACATAGGGACACCAAGGGATGTGAGAAATAAAAGGGTGTGAGGAGCAACTCTTCACGCATGGAAAACAGGTTGACGAACACATGTCGGGCAACGTTTTATTTCAATTTGAAAACTTTGAAGTAGTTTCTCTTAACCACAACATCATTTGTGCTCGATGTTTTGCTTACGAGTAATGAAGAATTTCAACGAAATGATAGTATCATGGAAATAGTTTTCAATTTTTAATCACGTAGAACTGGTTCTGTATTTTCGAACTTGTTGATGAACGAAAGATTTTTAAGATGAAAAAGAATATTAATTATTTAGCAGGTTATGAGATTTTTTTAGCACATCCAAGAGGAAGGATTATTTTTTTTTTATTGGTTGTTTGTTACCGATTTTTCTATTGGAATTGGTTATTTTAATGATTTTTTTAATTAGTTTTTCTATGATGGTTCTAGAAGTGTAACTAGGTTATCCAAGTTGAATGATAGATTCTAAAGGCATGCTTGACCATTTAACTCTTTCTCTATTACTTTCTAACCATAATAAAAATATTTATTTTCTTATTTATGCTATTTATAATTAAAATATTCTTTTAATATTATAGATTGGAGTTGATGACCACTTTATAATATCTTACCTTTCTCTTTACTCTATTTTTTCACTATACAAAAATTCTTCCTTATATTTGGTTGTGATAATTTTTTTAGTGGTATCAATACTTAGCAAAGTGACCACCTTTTCTATTTTTCAATGATTTAGCCAAATTTTAGGATGAAAATTTTATAATTACTGAAGAGGAAAAATGATCAAATTATTGATTCATGTGAGAGTCATCACTTATAAGTTAAATATTCAATTAAATCACATAAACTCTGCACGCTACACTCTATAGGCTATCTATACTAACTAGGTTATAAAAAAAATAATTTCTTTATCCAAACAGTTATCCAAACCTATAATTTTTTTTTAAAATAAAATAATTAATATTTATAACTTAAATATTAAATTAAATCACATAACATATCACATATTTTTTCTTCTATACTACTTTTTCCTATTTTACTTCTTTCTAGTGTTTCCTTTGCAACATATGGTGCAATTGCTAGTTATATATAATTAAGTTGTACGGGGTCTTTATTTGAAAACAACTTTCCTAGTTGCCTTTCTGTCATAATCTGTGCCATTCGATCCTTTGTTAGAGGATTGGATCATGATCAACCATCGATTCAAATTGTGGCAGTTGACAGTTGCGAGGAAATTGAAACTTTCCTTATAACAATAAAAGTAGTCATCATCCCCGCCTGCCCTGATCTATTATTTGGAGTGTGTGATCTGTATACCTATCATTATTATCTCTTTCATGATCTTTGGGATGAAGGCAAACTAGAGGATGCCAACTTTAAAAGGAAAACACGTTGTGATAACCAGAGGATCAAGTGGGGTTGGCGTTGCTATTTCAATGGAGGTTCTCGAAGAGGGAGGGTACATGACCCTCATCTCTAACATATCTTCTCAAATAGATGACACTGCTACAGACATTGCTCAATAGGGGAAATATTCTCTAGATAAAGTTTGCACAAATGTAGGGTTTTTTACATAAATTTGTGTAAAGCTTTTTGGTTTAAAAACCTCTTGATCACATTCTCTCTGGTTAAAGTTTGCATAAAGGTAGTGTTCTTTACCTAAATTTCTGTACATATTTTTCGTTGAAAATCCTCTAATCACATTCACTCTGCATAAAAATCGGACATATGTTGAGTTCTTTGCATAAATTCCTCTGCAACTTTTAACGAACTCTGGATCACATTATTTCTATCTAGATATTCTATCCCAAGGTTTTAATCATGAAATTATGTGGAATGGTATGAGCTTTGTGGTGAATATTGTAAATGTGGGGGACTATGAATCCATTTCAACAACTATAAAGGAGTGTTGAGTGTTGCAACATAGGAATAGCTAGAATAGGCTACATGGATGAAATCAACATTACAGATGTCAATTTCGCCATTAGCACTAATCTCAGCGGGGTAGTCAACACAGTTCATTATTTGTTGCCTTCGATGAAACAATGGAGCAGCTGGTCAGATCCGGAATCCATTATTCTCATGAGATAGTTGGCTTCAATGGTAAGTAATATTTAATTTATAGAAATTAATCCAAATTTCATACTAGTTAGATTTCTTATTAAGGGATTTACATATTAAATTCTTTTAAAGGTTGACCGAATAATCAAGAAACATAATCCAAATTTCATAATAGTTATAATTCTCCTTCACTGATTCATTTTTTAAAGACTTTTAAAGTTTGATCAAATAATCAAGAAACAGATCTGAATCAAAAGTTCATAATAATTTTGTAAGAGATTTACAGTCTAGACTCTAAAATGTTAAAAGTAATAAAAATAGATTAAAGAAATCATAATATAAATATTATATTAAAATATATTAGTAACAATAAGTTAAGATCCATTTTACTTTATAAGATATAATAATAATAATGGTTATGTAATCATATTTAAATTTAATTAATAAGCACATAAACTTGCAATATATATAACAATTTGTTTAATCATGGATATTCATGTTTACTTTTCCATAGATATTATTAAGTTGTAAATAGGTTTTGTTACAATACTATGGGCCAATACCATGGCTCATCAATACAACATGCCTAAAAACCATTTCTCTTTTCACACTCAAAATATTTTCTTTGAATTTAATTTTATAACAAATTTTCATTAAATCTAAAAGACACGATATTATAATTTATTTTGAGATATGTTTGCACCTCTATCGCATGAAAATATATAAGATATAAATATTAGTTATAAAACAAGATCCATTTAACCATATAAATTAAAATAATAATTTTGTAAACCATATTTAAATTTCATTACTAACCATACTATACCATGGGCCAATACTATAGCTCATCAATACCACATGCCAAAAACCATTACTCATTTCACAATCAAAATAGTACTTACAATTAACAAGACTTTCAATGAGGCCCACTTTACCATGGATGTTATTAACCATACCATACCATGGGCCAATATGATGGTTCATCAATACCACATGGGCAAAACCCATCTTTCATTTCACAATCGCTAAATGATCACAGGTTCAAAAACTAGAGGGTATAATAAAATGGTCACATGTTCAAAAACTAAAGGAGGGTATAATAAGTAGACTTAGAAGTCAAATTGCTCAGTGAAGGTGGGTCCCTTATCCCGCAAACAAAAGGTACACTAAAATTGGATAATAATAATAATAATCAAAATATTTTAGAAATATATATTTTTTAATTTGATTTATTATATTTTGGGCCAAGAGACACTCTCCATCAGAGCATGGAAGAATTGTTGTAATGCACAATTGTATTATGTTTTCTAAACATTATGCCCCAATCAAATTACATAAAATAAAAAAATAAAATTATTAATTAAAACATTTTGACACAATGAAATTATATAAAAATTAAAATTAAACTAAAAAATAAAATTAATAATTTAACCATTTTAGATCTATCTTAACTCCAATTTATCAAGTTCCATTCAATTTTTTCAAGTATAATTCTTTTTCAAGTTTTACACTCAAAAAAAAAATCACCTTAAAATATTTGATCCTCTTCAAACTTAATAAATCCAAAATTAAAATAAAACTAAACTGATTAATAATTAATATTGCAAAAATTAGAAAAAAAAAAAATTAAAAATATAAAATTTGTTTATTTACTTTTAAAAATAAACAAATTATTTAAAAAAATTTCATCATCACTTCTAAATTCCGTTCGGAAGTCGAGGCTCTGAAGTGAGTGACAAAAATATGTTCGGGAATGTGAAGTGGTCGTAAGTAGGAATTAAACTTTTAAATTCAAAGCTTTAGTTGATTTGATTTTTATTATTAATTTTTTTGTTATTAATAAAAATAAAATAGGAAATTTTGTTTACTTGATATTTTTCAAAATAAACATTATATGGTTGTATTTTAATATTTCATCAATATGTTAAAATTTTGATAGATCTTTCAGTGGAGTAGGTTGTCATTATTATTATTACGTTTTTAATATATTAATTATTAAAGTGAAATATTTAAATAATAATAATAAATCTCGTAAGTAATTTATTAGAAATATATATATTTTTTTAATTATTATTATTATTATTATTTGTTTCTAAGTTGTTTTACTTGTGCCAGTTTAATGATGGCTTATATTCAATGGTCTTTAGTTCAATGATATTTTGGTAATTATAATCGTTGAAAATTGCCACGGTATTATTAAGCAGTTACGAAGAACCGATGGAAAAACAAGTAATGTTGATGCCGTGGACGGTGACAACATAACAAAAAAAATTGGGACCTCGTTAACAGTGATAAACAATAATGTGAGCGATGGAGGTATTTGTGTGAATGTAATCCAAACCATGGACGGTGACGAGATAACAAGAAAACTACGACCTATCCTCCTCGTTTTCGCCATTCAGGCCACTCCACCTGTCGAGTGTGTCCTGTTGGAAGGAGGATGATTATTGAAATAAACTTAATGATATCCTTCAATAATATTAAAATTGGTTATATAATTAAATTAAACCATATCTTTAAATGAAATTAAAAGATACATTAAGATTTTAAAATTTGTGCTTAGAGAGAGGATTGCTAGCTTAAAGTTATTATAGTTCATAAACATATGTCATCTTCATAAAAGAAGTGCGTAACTTTAGAATTATAATTAAGTTATTGTGGGACATAAGCATGACAAAAAAAATCAAATTTGTTGAGGGATTATAGTTTTAATTTTAAGGTTGTTACTTTTTTACAATTTAAGAACGTTTCTAAGGTTGATCCATTGAAAAAATAAAGGAGTTGTTTTTAATGCGATATTTTGGAGTTTCTGGTGCCGAAATCTGGTGAAACAAATTGAATTAAAATCTTTATTTCTGTTTTTTAAACTGATTTTTTGACTGTATATATGGATTCAGCACCGTAAAAAACCCCTAGGCACTTCGATTGTGCAAGGTTACCCATCAAATTTCTATTTTCACTAAAAGCCTTCAAAAAGTAGCATTATAGACAACTGCAAAAATAAATAGAGAAGAATTAAATTAAATAAAAAAAAGAATTAATGAAATTAAATTTTCAAATTTATTATGTGGAAATTTACTTTTTTATCTTATATAATGAATTAAAATAAAGTTAAATAATGTTGAATTATGATGGTTTTATGAATTTTATTTAAATATGAAAGCATTACATTGATTAGTATTGGTAGTTAACAAAATCATGACTAACTTTATTATAAAGAAATACAATGAAGAGAAAATGTCATTACAAGATTGGATACAAGCAAATTGATTATAAAACACTTCAAACTATTTGAAATCAAGAATAGTAAGAAATGACATCAAACCAGTACAATTCATAATATTAAGGAAATTTTACCTAATAATGAGTGATAATTTCGCCATAAGGCATCTTTATTTGAAAACAACTCTCTTAGCTTCCTTTCTGTCATCATCTGTGCCATTTGATCCTTTGTTAGACGATTGGATCATGATCAACCATCGATTTTAATTATGGAAGTTGACAGTTGCGAGGTAGTTGTGACTTTCCTTATAACAATAACAGTAGTTATCATCCCTACCTGCCCTGCTTTATTATTTGGAGTCTGTGGTAGATAAATCTCCTATAGTTGTTGATAAGAATTTTTTAGTAGATAAATCCCATGTTGCTAATAAGAAGCTTCCTCCTTTCAATGTCGGCTAGACACTGCCCAGGGAAGGCGAGAAACTAAAAGGCAATAATAATCTAAAGAAATCGACGATGGAAACATACAAACTATATATCTTCAAGGTTCCAAAGCAGGTTCATCCTGAGGTCGGTATTTCCAGCAAGGCCATGGGGAGGTGATTTTCAAAATCTCATAGGTTATTAGGGCCAGTACAGGGGAAATCATAAAAATCCTGTTGTCATGGCAAAAGCCAGATAGAGCATAGAACTAAATAATACCCCTTGTTACCATCATGTGTGCAAGAAACTACAATCTTCGGTGGTTATCTTTGCACAGTCTCTTTTCCCATTAACATTAATTGGAGGTTTTTGTTTGTAACAACATAAGGGGTTTTTTTCTCCAATATTAAAACTGTTGAAAGGGTTTTTTTCTTATGTTTATATTTTTTTTCTTCCATTTCTAGTTTTTTACTTAGTGTTTGAAATATGTAGCTTAGTTTTCTATAATTTTTTTTTAATGCTCAATGAATTTTAGCTGAAAATACACATCAAGTTTTAAAAAAAAAACATGCACAGTAGGCTCTATTTTATTTTTAGGCAAATTTTCAGCTTAACATTCTCAAGAGCACGAAGTCACTGATTAATTAAGACAATGAAACGAAGCCCCGGTTTTAGGAGAGAATAATGATGCCTATAAGAAAATCAAGTGAGATATTAATTGGTTGCATCTTCTTTGGGGAAAATCATGTGCAATACGATTTGTCTTATTTTATTAAGAATTATTTAAATTTTCATCGCAATGGTCTCAGAACACCAACTCCCTAATTAACTGTGGTCATGGATCCAAGTCCAGTTTGAAAAATATTGAAGACGTCTGTAAAAAAATCCCGTGAGATATATTCTTGGTTTTATTTGTCCCAAGAACTCCAAGTCCATCCATAAGAAATATCAATCTTGTACAAAGAACCCTGTAGGAACCCAAGAGAAAGAGACCCCAAGTAAAACCAGAGCGCAAACCTTTGCAAAGCCCTGAGTAGAGCCACATCAAAAGAACCCCAGGAAAGACACGGTCCAACTCAACAGAAAACCATCAAGAAGAGCGAAATCACAAGTTATTGAGCAGAGAAAAGAGTAGAAAACCTAAATCCAAGATCAATGAAGACCATAATCAAGAGTAAGAAAAAAAGTCAACATCCTCAATTTCTTGTAATTTTGGGACCATAATCTTTAGAACGAAAGGTGGGTAAAAGAGGGAAACACTTACATGTAGCCTTAATGAGACCTAACCCTAACTACCTTTGTAGTTTATTTAAATACACAAGAACCAAAAACAAAAAGAAGTGAGAAATGAGGTTGCAATCAATAGTACACAACAAAGGCTAGAGAGGTCTATTATCATAGTGGGACACAAACAGAGCAGCCAGTAACCGAACAGAATGCTTTGTTGCCACCATGATGGCACAAAGCTGTAATCTCATGTGGAGACTTCTGTATATGTTTCATTCCTCTATTAAAATCAGCTTGGAGATTTCTTAATACAACCAGAAAGGGTTTCTTTCTTCGGTTTTAACACTGTCCAGCATTTGATTTGGATCTTTATAGTCTTAGGTGATTGTTGTTTTTTCACTTAATATTTCAAATATGTAACATAGTTTGTTGTATATTTTTAGCTATGCTCAAACTGAATTAGCAATAGCAACTTTAATTTCAAAAAACAAAATTTAGTAGTCTCAAACCCATCCATAACACCCATATATTCCCCATATTTGGCTATCGATAATCCTAGGGAGAAAATACAGATCAATGTTTTCAGAGAAAAAAAATGTATATCTTTCAACAGAGGCCAGCAAAATATGCTCTATTTTATTTGTATGACTCTGTTAAGCACATGGCTAAAATTTCAAACATTGCCGGCCCTTAGAATGGATGAAATGAGTGGCCAGATTTAAAGCCTCTAGTTGTATGGTTAATTGAGGAATGATGGAATAAGTATCATTTTTCCTATTTTGGGGAATCTTTCATTTTGATAGCAACTTTGTCTCAGGTTACTCAACATTGAGAGCTTTTGAAGTAGGTTGCTATTTATTTGAATTTATCTTTTTGGCTCTCTCAGATGCTACGTATAGTAGTCGTTTTCTAATGGTGGCCTCATGGGAACCTCATCTCAGGAAGCTAGGAAATAGGAGGGGCATTAAGGGGAAGTAACCCCTGTTCTCTTTCTTGCGGAGTTTTTGAAATTTTAAGTTGTATTTTATTTTTGATTTAGGCATTGTCTTCACATGTATTATATAATGAAATTTTCTTCTGTTGTTAAATATGGTTAGAGCTAACATTATAGATTTTAGACTAAAACAAAATTTATATTTCCAGCTGTTAATAAGATCATGTGTCCAGAATTTTGTGGTGTTCTCTATATGATCAGGTTCTATAGTTGTTTATGATCTTTTTCAACTATGTCATTTTTGCAATGTTTCTTTTTCATTTATGATTAAGATTGGACACTTAGTCCATTTGACATAGTTGTGTCACTTTTTTGGTTATCACATTCTTCATAGATCAATTATTTGACACACAATTCTGTACTTAGCAGCACATTTCTATTAATTCTACATAGCATTGTTCGGTGTCTTCAACATGGTTATAGTGCTTCTAAATCCTGGTTTAGTGAGTGATTCAGTTGTCAATAGTTGTTTCAAAGAATTGTTTTATGTAACTTGCATTTGGAGAGAAAATTATTGCAGATTGAACATGCTTTTGTCTATAACTTTGCTTTTAATTACAAATACAAAATAGGATAGGGCACAATATTTTTTCCCGCCTTTACTAAAATTGACCAAAATCACTACACATATATTGCTTAGCAACTATTGGATCTCTTTAAAATTCTTGCGGCGTTTCCTTTGCAACATCTGGTGATGGTGCAATTGCTAGTATAATATTTTTGAATTTTTTTTATATTATTTTAAAAATTATATTAAATGTCAAGACCATTTTTTTAGTGTTGACAAACATATTTTCACAATTACAATCAATATTAAAGCAATACAAAAGTGTAAGTGTTTGTTTATTTTTGTTAAATGATTTCATTATAAAGATTTAATTGAACTATTTTTGTTTTTTGTTTTTTTCTATTCAAGTTTAATAATAATAATTATTTTTTTTAAATAAGTTTTTAAATACATAAATAAATTCAAAGTACTAATATTGTGTGATATTTACAAAGAAAATTTGTGATTTCAACAAATATCATTATAAACTTTAAATGTGATTAAAATTATACTAAAAATCCAAAATATAAAATAATTAAATTACAACAACTATTGACACTACCGACTAATCATTTACTAGCTTAAAAAACAATAAAAACCATATCCATTCATTAACATGTACCATTATCTCCCATAATTTACTTTTCTACATTAATGATAACCAAAAAATTCTCACAATTACCAAATTTCTCAAAATTTTATTACCTAAATTCAAATTATTCAATGAAATCAAATTTATGAATAAAAAAAAACATAATTCCTCCCATCTATTATTTATATAAATATATTTTTAACCTAAAATTCATTTTTTCCTCATTTAACCTGATTTCTAAACTGATTTCTAAAATATTTCAAATCTTAAAGATGAAGTACCACCAGTGCTACGAAAATTCCCAACGTGTGTTGACTAAGATTTTATCATAATAAAGCGATTGAGTACAGGGCACACTTTTCATGCGGCCAAACCTTTTTCGAAATAAAGTGGATCAATTTATGAGATGACCTGGTTAGCGTTCAGTATTTCCTTTTAATTGTTTTATAAATTTTATTAAAAAAATGAGAATACAGACTATTTAATTAGTTTGGGATATTTTTCAGATTTCGGAAGTAATTGCTAGATTTTTCTTTGCTAGATTTTTCTTACTTTAATTTTGGTTTTCATCAATCAAGAATAAAATATAAAAAATAATAATAATAATTAGTGATTATAAAATCTATAGTAATAACATATTATAATTTATTCTAAAAATTATCAAATCTTCTTTTTTTTTGGTTTAAATTTTGTAGGAATTCTTTTAACATATTTATTATTACTTCTATTGATGCTCACAAATGTGGAGAATGTTATTCTCTAGTTTAAATTATAAAATCTTGATTTAATGTTGTTACAAATTCATAAAAATGCTTTCAATATTATATCCATTGTTTTTTTTAGGCATTTACAAATGTTTTTATTTTTTAGTTCTGCTTTTGTTATTTTTGTTTTATTGTGTTACTACAATGGGTTCTCAAACCCTAGTGCTTTTTGAAAACCAATTCTATCTTGGTTTTCTTCACAGTGGATCGACGCCTTTCCCCCTTAATCAAAGATTTAACATCTTTTACAATATCAAGTCAATATACTAGAGCACCTACTGTCGTCGTACCTATCCAAGTGGTTCATTCCAAAACTCATATCCTACATCCTTAGTATGCTTGAGAGGGATGAATCCATAAGTTACCATGCTACAACATGTCAACATGTGAATAGAATTCCACTTATATCCACATCTTACTCACAAATTTTAAGTCCTTAACAATAGTGGATCAACTTGGCTTGACTGGTATCTCCTAGTGTTGTTAGTCACAATGCTACATCTTTAACAAATACTAGATCAATTGGCTCCAATACCATTTTCTAAAAATAAAAGTGAGAGAAAATAATTAACAACGAACAATAATAAAATAATAAAACATGTAGCAATAAGATAACATTATTTATACCACAAATATGAAACCAGGGAAACTCACTCATCATAGCCAAAATACATCATATTATGGAGTCATCAAGCCATAACATAAACATCCAATGGAAAACCCATTAATTACGCTATGAAAGTCATTTTATGACCAAATCAAATTCAACCTAACATTATGCAACATTGGGAAAAGACAAGGATTATGCATCCCAAGATGTACTAATTGTTATTGATGTCAAATTTCATTCAAGTTAAGAAAAAAATGGCACGATCTTAAAGATTACTTTAAGCCCTTTCGAACGAGGTATAACATGGTCCCCTAACTCATCTCTATTGACGAGAAATTCATTTTCTAAGACAAAAAACCACTTATCTCACCCCCCATACAAGTCGGCCCTACTTGAGGACAAGAAGACCCTATTTGAGCTCCAATATGAATATTACCCTAAAAACCCTAGCAATCTTATATTCAAAATCCATCGTAAACCCCAATTTTTCAATCCTTCCATTGGTCGTAGCCTTAAGGGGCTTCTGATTTGATGTGACTAGGCCATTAGATCCCATGATGTGACTAGGCCATTAGATCCCCATGATCATGTAAAAAATTGCATATTGTGAGAGATGGATCCATGGGATTTTCGTATATTGTACCTTGCTTTGGATATTGAGAATATCCCATAATTACCCAAATAATTCTTCTCGAAAATTTTATGTGAATCTTCCAAAATTTGATGGTGCCTCTTTGGCTACTATCCCACATGTCTTCGTATTCATGAGACATAATTCAAAATTTGAGGATAGACATGAAGATGCCATTATGATATTGTTTATTCTTTTTTTGGGACAAGGGAATAATGGCTGACCCACACACTCTTGCAATCTATTGTAGTATTTTAAAACATTGATTAGTTATTATTGGTATATCTACAACAAGAAATAATTCTTCGTCTTTTTGAAAGTAATAGAGGTGTTGATGAATACAAAGAGGAAGTATTGAAATAAAAAACCTTCTTAACTCCCTTGATGACAATGATGCTACTCCCATCATAGGAGAAGTTTACTAATACCTATGCCACCCAAAATCTAGCATGAATGCTTCAAATCTAGAACAAAATATCAAAGAAGTCCTTAACTATACCTCAATAGAGATTCATTAAGTGAATTAATGGTTAATGCTCGGTCATACGTATTATGCTTTGATGGAACACCAAAATTTAATGATTAAGACCCACACTATGATGAACACTAAGAACAAACGTTCAAGGATAACTAAGAAAGACATGTTCCATATCTAAAGAAAGATGAAGAATTTGAAGGATTTATAGCTATCCACGGGTGCTAAAAACATGTTGGTATGTGAGAAGATCCTTATTGCTAATAACTATACAATATTTTAATTCATTATGAACATCCACGATGATAAATAGCAATGCAGTGGATAAAGAGATGGTAAAGGCAGTCGATGGATTTCCCCTGTGTCCACGTTGCTTTTAATTTCGAAATTATGGTAAGATCAATTGGAAATATGATAAAGATATACTAAAGGCAGCGGATGAATTTTGCTTACATGATTGAAACAAAGCCACCATTGATGGCATAAGGCCCATGTTGCTTTCTAAATTTAAAAGGGTGGATGCTCAAATATTCAATTATAAAACAAACAACCCGTAATAATCATGAACAGATTTTATATATCTCAAGGATGCTCCAAATTGTAGAGGTGTAAATGATAACAGTTTTGTTTATATGGAATCTGGAAAAGCAAATCGAAGCTAAGAATAGGGGACATGATAGAATCTAATGATTCATTTATGACAAAACCTAGAAATTTTTCCCTAACAAGACAAGAATATCGGGAAATGGCACTGTTAATGCCACGATATAGGAATATTAGCAGAATTGTGCTTCTTTTTATCTCGATGACACACAAGTAATTTCTATTGTAATGTATTGACAAGTAACATTTTGACAAATCTGCAAATTTTTGAAATATCAAAATCTATCTAGTTTGGATGACACACTTGAAAATATGGTTTAGAGTTAGAAATAAGGAAAAATGAATGATATGATATCAATTGTATTATAACCAATGTTATATATATATATATAATTAACCAATTATAAAATACAACTGGTATATGTTCAAAAATTAATCTTTTGGGCTATATAAGCTCTCGATGTTGCTATTTCTTTAAAGAGTGTGTGTGTGTGTGTGTGTGTGTGTGTGTGTGTAACCAATTACAAAATACAATTGATATATGTTCAACTATTAATTATATTTATAATAAAGGATGCAATAAGTAAAATTATAATATTTGTAAATGTTTATAATCATAAAGAGTAATGTAATAAAAAGTGAAGTCATAATTATATTGGTATTTTTAAATTTTATTATCATTGTCATTGGTGTTGGTGAGAGTTGTCGTTGATGTTAGTGAGAGTTGTCATTGATGTCAATATGGCATTATTGAAGGCTAAACCCTAATTGATGCCTCAATTTCCAAGAAGTCTTGATTTTGGGAAAACCCTAATCCTATTATTCTACCTAATAAAACCTTGAAACTCTAGCCCTAGTTAAAGCCTTCCCTATCACTCCTATTGAAGAAACCCTAGTTTTCCTTACTCAAGCCTTTGTCTAATGCTTGACTCAAAGAAACCCTAATTTATAATGTTGCCCTAATCAAACCCTAAGAAAGCCATGAAACCTATGTAAACCCAAAGTATATTGATAAAACCATAATCATAGCTCTATCAATCCCATATTTCCTAATTTGCATTCATATTACCCTATTCCTATTAGAACACCATTAAATAATCTCTTACCATGTAATCCTAATAAATCCCTAGCTCCTACTCAAAAATTCAACATAAAGAAGGCTCTTAGATGGGGTAGTATGACTGAGAGGAGAAAAAGAAAGCCAATATGCAAGCCGATGGTTGATTTGATTTGAAGGTCAACACACATGATTATGTGACATGATTACCAGAGACTGAAGAAATTGTAGAGGCATTTTCCCAATATGGGGTCATGAAGAGGACCTTGATACCTAATAAACACGAGTGAAGATGCCTATGTGACTCCAGTTTTTGACTCTTGTTGGGCCAAAATGTATTTTTATAACTAAATGAGAACATACTAAATGACTTTTGAACACCCAATATATATTTTGGAATGAAAATTTTGGTGGTTTCTCAAAATTTCCACCTAAAAACTTGTTGTCTATTTTCTTAACATTTATGCATAATTGAATGGTATTTTTTTAACATTTATGCATTATTGAATAGTATTGATTACTATTCACATGATGTTGATTATATTAATCTAAAGTTAATGATAATGAATGTTATTTGAAATAAAAAATAGAAATTGAAAAAAATTATTGATTCAAAACAAAACTACCGAACAAAATTGTACAAAATTAAAAATAAGATCATTAATTCTAGCCTTTGTAAAAACCCACCTTGTTTGACCACTATAAGTATTAATTAGCTCTAAAACATTTAGACATCTTCTACATTTATGCTCACACGCGAGGACGGGGAGGAAATTTTGTCATTTGAAAAGTAATGAATCTTGCTCGTTGACCATATATGACCTTTTTATTTTGAGTGAAATTTTGGGGAATTGTTTGACCAAGAATTGGATGAGCTTTGATTGCTAAAAATTTTCTTTCAAGCCTTTTTTATTGACCATTGAATTTCAACCTTTTGACCAACCGACCCTAGGCCGAATTTCAGCCAGTTTGTTTGATCAGAGTTGACGATCATGTCTTTTGGATGATTTTGATGATCAGTATAACCATATTTGATTTGTAGCTTGTATTTAGATTAAGCACAAATCTCTAGAAATATTCTAAATTGTATTTTTAATAATTAATGAGGACTTAATTCTCCTATGAAGAAAAGTTGCTAGGTTTTTTTCCAAATTGTTTTTCTTAAAGTAAATTTGTTATCGCTATTGTGGTTGTGCTTGGCTATCTCTTAAAGTAAATATTAACACTGATTCATACCTAAAAACATGGAATGAAACTATAGCGAAGTATGGAATCAAATTTTTTGATTCAAAATTCGGCAGGTTATAAATTTAGCGGTACAGCGAAGATTGTCCAAAATATGCAGGATGACCTCCAGCGACAGGAGGACCTAAATCCCTTTGCAAGAGAGGGTCCGCAGAGTAGCTTTCAGTTGACACATCACCTGTCGGCATTCGATATTCCACCTCCATTAACCTTTGACGATATAAAGACTCAATGCTCTGATAATCTAACTCATGTTGCTTTGGTAATAGACTACCATAAGAATCTTGAGCTTGAAGAGGAGCCTGAGGAATATAATCCCTTGCACCTCCATATCGTAACAGCTCCCTCTCAGCTATAGCAGGATCAACGCCATATCCAGTTAATGGAGCTTGAGGAACGTCATAATCAGTACGTGCTGCACGTCTTGCTTCCTCTCGGCGCAACTCTTCTCGACGCAGTTCCTCTCTAAGCATTTGCTCCCTCATCATATCCTCCCTGAATTGAACCTCCCTACTACGCTGAAAGTCAACTTGAACTCTAGGTTCAAGAGGGGTAGCCTCCACAGGAATGCGGTGATTTTCAGGGCTAGAATTAAACTGTAGTACTGGTCGGAAGAGCTTGGTAAGTTTTTTCACCTGTAAAACAAATAATTGTCCTAATTATAGAACCCGTAAAATAAATATGTCGAGCATGAGTTTCATTACAAATAATTAATAGATAGATACCTGTTGAGGATTGAGTTCAAACCTAAACTTGTTCTTCCCATCATAGTTATCTTTGATTGCTTTCTTGAATATGTCTTCAGAAAGCGGCGAGCAATCCCTTTCAATACGGAATCGCACCTGCACAAACATGCTTCATTTAGAAAAGCTAATCTCAACATAAAACTGATGTAGTGTGCACATGTATAGAAAGACACGAAACCGAAATTGCATAGGCCCAAAATAAGATTGTATATATGGTCAAACATGGTATAAAAAGATTACCTGTGCGGGGAATGGCCTTTTAGAACTCAGGAAAGCATCTGGTTCCAGATTCATTCCTCCAGCAGATGCTGCCTTGTAGATACCATACATGAGTCTAAGGTCAAAATCATACAAGAAGAGCTTCATTCCGGGCTTGACCTTTTCTACAAGCTCCTTTTTGGCTGCGGGAAAGCCAAACACTTTGTATCGGAAACACTCCTTTTTAGTTTCAGAATTACACATAAAAATCAAGCCCGCAAACTTATCTTTGCCACTGCCATAGAATTCATTGTTTGCTTCCTGGCCACCTTCTTTTTTCTTCTTATTTTGATCAACCTTTGACTCAGCAGGGTCTGCTGAACCGGCCTTGGGTTCGTTCTCCTTTACAACCGTCTCTTTCTTAACAGCCTTATCAACAACATTAGTTGGTGCTGCCTCCATTTCAGCGCCTCCAGCTACTTGCTGACCATCAAGTGATCTCTTCTTGTTCTTTCCTTTGCCCATCTTGTTTACCAGCTTTAAAAAAAATTATGGCTAACTGGCTGGTCGATAATTTCCCCGGAATGCAATATCCAGGGACAAAAACTTAAAAATACTAACTTGTGTCAAATATGCAACTCTCAGAAGATGAGTGCAGAGCTAAATCGATACACTAAAACCGTAATGAATTTTTATGATTAAGTCGTAGTTAAATGGGCCTCCTTTTATATAATTCGAAGAGGGTTAATCTAGAATAACTAACCGACCCTTAAAATTCATTCTAATTTAAATTTCAAAAGGTGCCAAAAATTAAGCCTACCTCCAAATTCGACATGCTCAAGGGATTATTAAATTTTGGTCTAATAATGCGTGGACCCAACCAAAAGGCTAATTCACACATAAATTAAGTTAAGTTGGTCCAACAAAATTTTGGACCATAATTTATTATTATTTTTTAATTATTTCTTCCATTGCCACATCATATTGATTTATGACTTCTATCCACACAGTGAATTAGATCATTCAATTAATGGTGCCACATCATCAACCTTGGAATTGCCACATCATTCAACCAATTCTATGATGTCACCTCATCATCTTTTGGAAATCTTGAAGTCAATTACGGTGTACTAGCTTTCACTATGCATATCTCACAAACCATGAGGGCTCACAAGGTACACCACATACCACCATAATCTTCATGATGGGAAGAATCTTATGGCAAAGGTCTCTCAGAAAAAAATTACATGTCTGCATTATCGAAATATCCATCAAAGTGCAGGCTATGATCATTACCTTAGAAATCACACCCTAGGGTTAGGGTTTCTGTGACTGCATCATCTCATCCTAGGGTTTCACATATGATGCCCATTAGGCCACAAAGATTGTTATTGTTAGGTTGCAATAGATTCCACCAATAAGCCACAATAGATGCCACCATTAGGCCATTTAGGTTTCCATTGTTAAGCCGCAATAGATGCCACCATTAGGCGGAAGAGATTGCAATTGTTAGGCCGCATTAGATGCCACTGTTAGGCCACAAAAACTTGTCAAAATAATTGTCTCCGAAGCGATTGGAGAAGACACCTCGAGTAAGGCAATACAAGTTACCCAATTCATAGTATTCAACAGGGTGCAGTTCGAGCCAAGAGAGAGATAGTAGTAGGGGTTTGTTGTAGTGAGAATTTCTAGAGAAATCCTTAGGAGGTTTTGCAGTTTTTCAGAGGACGAAAGGGAGGCCGAATTTATCTGCATAGGAGGCCATACAAAGCAATGTGAATTTCGTAGTTTGCTAGTGCACATTTTCGAAAGGAGGTTCAATTCAATTGCTAGAGGTTGAATCTAGTATCGAGAGGCAGAGAAGATTCTTTCTAGAGGTAGAGAAAGGCAGGACAACTCACCTGGAAGCAGTTTCCAGGTTGTAGGAATTTTCCTTCATCCAGAAGTGCGCATTTCAGGAAGCTATAGTGCATGTGCCAAGAGGAATTGTTAGTAGACTAGAGGAAGCCAAGTTGATTTGCAGGGGAGATCTTTGACCTCCAGTGTTTTCCAATTGAGGTAAATTGCTAGAGGATTGTCAGTTGGGAATCCAATTGTAATTATCTATTTTGCTACATAATAATATAACCCTCATAATTACATTTAATATGAATTTGCTTCATAATTCAAAGGTTTGAATGGAAAACTTCGAGGACTTCAAAGATTTTGTCCACCTTTGAAGGCTGAGTGATCATTCTCGGAGGATATTAGCCCAAATCGAAGGAGTTTCCAGAGCTTAGTGGTACTCCACCTTTGAGAAAAAAATAACTCCACCTTTGAGCTATTAGTGGTACTAGCCCAAAAAAAAAAGAACATATTGAAATTTGACTATTCACTAGCATTTTTGAATTGAAAATCCTCAGGAACTAAACAATTAGTACTCCTATAATAATCTCATAGATTAAATTTCTCAATCAACCTTTCTGAAAAAATAGCCCATCTCAAGGTTCATCGACTAGTAGCAGAGCAGATAATCAGGAGAAAATCATATGTGTATAAAAGGATGGTTTTTTGTTTGGGGCACTATTCTTTCTTTTGTGTGAAACTTCTAATTTTATTTTCTAGAAAAGGTTGTTAATTTTCAATTTATACCAGAGAGAGAGGGCCATGTGCATATAAATAAAACATATACTAGCGAGGTCCTGAATATTTCCTCAATTGATGACTAGTCTTATGGATGTATCCTTGGAAGGTTTACACCCTTGGAAGGTTTGCAGGTTGTGTCATTGGTCCAAGGGTTAAAAAAAAAAACATATTGTATTACATAATGAATTTGTATTTGAAAACCTTCATAGGAAAGGAATTGCACCTTGGAGGATGCTTTCAGGTTCACGTTGAATGTCCCTTGAAGGCCACCAAGGTGCTTTTGAGGTCATCCTTGGATGAGGGGTCATATCCCTTAAGCCGTTGTGTGCCATTTTGAAGGTTACATGGAAGATTTGAAGAATTATTGAATGATTCTTGCATATTGAAGGACCTTTGTAGACAAGATACTACCAAAAAAAAAAAAAAAAAAAATTCCCCCTCTTTAATCTGAGATGGCTCACCTTTGTAGGCTTGTGCTCCTTAGAATTTGTAAAAGTGACATGAATGACACTTAACATTTGTAATTTAAATTGAATGATGTTGAAAAGGCTCTTTTTTCCACTCCTTAGGCTAGATTAGGGGTATTTAGCCTTAAAAATGAATATTTTAATGTAAGCGAAGTTAAGCATCTCCTCTATTATTATTAAATTATTATTATTATCCAATTTTAAGGTCACAACCAAGACACACTAAATTAGTGTATGAGACCCCCTTGTTTGTGGGACAATAGACTCACCTCCGCTCAGCAATTTGACTGCTAAGTGTATGAAGGCATACATACTCTACCCTCCTCTATAAATAGAGATGCACTTCCTCACACTTTCGTATGGTATGGATCTAGGGGGAAAATCTCTTAGCAAGTTGAAAATCTCTACAATTTTTTTCTCTTCTATAATTTGGCTATGGATGGATGAGTTGAGAAACCTCTTGGGGGTTTTGCTGATATGTATTTTCATATCTTTTCATGGATGGTTATGGAGAAGCTTGGATTAATGTATGAAATAAAGAAGTTTAAATTATTTTATCTTGGTCTTACATTTTATTAGATGGTTGAATCATGTATCCAACATCCTAGCTTCGAATTTGCTTCATGATCCTTGTTAAACTAACTCTTATTCCAAGTTTGTGAGGAAGTAGCATGCTAATATCTTCACTTAATCACTTTTTGGATATTTATAACCTTGATTCAAACCCTATGACAAGTAAGTTAACTTACATTGGTACTTTTGAATCTTATATCTCCTCCAATATTTTCAACGTTGTTCTTCCTTGACCCCATATGCATCAAAAATATACTAGGAAGCTAAGGCACTGATTTTCTATCCTCCGTCACCTTTTTATAGCCCTTTAAATTATTTTACTATGGTTTCTTCTACAATGTCATTCGTCAATCCCTTAACTGTGTGTGTCTAGGGAGTCTCCCTTTCATATCAAACATTGAAACAATCAAAACCATGGCAATCCTACCCTATGGAGTAACCCCTTGAACCATATGAGAGCTATCTAGAAGAGACAAGGGTTGGTGAGGTAACAGTAGCCCCCATTATGGTGTACCCATTTCACTTGAACTCTTGAACTTTATCTCAAGAGTTGAAATATTTTTCTCTAACATTTCCCACAAGTTCTTCAATTTCGTGTGTGCAATGAAAGTAATTAAACAATAAAAAGGAACAAGAGTGAGATGAATCCTCCCATAGGTTCCTACAAAAGGGACTATGGGAGGTGCAATATGGGGTATCAATTATAAAACACCCTGAATATTCCAATGAAATGGTTTGTCACAATAAACTATTTCCTGATGAAACCTTTTACCATTTAATTTATTCCCTTAGATACCAAATTTATTATCACTAGATTACAACTAATGTTTTTGAAAATAACAAAAATACAAAAATGAAATAACAATAAAATGAACACACCATCCACAGAAATCCCTACGGGCTTATAATCATGGGAGGAATGTATATCGCTTGTCTGTAATTAGACAAGGTGTAAGAGGTATATTGGGAAACCAAATATAGGAGAAAACCCATTTATAAGGTGATGGTTATACTTCGCTTTATTTTCTTTAATTATGAAAATGAAAATGTAAAGAAAGAAACACTTATTATGCAATTGTTGTTAGTTTTTGATGGATATGGTAGCATCGGACAAGTGTCATAGCATCTAAGGTGTCAAAGACGCTAAGGAACATGAGATCTCCAAAACCCATAAAAGGTTTCAAAAGACAAAACTTAGAACCCTCTCAATTAAATTAATTGATAAATAATTAAAAAGTTCCTAAGTATAACTTGGAAAATTGATTAACTAATGGGTATTAATTGAGGAAATCAATTTTTCTCTAGAGTCTTTCGGAAAAGAAATTTGACAGAGTCTAAGAAGATCTAAGCCATCGACCATGATTAGATTTTGGTCGTTGATGCTCCAGCGAGATATTATAAGAGCAGGTCGAAGTGATTTTAGAAGACACATCGAGAAAGGCAATAAAAATTACCCAAGTCATAGTATTCAGCAAGGTGCAGTTCGAACCAAGAGAGAGATAGTAGCAGAGGTTTGTTGCAGTGAGAATTTCTAGAGAAATCCTTAGGACGATTTGCAGTTTTCTACAGGAGGAAAGGGAGGCTGAATTTATTTGCAGAGGAGGTCATACAAAGCAATGTGAGTTTCCTAATTTTCTAGTGCACGTTTCCGGAAGGAGGTTAGATTAAATTGCTAGAGGTTGGATGTAGTCTTGAGAGGCAAAAATGTTATTTCTAGAGGTAGAGAGAGGCAAGACAACTCACTTGGAGGCATTTTCTAGGTTGTATGAATTTTCCTTCATCCAGTAGTGTGCATTTCAGGAAGCTAGTGCATGTGCCAAGAGGAAGTGCGAGCAGGCTAGAGGAGGTCGAGTTGATTTGCAGGGGAGATCTCTATTATTTTCTAATTGAGGTAAATTTCAAGAGGATTGTCATTTGGGCATCCAAATGTAATTCTCTATTTTGCTACATAATTAAAAAAACCCCGCATCTATTGCATTGGTTTTTCCAAGGAATTTTGTCCAAAAAAATGGTGTCTTTTTTATTGTGTGTGCATCTATTTCTCAGTGCCAATTTTATATTTCTGCAATGCATTTTGATTGTGAATAATTTCGGTGTGCATTATTCACTACTTTCCATAATAATAATTACAGAAGATATATAAACTATACATAAATGTCTTTCATATTAATCACATCATAATGATTAATCTAAAAGAAATTTATCTATATTATGATGTGATTAATCTGAAATACATTTATCTATATTATGGATCACAAAAGTCTTAGATCTAAGATAGAGAAACTGTTAAATTTTGGAGAATAATATTTAGTTATTGTAGTTCAAGGAATTTTCACATGGAATCAAATCATAAGATCATATTAGAGAGGCTTTAGGCAAAGGAAGAAAGTTTTGTGAAGTTTTAGAGGGACATATGAAGCACTGGGTTCTAGATCTACATAGGCCAAGTCAGGGGTTCGAATTGTAGAGTGGAAAAAAATCGATTTCCATTTTAGGTAAAGGAAAAGTTTGACTTTGCCTCATATCTGAAGTAGTAGGTAGAAGGATTGCCAGAGAGGGTTTTCGGTGAGCAGATCAGTTGATTCGCAAGGTAGATCTAGAAAAATGATTTTGCAGCAAGGATTTTGTAATTTCAGATTGTTAGAGGGAAGGAAGAGAAAGAGAACACCGAGAGGGAATTTCTAGAGAGGGTTTCTGGTGAGCAAATCAATTGAATTGTAAAGTAGTTCTAGCACAGTGATTTTGCAGCAAGGATTTTGCAGTTGCAGCTTATTGGAGGGGAGGAAAATCGATTTCCGGTTTAGGTAAAGAAAAAGTTCAAATTTTCATCATATCTATAGCAGTATGCAGAAGGATTTCCAGAGAGGGTTTCTGGTGAGGAAATAAGTCGAATCCCAAAGTAGATCAAGCGCATTGATTTCAGAGTAAGGGTTTTGCAGTTGCAGATTAGTTCAGGGAAGGAAGAGAAAGAGCACACTAAGAGGAAATTTCTAGAAATTATGAGAGGGTTTCTAGCTTTCCAGTTGTGTGAATGGAGGGTGTGATTTCTAGCAGCAATATGTCTTAGCAAGCTTGCTATTCCAGCCAATGGGAATTTGAAGGTCAGATGTTTGTCTCCCAAATATGGAGAAGAACATTCGGAGGTACAACGAGTTACCTAGAGGAGGAATAACATGCAATGCAAATTATAGGAAGTACACTAGAGGCAAGTCTAGAAGCAGATATGCGCATTCCAGGAGGAGTGCTAGTAGCAAAAAGAAATTCCAAGTAAGTTGGAAAAATAAGGATATTTCCAACATATAGTTCTCCATTTTATTTGAGTTTTGCAGATATGGACACAACATGACTCGTAGATCAAAGCAGACTTGATGGGACCTCTAATTTTTACATCTCGAAGGACAACATGAAGGTCTTATTGAATGAGCATGGCTTGAAGGAATTCGTTAAAAATGTCATGGTTGAGTCGTCAAATCCACATTATTTGGCAACCTTCAAGAAAGAGATGGCCAAAATTAAGAGTATGGTCCAAGACAGAGTGTAGGATCATATTGTCACACATATTGTAGTTAATAATCAAAGGACATGTGGTATGTCGTCATAAAGTTGTACGTGGATCCATCTAAGAAACGGAAAATGATTCTTAAGGATAAAATGAGGTCATTCAAAATGCAGAAGAGAAAGGATGTTACATGAACATCCTACCTTGATTCAAAGAATCCGAGACAAACTTGTAACTGTAGGAGAGGAACCATCAAATAGTGAGCTAGTGTGTGTGACACTCAACGGGTTCTCCAAGGAGTAGCATACATTCATCTAAGTGATTTATGGATGAGACACACTTCCAGGTTGGGAGCACCTATGGAATGACTTCACTCAAGAGGAGCCAAAGCCCAACCATGCAGATGGTACTATAAGCAGCAGTAGCAAGGGACCAAAGGTGGAGAAGGAAGAAGAGAACATAGCCCTTGTAAGTAAAGGAAAGGCAAAGGAGGTTCCCAGTCAGGGACACGACTCAAAGGGAGAGATGAAGAAAAGGACATCAAATGCTTTGGATGTGGTGAATCTGGTCATTACATCACCTAGTGTCCAAACAGGAAGAAGGACAAGAAGGGGAAGAAAACAACAACTTTGGTAGAGGTCGATGAGTTGACCTCTAGATTGGAGGAGTTCGCATTGATAGCAGCAATACCTCCATATGGACAAGGAGCGTGATACTCCAATAGGCCAAATTAGACAGGGTCTATGGGAAGAGAAACATGAAGGCTAGATCTAGCCATGGAGGGCTTGATTTGTAGATCAAATCCAATTGTTGTGCATTCCTCACATGGATTAGTACGTTTGATACGGGAGCCCACAATATTGAGTAGTAAGAAGATTGAAATTCAGAAAGGCACAGTCATATCTTAAGGGAAAATGTAGAGCTATTTGTACTCAGATACTTGAGAAGTAGTTGCAGAGCTTGTTGGGCGTTGTCATATGTTTGGTAGAGAGTGAGAATATAGTTTAAGGAAAAGAATCAAGGGGTAGGTACAGAGCCAGTTGCAGTGACATAGTAGATAAACATGAGTTTGAGACTCAGAGGAAGTCTAGCTTTAGAGGGAGCAGCCCTATGAAAGCTTGATCTTCAAGTTCTGATGTGGTCAGTACACACAGTTGTAGTGGTATCAACAATGTAGAGTCAATGCATATGCAATAGCTCAAGGATACGATTATTGTGAAATTACATATTGGTTCATATAAAGTTACTAGTAGGCGAATCAACATAAGCACAATAGCATAGTCGACAATGTTTTCCAGATTGACCTCTTCAAAGTGATTTAGAGTGACAATGTGTCTGAGCAGCTAAGATGTGAAGAAAGGAGGCATGACAGATGTCAGACGTCAACAACATAACATAGTCCAACTACAAGTTGTTCATTAGGAGAGATGAGTAGAATGGAGAGTGGAGAAAACCTTCCTCACAAAGAGGAGGTGTTAGTTTTTGACGGATATGGTAGCATAAGACATGTGTTCTAGTCTCGAAGGTGTCAGAGAGGCTAAATAACATGATATCTCCAAAACCCATAAAAGGTTTCAAGAAAAAATACTTAGAAACCTCTAAATTAAATTAATTTATGAATAATTTTAAAAGTTTTGTTCATACTCCAATGATATATTATAACAGTAGGTTAAAGGGATTGGAGAAGACACTTCGATTTAACAAGGTAGTATGAATTACCAAGTTCACAATATTTAGTTGTAGTTCAAGCCAAGAGAGAGACAGTAGTAGGGGTTTACAACAATGAGAATTTCTGGAGGTTTTCCAGTTTTCCAAAGGAAAGGATGGCCGAATTTATCTGCAAGGGTTGTTTTGCAGAGCAATGTGAGTTTCCGAAAGGAGTTTTGATTCAATTTCTAGAGGTTGGATCTAGTCTCAGGAGGCAAAGAAGATTCTCTCCAGAGGTAGCTTCCATCTTGTACAAATTTTCCTTAAGTGAGTAATGTGCATTTCGAGTAGCAAGTGCATCTTCCAGGAGAAAGTGTGAGTAGGCTAAAGGAGGCCAAGTTGATTTGCAGGGAAGATATTGGATCTCCAGTATTTGTCTAGCTGAGATTAATTGTTGGAGGATTGTTGATGTGGCATCTAGTTGTAATTCTTTGTTTTGCTGCATAATAATAAAACCCTCATCTGTTGCATTTGTTTTCCCTTCGAGATTTTTCAAGGACCTTTATCCAAAAAAAACAATGTCAGTTTTATTGTGTGTGTGCATCTATTGCTCAGTTCTAGTTTTATATTTCCGCAACATATTTTTATAGCGAATAATTGTAGTATGAATTAGTCACTATTTTTCATAATAATAATTACAAAAGACAAATAAACTCGTAAAGTTAGGAGAATAATATCCAGTTGTTGTAGTTCAAGAATTTTTCACAATTTCCTTTTACAAAGTTTCTTGAATGGTTGCTACGAAATCTTCTTCATCCTCTGTTATGCTCTCAAATGCAACTCCTAGATGTTCTACTTATTTATGGAACATATAGAATGCTAAGAAAATAGACTCCCTCTCTTCTAGTAGCCTAATATTTAACTTATCTTGACAATCATCTAAAGTTAGGGTTTTTGCATGTCATAGCCCTCAATTAATGTTAGGTTTTAGACCTAGAATATTTTATAAGGTATACTTGTGTGAGTATTAGGCATTGATGCAACATCTACTTGGAAGTTGGTACCATGGTGATCAATAATGTAAGTCAACTTGTCGGAGGCATGACTTCTGTATACAAAATCTGATTGAGATGTTTTTCAAATTGTTTGAAAGTTCACAACGTGTATAACAAAATTGAGGGCTTAGGATCTATCCTTAAAAAATTTAACCCTAAACAATGTCATTTAATGCCTCAAAATGGATCTAGAAGGTCATGAATCCCAAATTTCCAAACTCTAGCTCGGCACTAGAATGACCCTTATAATCCAATTCCTCCATTTTTCCTACCAAAAAGTACCAAGATAAATGATAAGTTATATATTGATCCATATTTAATGAAGGCTCTACAAAAGTCAGGTGTGAGAACAATGTGTCAGTTTATCTTTTGAATGGAAAATGTGCAAGGGAAACTCTTGATGAACGAGGCTAATATAGGTCACATGATAGAGTATGTTGGTCAGTGTTAAATTTTTAAGGATTCAAGAGGAAAGGTGTGGTGTGAAATAAACTTGAAGCATAACTAAAGTGGAGGTTGGTTGACTATCACTAATAAAATAAATTTTCTAATATTAACCCTCTCTTCATTCATACAATGGTGGGGATGGTAAAGAGTAAGGAAAATCATGGACATTGGAAGAAACAACAAGGAAGGATGAACCTCATCTTTACCAACTATTATATCAACGCCTATGGGATAACACTATGAGTGTCTCAACAAAAAAACTTTTTAGGAAAAGTAGAAGAGGGATTGTGATAGAAAAATGTACGCAAAAAGAGGAAGAATATTTTTGAAACGACAAGAGGGAAAGATGAAAGGATAAAGGGAAGTGAAGAAAAAGTGTCAAAGTGGTAAAAATGTAAATCATGAGGTCAAAGGAAGGGTTGGGAAGATAAGAGCTCAAAGGGTAAGTAGAGGCGAGAGGAATAATCATGAGGCTCAGACACAAGTGAGAGGTCAAGGTTTCCAAGGAGGAGCACTAGGCCCCAAATTTTTCCAAGGAAAATATTCAAAAAAATAATGAAATGATTTTCTCATTGAAAGAATATAAAAATAGAAACATTAAAAGAAAACATTTCAACGACGAACAAAAAGTGGATGAGGGAAGCATTAAAAATGAATCACAGAAAGAAAATTAAATTGGAGATCCTTACCCTTAAGGGATGGAGGGAAAGAAGTTTCAAGGGTAAAGAAAGGACTAAAGAGTATTTGGCATACAAAAATCATGAACAAACTACACACACAAAAAGGAAAATGACTCATGATGAGGCTATATTCATGTGGTCATGGAATGATGAAGATTCCAACACTTGCTAAGGTGGGACCTACCATGAATGATATGAAAATTTATCAAGTTATTATAATAAACAAAAACGAAAAGGAGCAACCAAAGACAAGCGTGAATGGAGCATCTTGGAGAAAAAATTTGTAGATTACATAAGGTTGTTAACAATACATCAAGATGTGAATCCTCCTATAAAACCTTCATGAACAAAGGATGCAACACTTCTATAGCAAGGAATCAAGAGGGTGCATCAATTGTTTATAGAGTAAGGAGAATTCCAAACTACAATCATCAACATTGGTCACACAACCTTATGATCCCACTAAAGAAACTTTGAGTGTGTTATCACCAATTATGTGTGTAGTGAAACCACCATGTTGCATAAATGAATGGGATATCTCAGTTAATTCATTTACAAGGGTTTGAGATAGAGAAGGTATCACCTTTACGAGTCCTATAATTATGAGATCATAGGTAGATATTATTTTTTATACTAGTATTCATAAATGCCCCTAGCAAATTTTTTCACTAATCAAATCAAAGATTTTTTCCTCGTTATTTCTGATAATTGATCACACACAAACACTGGGACCTTATGAGACTTACCTAGGCCTAATTCCACAAGGAAACCCACCTCTTTACTCAAGCCTTAATTAACAATCAAAGTGAGATTTAGCATAGACACACCAAGGTTACAAAGGTCAATGCATAGACGAGATAACCAATATCCTTGCATTATTTTGGGAAACAGTAACCAAAGTATGTAACGTGATAGACATGCACCATCTTTATTTTGTCTCAATGAAAGAATGTTCCCCGCAATAAATCAAATAATCAACCATTTACTATTAGAGTTTTATGCTTGAGCACCTAATAACTTTTGAAATCTCTCTTATATTTCTATAAAATATTTTTCTAAATTAACATGATATAACTTGAAATTGAAAAAATGAAATCAATGATTAACTTAGCATTGTAATTTATATTTTATTATGCAATTAACTTACTAGTTAATATAAATTTAGATTTCCTCGGATGCGGGTGACAGAAGTAGCACGAATGACAATCATATCTCCCACGCCCATAGGGAAGGAGCATCCTCAAACTGGCAACCATCCGCATGAGATGAATGGTATAAGGCATGCTGAAGATATATTTGGACAGCGTTACCCCCTCTAGGGTACCCCTCTACAACAATCATCATAAATGATTACCAATATTGATATGACAATCTACCATAACTTTTCCCTCTAGGATGTTCCAGAAATTTTTTATGGCACGCAGCTGCATGCGAGGCTCACTCATGACCTTCCCCCTCACATGTGTTACAGAAACTGTAAAAGGATGGCCCCTCAGCATAATGAGACACACAGTCAATTCCTTCATTCTTTCCTATTGACTTTGTTTTTACCTCCTGCATCACGGATACGAGCCCACCGCACAACCCTCTTCCTAGAGTTGTGCTGCACAGACCCCTCTAGGCTACGACTATCGAGGCTGCGCATCTTATCCCAGCCCCAGCTGCTCCTCTAGTCCCTGCGATTTTTTGTCCCCCTATTGCGCATCCTTCCATCCATACCATTCCTCTATTTCAGCGGGGAAATGGCTCCTAGACTGCGCCAAATGACCATCCGTGGTGGACAGAGAGGGGCACTCCTAGGAGTTACCACCGTGGGACAGAAAATCATCTGGAGTCTGTTGAATGCTCCTCCTCATAAAATTACGCTAGAAAAAGCCTCGACCTTGAGCATGAGGAAGAATCCCAAATTCAAGCTGTGCCAAGAGGTAGATGTGATCCCCAAAGGTCTACCAACATGCACCAGGCTCACCCCCTGCCTCGCAAGACTAATCCTCTGTCGGCTTAGGAGGATGAGGATGATGAATTAGATGTATGGATTATGGATTTCGAATGCACTTAGACATGCATCCCTGACGCTGAGTATCCATTGTCTCCCATCCTCTGCACACCAGTCGCCAAACCTACACGTCCATCAACCGATTTAGAGGAAGTAGCTGCACAGGCGTACACCTGCCCCATAGAGGAGGAAGGACCTGACAATAATGATGAAGCTAAAGATTAAGGACTGTGAAGCTACTTAGCTCTTCCTTGGTTTTTTTCATGCATGCTACTACCATGAAATATCAAGCTATACTTATGCTTTTGCGCATTTTGTAATATCTGGATACATCAGCGCTGCTGCACTTTTTGTAATTTCATGTTTCAAGTATTTTCCGGGTGCCTCTGTGCTCTCTTTCAATAAAGAACTTAAGCTATGAATTTATAACCTCTTCAAAATTAAACTTATGGTATCAATAAGGAGTCCCTTCAAAATGGATACTTACGGCAAGAAGTTGTCTTCAAAATGAACTTTTTTTTGTCTTCTGAAGTGTGTCAAGTTAAAAGAACCTAATTGTCCTCTAAAATGTGTCCAATTTCAGATACGTAAACTCTATTATCCTAGTTGACTTTCTTCTCTATCTAATACATAAACTCACTTCTCTAAAAGGAATTTTAGTTGTTATCTTGTGGCAACTCTTGTAATTAAACAAAATTGATCAAATTCTAATATACAACCTCCTAGCTCGCTTCATTTCCTATCACTACAACACGACTTCTCTCACACAACTACACAAATTTGATATGATTTTAAGGTTATTTCCATGTCAAGACACTCATTTTGACATAACAATGAATTTCCAAGCTTACAATGTTTAGTAATGCTCTGTTATGGAATTGGGTTTATAGAATAAATTGTACGAAAAGACACACAAATCAGTAATTTTATCAATAGTTGACCTGATAAAATATTGACATCAATACTTTTTTTTATTGAAATAGTAAGTAGGCCTATAACTTGATTTAAGAATCCCTTCTTCATCACATATTAAACTAATATTAAAACCATCTAATGTATTTCTATTTATATTTCATTATATTATATTAAATCATATGGAACGCTCAATTAGAAAGTCGCATTTTAGTAACATAATTTTCTTAGCCATGTTAAATTCATGGAAATGTGTTTTTATTTTTTATTATTATACATAAAATTTATTAAAATAACCTTTCTCACCATTAAAGTCACATTAAGTATTAAGTACTTGTTGTTACCATTCTTTCCCATTGTAATATTATTTTACTTTGGTAAATTTTTTATATAAATACATTATTATGATATATAATAAAAAGGGGCAAGATAAAATATTGATAGGGTAAAGTTAGGTAAGGATAGCAGCTTGCAAGAAAAATTGCATAGAAAAATTTAAAACACAAAGGCAAAATAAAATAGCTTCCAACAGTATGGTTATGAGTATCTACAAAAAAAATATTTAGGTGAAGACGGTGCTAGGTAAAAAAGATGATGATGGTTTCCCCACCATTTTGTCACAAGGGCATTCTGGAATCTAATGTGGATCATGATTTTTATTTTTCAATGAATATTTTAAGAGAAGACATTGGAGGAGATGATAATATAGCAATGTAGATTAGAAAGGGAAGGATCTCTTATCTTAACTAGACATAAAATAAAATGTCTAGTTGAAAAATTAATGGTAAGTGTCAATTTTGTCTTATTTTTGTAATATGTAATGATTTTAATGCAATATGAGGCTATACCAATGCTATGATAGTCTACTCTATTCTATATCTTTTTGAGCAAGATGTGCCACAGCCAAAAATCATGGTAATCTATTGGAAAATACAATATGAGACAATGGAGGTAAGGTATCAGAGTAGGTGGTCTAGTCCTTAGGCTAAATAGTTATGATATTTTTGTCATGAATAAACCTATCCATTTATTAAATTTTCTCGGTTGATTTATATAAAATATTGGGGATTATAGTATAATAGCACTTCCATTTTCAGTGAAAGACGAAACCACTTCAATTTGAACAACTAATGGATGAATTATTCTAATGGATATTTATAAAGGGTGGGATTGCCTTCATGACTTGGAAAACCTATTGAATTTTTTTGGCAAATGAGCCAAGGTAATACTTGGAGCAATGTATTCGTGTAGCCAAAACTTCACCTAACATGATGACTTTCTCTTCCCAAGCCCGTCATCAAACCTTGTGAAGAATTTGTCAACAACAAGCACAAAACTAGCCTTGGATATAAAGAGAAATTGACCTTTCACATACGAGACTACTCCAAAACAATCCAGTTTCAGAGTTTTAGGGTTTTTCAAAAAATCTCATTTTCACTTGCACCATTTCCATATTATATTCATAGACACCAAAATTTTTGTCATAGATGCCACTTGAAACATCATTGATTTGGTCTTCACCTTGTGAGCATTGTGAGAAAACATACTCATCATTCAAATAGATGTTCTAGACACAAGATTCCTATAAGAGAAAATATTCACCTTGGATGGATTGCTTATTTGAAATGGTATTCAACAGCCAAGAAAATATATTAGTCGTAGTGTAGAGTTCATTCTCAAGTATTTGCACATTTTTCAATGGAGATATTTTTATCTTCTCACCTTGTATTGAACAAAGGGGAAATTAATAATTAGCTACTAGTTTCGAAGTCATATCAAGTGAGCCTAAGTCGCAGCAAAAACTAGAGCCAACAACCTAGAGCCAGAGGTAGACTTGTAGCCATGGAAAAACTCACATTCCATGAGCACCACTTGGTCTGTGGTCCTCTTTAAACAACTGTTCAGCAGAATACTTACTACTTTTTCTACACAACATTTTGTCATCAACATCAAACCACCATTTCAACAATTTGTGGTTATATTTAAACCATCATGAGGGAGAGCTTCTATTTCATAGAAGACATCAACTTCTAGCCAAATTCGATTTGTTCTATGAACTACTTCAAACCAAGTTCTAAAGTTGGTGGCTAATATTAAGCCATCATTGGTAGAAGGCTTCATCTTCTGCTACCCTTTTGGGTTTGTGGTCTTCCTTAAACCACCAATACTAAAAGACTTTATTTTCTTCTACCCATTTGGTTTGTGGTCTTCCTTAACCCACCGTCCAATACAAGACTTACTGCTTTTTCTACACAACATTTTGTGGTCAACATCAAACCACCATTTCAAAAATTTGTGGTTATATTAAAACCATCATGAGGGAGAGCTTCTATTTCATAGAACACATCAACTTATAGCCAAATTTGAATTTTTCTACGAACTAATTCAAACCAAGTTCTAAATTTGGTGGCCAATATTAAGCCACCATTAGTACAAGGCTTCATCTTCTACTACCCTTTTGGGTTTGTGGTCTTCCTTAAACCGCCAATACTAAAAGAATTTCATTTCTGCTACCCATTCGGTTTGTGGTCTTCCTTAAACCACCATATTCAGAGAGCACATCCATCTATTCACTATTATTTCCTTCTTATTTCAACTCTCTTCTTAGAATCAAATACATCCCTTATGGGGCAACATTGGAAATATAATCCTTAGATTTTATGTAAACTTGGGATATTCACTAATGTGTAAGGAAAAAAAACTTGGAGGGAAGTTGAAAAAATATGAGGAGTCCAAGAGACTTCTTGAAATATGAAACCAAGGGTCACAAAACGTTGCATATATGTGTATCATATTACCGAATGATGTAGCTCATCCTTATCTATTGAAATCCATTTTTTTGTCTATTTTTAAAAGATATATTTGATTGAGTTGAAAGGAGATACAAAATAGTAATTGCAACTAAATTGGGAATGATTGGATGCATACTCCACAAAAATAACTTTGTAGATTATGGAACTTATCTCATTCTTATATACAATCTACAAAACTATGTTATTAATGGAGGACTAGAAATGATTGGTTACATGATCCAAAAAACTAACTTTATAAATCATGGAACTTATCTCAACTCGTCATTTTCTAATCGACAAAGCTAAGCCATTAATAGAGGGAGTCATACCTTTGACATCCTTGAAAGCATTTTAATACATAATATTTTCTACAAATTAAATGTATATATGATTTTATTATTTTTTTCATTGTAAAAGATATAATATATATGTTATTCACTAACTTAATATATAATTTCCCTACTTGTGATTATACTAGCCTAAATTTCACTATATTTTCCCATCTTTTCTTAATTAGAATTTATGGCATTCAAAGAAGAAGGATGTAAAAGTTATTTTATTTTTGAGGAACCTACTCATTATTCAATTTTCTTAATGAAAAAAGCATACAAAATATAAAAATGTAAAAAGAATTAAATGAATTTATAAAGTTAACAAAAATATTAAAAATGAACAAATATCAAATATTTTGTATTACCATCTTAAACTCTATTCAAACTACTTTCAAATTTCATGTAGATATCAAAGTATGTTCTTAAAATTTAGTTTATCCACATTACATATACATTTAAAGTGACATTTTTTCAATTTTAAAAATGAAAAATCGAAAAATGTATCTGAAGAATGCACTTTTAAAAATAATGAAAGAGGTTTAAATAAGAAAATATAGAACATACTCTTCTATAGATGTCATCTCATTTTTTCCATAAACCCCAACCCTAAATAAAGATAAGAAAACTATCTAAAAGCAATAAATATCCATCTCCCAAAAGATTCTCAAAAAAATAAATGAACTCGCAAAAAAAACCAAACATGGCCTCAAACGTTGCTTTCCTAAAAGGAAAAAAGAAACACATCAAGGGCAGAAACACATCAAGGGCAGATAGTCTATTCCTATTCCAACTATTTTCCTTCATTAACGTATAACGAAATTTATATTTATGTATTATATAACTAAATATATATTTATAATGCAATATCATATAAGTTAAGTTACAAGACACATCCCTCAGTTGTTTACTGTCATGTCTTGGATCATTATTTTGTAATATAATTTGATATGATTTTGTATTTACTTTATAATTTTTTAAAATTTATTTTAATACAAAGGTTTAATGAACATGATTTTGTTGATGTCATAAATTATATTTGTTTTACTAATATTGTAGCATACATATATGTTTTACATTCATATCTAAATACATATGCATAAGCATATGTCTGAATGTGTATCTACATATGTGCTTGTAAATGTAAAGCACTCTTGAGTTTTTCATAAATTAAAAAGTGGGATAAATCAATGGTTTCTCTATAACGAATCTATGGAATATCTACCTTGACTCCACAGGAGTGATAATTGTTTAGATTATTGCCTGTATGTGATTTGTATATCCTCACAAAAATTGCATATCTAATTTTAAATCATTTCCCCAGAAGAAACTCATGGAATAACAAGAGATCAATTTCAAAATAATCACCATACATCATGTGATGAATCTACTTGTATCTAACAAATTAACCATTCTATTGTCTATCCATTATGCTATTTAGTATTGATGTACTTCTATGTACTCATTTTCATTAAATTGTTTTCACTCTCTTACCTGAAATGGAGAGACACTAGTATTTTTCTAGATTTTGTTACTTGTAAAATTTGGAGCACTATTTAGTGTCCCACTATTAATATTCTTTTCAGCAAAAACAAGCAAAATAGTATATGAAAATAAAAATGGAAAATAATCTCAACCAACATGATGTCATCATAAGGCAAAAAGTTCAAGAGAGTAGATTATTGATAGTTGTTTATAAGGAAACAATTCAAGAGTGTAGATTATTTATAATTGTATATGGGCAGAATAAGCTCCTAATTGTTAGAGCTTATCAACCAGAATATATCTTTTTTTCTAGATGAATGCATATCTTTGTACTAAATACTAAATAGATATCATAATGATTCATATCTGTAGATGTTCTAATTTCTAAAAAATATGGACCAGACACTATATTTCAATATCTTTTTTAATATACATATTTTTCTATATATTATATATATCATGTCATTTGTGTCCTGTTTCCGGGGTCGCTGTGTCTCCTGTCAAATAATATTATTTATGTTTCCTCTCTATCTGGTGTCCTCATGTCATGTGACTTAACATATCCGTTATATATTTTTAAATTAATTTAAGAAAAAAAATCATATACATTGTTTTTAGACATAAATAAATAAGTTAATTTCTAAAATATACCAATTATGGAGCTTTAATTTATAAGAGTGAAATAAGTGCCAAGCCTGGTGCATAAATATATAAAGGAAAATGAATTAAATAATAGGAATTAACTAAGCTAAGCCACGTATTAGGGATGGGGTTAGGTTTCCTTTTCCATCTCACTCATGCAACAACTCAAGAGGGATTGGGTTGGGTCCCATTCGCCATATCGTTGTTGTTGACCTTGGGGCCCCCTTGGATTTTTCTCTGAATACACCATTGATCTACCCTTTTATTTTGGCATATAGCAGCTCCAGGCCACGTTTCACATCAGGTTACAGGAGAAATTCTGGTGGCAGGGGCATGGTAGCTCTAGAAATCGCTCCTAGGAAACTTTGGAGGACCGCAATATATTTACAAATGATGATGTTATCGCGCAAATAAAGGCCTAAATTTTGGACATACCAGGGCAAGCCAAAACCTCCATATTTGTGTTGTGGAAATATTTAATTCGCAGCAAGAAAAACAACTCTAAAGATGATCTGGAATTTAACATAATTCGAGCGCTTTGGTTGGCAGCGAGGAAAACAACTCTGATGTTGATCTGCAATTTAACATAATTTGAGTGGTGTACCACCAAATCTTCTCACTCGGGGGAAAGGACTTGTCTCACAAGGAGATCCCTCGGCACCTATAGTTGTCTCCAATTATGATTGAGTTGAAAGGAGATACAAAATAGTAATTGCAACTAGATTGGGAATGGTTGGATGCATAATCCACACAACTAATTTTGTACATTATGTAACTTATCTCATACGTGTATACAATCTACAAACCTATGTTATTAATAGAGGACTAAAAATGATTAGTTACATGATCCATAAAACTAACTTTATAAATCATAGAACTTATCTCAACTCATCATTTTCTAATCTACAAAATTAAGCAATTAATAGAAGAATTCATACATTTGACATCCTCAAAAACATTTTAATACATAATCGTTTCTACAAATTAAATGTATATATAATTGTATTATTTTTTTCATTGTAAAATATGTAATATATATGTTATTCACTAACTTAATATATAATTTCACCACTTATGATTATACTAGCCTAAATTCACTATATTTTCCCATTTTTTTCAATTAAAATTTATGTCATTCAAAGAACAAAGATGTATAAGTTATTTTATTTTTTAAAAATCTACACATTATTCAATTTTCATAGTGAAAAAGACATTAAAAAAATAAAAATATTAAAAAAATAAATAAATAAATATATAAAATTAACAAAAACATTAAAAATAAACAAATATCAAATCTTTAGTATTACAATCTTAAACTCTATTAAAACTACTTTCAAAATATGAAATCTTTAGTATTAAAATCTTAAACTCTATTAAAACTACTTTCAAATTTCATTTAGATGTAAAAATAAATTCTTAAAATTCAACTCATCCATAGTACATATACATATAAAGTTACATTTTAAAGGAACATTTTTTCAAGTCTAAAAATGAAAAATAACAAAATGTATGTAGTTAAGAATATGGACACAACTAGTAAACATTTAAACCATACTACCTGAAAAAAAATACTCGACTTTATTTTACGTAAACAAAGAAAACATATCCATGCACCCTCAGAAAAGAAAAGAAGAGAAATAAAGTAACCTATTTTACTACCAGACTGGAGAGAAGGCCAGATTCGAACAGGTAATACTAAAGCTACTCCTGCTATACTCTCCTGAAAATCCACGTTAATAGGCATTATATTCGAATATGTTGCATGTATCTTATTGGCTGCCTTATCTCTTATCTCTTCTATACCTGGACCTGTAAAGACAGCTCCCAGAGCTATTGGTATAGCACCCGAAGCCCTAACTCACTAGATCTACTCGGGCAACAACGGTGAGAGTGACTAGATTAGCAGTTTGTTAACTATGTCTAGCATGTCAATTTACTTGATTCTATGATATATACCAACCTAGATCCATATTAACTCTGGATCTATCAAGTGCCGAGAGGGATCAAATCTCTGGAGGTGCAAACCTCTTTTTTTAGTGCAAAACTTGAGAAAAGGCTTGCACCTAGACCCAAAGTTAAGATGGATCTAGGTTGTTTTCAGTCATGTGTTTCCAAGGAAAATCTATCGAAGATATGATTAATTTTATCAATAATATGTAAATATATCAAATATTAATATAATCATTTTAAATATGCTAAATATTTCTGATATTAACTTGGTCATTTTAATTTTAAATTTTCTTAGTTACCTTAGTTTGTTGAGATGATAAAAATTGTTAATAACTATAATGATGAAAAATGATGATTTTTTTTTTTTTGAATGTAAAGTAACAATAACAGTGTTTAAAGATAGAAAATGTGAATAATAAGAATGTAATCATGTTACAAATAGTCTTCATTGTGATCAATCTCAAACTATTTTCTTCTACTATTCTTATTGCCACCCTTGTTAGTTTTGTTATCTTTTCATATGGATTATATGAAAAAAAAAATTTAAATCGTAAACCTATTAAATCTTTAGCTCGAGCTGTTTTAGTAAACATGATACATTGTCTATCTTGCTCTCCAATATTAATAGGTTAAATTACTATAACACAAAAAACAATGTACATTGTCAAGAAATTTTTGTGCTTACACTAAAATCAATGCATATTGTTAATCCAATCACTTTAAAATTATTTTATTATCATATATCCAATTACATAAAATCGTAAATCAACATATACATTGAAATCAATGCATTTAATTCAAGCAATCAAATAAGATTAGAAAATAACTTCTACATTGAAATCAATGCACCTAAGGCAAGCAATGAAATAAGATTATAAACCAACATCTACACTTAAATCAATGCATTTACTCAAGCAATCAAATAGGATTAGAAATCACCATCTACACTGAAATCAATGCATTTAGTGCAAACAATCAAATAGGATTAGAAATAATCTATATTGAAATCAATGCATCTAGTGCAAGCAATCAAATATAATTATAAATCGACGTTTAAATTGAAATCAACACATCGAGTGCAAGCAATCAAATAGTATTAGAAATCACCACCTACACTGAAATCAATGCATCTAGTGCAAGTAATAAAATATCATTAGAAATAAATATCTACTCTAAAATCGATGCATCTAGTGAAAATAATCAAATAGGATTATAAATCACCATCTCTTGTTTTTTTTATCTCTATCCCACCCCCATAAACACACACACTCTCGCACTCCATATATGTCATTCTATTTTTCAATCAGCCCCTCTCCACATATCTCTCTTCTTCACTCTCTTCACCTTCCATCTATATCTCTATCTTCCCCTTCTCTCCCTCACCCCCGCTAATATATCTCTTTCCTCCTTTTTTCCTCTTTCCCTCTATCTCCATCTTCCTTATCACACACACACACTCTCTCTCTCTCTAGAAACCAACATCTACATTTAAATCAATGCATTTAATCAAAGAAATCAGATATGATTAGAAATCGCCATCTACACTGAAATCAATGCATTTAGTGAAAACAATAAAATAGGATTAGAAATCATCTACATTGAAATCAATTCATCTAGTGTAAGTAATCAAATATGATTATAAATCGACATCTAAATTGAAATGAACACATTCAATGCAAGAAATAAAATTGTATTAGAAATCACCACCTACACTGAAATCAATGCATCTAGTGCAAGTAATCAAATATCATTATAAATAAATATCTACACTAAAATCGATGCATCTAGTGCAAATAATCAAATAGGATTAGAAATATTTCATCTCCACTTATATCAATCCATCTAGTGCGAGAAATATTCCTCCCTCTCTCCACCCTCCATCCATATCTATATCCCCCTCCACCTATTATTTTTTGTCTCTCTATCTCACCCCCTAAACACACACACTTTCACACTCCATATATACCAATCTCTTTGTCAATCACCCCCTCACACCATCTCTCCCTTCTTCCCTCTCTTCACCTTCCACCTATATCTCTATCTTCCCCTTATCTCCCTCTCCCCCGCTAATATCTCTCTTTCCTCCTTTTTTCTTCTCTCCCTCTCTCTCCATCTTCCTTATAACTCGCTCTCACTCTCTCTCTAGAAACCAACATCTACACTGAAATCAATGCATTTACTCTAAGAAATCAAATAGGATTAGAAATCTCCATCTACACTGAAATCAATGCATTTAGTGCAAACAATCAAATCGTATTAGAAATCATCTACATTGAAATCAATTCATGTAGTGCAAGTAATCAAATATAATGATAAATTGACATCTAAATTGAAATCAACAAATGCAGTGAAAGAAATCAAATTGTATTAGAAATCACCACCTACACTAAAATCAATGCATCTAGTGCAAGTAATCAAATATCATTAGAAACAAATATCTACACTAAAATCAATGCATATAGTGCAAATAATCAAATAGGATTATAAATCACCATCTCTGCTTATATCAATCCATCTAGTGTGAGAAATATTCTTCCCTCTCTCCACCCTTCATCCATATCTACATCCTCCTCCATCTCTTCTTTTATGTCTCTCTATCTCACCCCCCTAAACACACATGCTCTTGCGCTCAATATATATCAATCTCGTTGTCAATCCCCTCCTCTCCCCATCTCTCTCTTCTTCCCTCTCTTCACCTTCCATCTATATGTCTATCTTCCCCTTCTCTCCCTCTCCCCCACTAATATCTCTCTTTCCTCCTTTTGTCCTCTCTCCCTCTCTCTCCATCTTCCTTATCACTCGCTCTCTCTCTCTCTCTCCACATTTACCTCTCTATGTCTTTCTTATTACCCCCCTCTCCCTCCCCCTCCAAGTCCATCTCTCTTTTCCACCCTCTCTCCACTCTCTCACATCCTCTCTCATCCTTCCTCTCTTTCCCTTTCTCTCCCATATCTCTCTCCCTCTCTCTCTCTCTTCAGCCACCAACTATGTTACTATATCCCTCCCTCTCTTCCTATATATCCTTCTTTCCCCCCCGCCCCCCACCCCCATCTCCATCTCTCCTTATTTGTCTCTTTATCTCATCCCCAAACATACATGCTCTCTCTTTGTCTCTCCCTTGTCATTCCTTCTCTCTCTACACTTCTCACTCTCTATATTTCTTATTTCCTACATCTCTCCCCTTCCAACTCCATCTCTCTATCAATCCCTCTCTCCTCCACTCTCTCAAGTCCTCTCTCTCGTCCTTCCTCTATCTCTCTCTCTCTTCCCCCACCACTCTCCTCCTCTCTCTCATCCTTCCTCTCTCTTCCTTTCTCTTCTACGTCCCTCTCTTTTTTCCCTCCAATCCTCTCTCTTCCCCCATCTCTCTCTCTCTCTCTCTCCCTTTCTCTCTCTCTCTCTAATCCTCTCTCTTACTCCATCTCCCTTTCTTTCTCTCTCTCTTTCTGCCCCTCTCTCTCTCTCCAACTACATTACTATATCCCTCCCTCTCTCCTTCTCTCTTCTTCCCTCCCCCTTCTTTCCATACATCTTACTTTGTCACTTTATCTCACCCATAAACATACACACTCTCTCTCCATCTCTCCCTGATCACTCTCTCTCTCTCTCTCCACTTCTCTCTCTCTCTCTCTATTTCTTCTTAGTTATGTAAACTAATGAACATAAATATTTGTAAATATAAATGAGATTATGGAGTAAATATGAAAAGAGGTTTTATTTACTTACCATACCTCTCGTTTATTTATATTTCATTTATTTAACATACCTCTTTTATTTACTATTGTATTTGGCCCATAGGCTTGTTATATAGTTAAATTTTTATTTATAATCATATTTGATATATTGTTATTTATTTACCTTACCTCTTTATACCTCTTTTATATTTATTTTTTTACCATACTTATTTTATAAATATAGTATTTAGCCCATGGTATCAGTATCAATTTGTCCCATGGTATTCGTCCCATAGGCTTCAGCTAAATAAAACCTCTTTTTAAAGTTTTTTTAAATATAAAAATGTTTATGGAGTCAATATAAAACAAATTTTTATGTATTTACCATACATCTAGTTTATATATTTTGTTATTTATTTTCCATAGTTCTAGAGTAAGTATAGAAATAGGTTTTATTTATTTACCATACCTCATGTTTATTTATATTTTTATTTATGTAAATTTTAAAATATTGCAACTTTGATGGCGAAATATTTATGCCTTTAAATATAAATGGTATTGACTTTAGTAAAGAGTAAAGATGTTTAAAATTTTACTTAATTTGGAAATTCAATGTGGTAATTTTTTTTTGGTTAAAGGTAAACTTTGATCCATTCAAATTCATGTATATAATTTACTATACATTCAATTATATAAATAATACATAGTTGTATTTTAATAGTTAATCTCAGCCCATTAATAAGTTAAAAAAGTTATATATAATATAAATATTCAACTTATATAAAATTAAAGATTAGCGGACATTAGAAAAAGTAATTTTTTTTTTTTTTGAGAATGTGACATACCCGACATTAGGGTCATACTAGGCTGTAGATTGCGCCTCCCGACAATAAATTTTACTTTTTCTAATGTCGGCCAAAGAATTAACCTAATCTTGAATTTTATATAACTTGAATATTTATATTATATATAACTTTTTTAACTTATTAATGGGCTGAGATTAACTTATTAATGGCACTTGATAGATCCAGAGTTATGATGGATCTAGGCTGGTTGCAGTCCTGTGCTGCTAAGGAAAATCTATCGAAGATATATTTAATTTTATCAATAATATGTAAATATATAAAATATTAATATAATATTTTAAATATGCTAGATATTTGAGATTAACTTGGTCATTTTAATTTTAAATTTTCTTAGTTACCTTAGTTTGTTGAGATGATAAATATTGTTAATAACTATAATGATGAAAATTGATGAAATATTTTTTTTGAATGCAAAGTAACAATAATAATATTGAAATATAGAAAATGTGAATAATAAGAATGTACTCATGTTACAAATAGTATTCATTGTGATCAATCTCAAACTATTTTCTTCTACTATTCGTATTGCCACCCTTGTTGGTTTTGTTATCTTTTCATATGGATTATATGAAAAAGAAAATTTAAATCGTAAACCAATAACAATAATAGTGTTGAAAGATAGAAAATGTGAATAATAAGAATGTACTCATGTTACAAATAGTCTTCATTATGATCAATCTCAAACTATTTTATTCTACTATTCTTATTGTCACCCTTGTTAGTTTTGTTATCTTTTCATATGGATTATATGAAAAATAAAATTTAAATCGTAAACCAATTAAATCTTTAGCTCGAGCTGTTGTAGTAAACATGATACCTTGTCTCTCTTTCTCTCCAATATTAATAGGTTAAATTACTATAACACAAAAATCAATGTACATTGTCAATAAATTTTTGTGCTTACACTAAAATAAATGCATATTGTTAATCCAATCACTTCAAAATTAATGTATTGTCATATATCCAATTACATCAAATCGTAAATCAACATATACATTGAAATCAATGCATTTAATGCAAACAATCATATAAGATTATAAAATAACTTCTACATTGAAATCAATGCACCTAATGCAAGCAATCAAATAATATTAGAAACCAAAATCTACACTGAAATCAATGCATTTACTCAAAGCAATCAAATAGGATTAGAAATCGACATCTACACTGAAATCAATGCATTTAGTGCAAACAATCAAATAGGATTAGACATAATCTACATTGAAATCAATGCATGTAGTGCAAGAAATCAAATATAATTATAAATCGACGTCTAAATTGAAATCAACGCATCCAGTGCAAGCAATCAGATAGTATTAGAAATCACCACCTACACTGAAATAAATGCATCTATTGCAAGTAATAAAATATCATTAGAAATAAATATCTACTCTAAAATTGATGCATCTAGTGCAAATAATCAAATAGGATTATAAATCACCATCTCTTGTTTTTTGTCTCTCTATATCACCCCCCTAACACACACACTCTCGCACTCCATATATATCATTCTTTTTTTCAAACACCCCCTCTTTCCATATCTCTCTTCTTCACTTTCTTCACCTTCCATCTATATCTCTATCTTCCACTTCTCTCCCTCTCCCCCACTAATATATCTCTTTCCTCCTGTTTTCCTCTATCCCTCTCTCTCCATCTTCCTTATCACTCACTCTCTCTCTCTAGAAACCAACATCTACACTAAAATCAATGCATTTACTCAAGGAAATCAAATAGGATTAGAAATCACCATCTACACTGAAATCAATGCATTTAGTGAAAACAATAAAATAGCATTAGAAATCATCTACATTGAAATCAATTCATCTAGTGTAAGTAATCAAATATGATTATAAATTGACATCGAAAGTGAAATCAACACATTCAGTGAAGAAGTCAAATTGTATTAGAACTCAACACCTACACAGAAATCAATGCATCTAGTGCAAGTAATCAAATATCATTAGAAATAAATATCTACAGTAAAATTGATGCAACTAGTGCAAATAATCAAATAGGATTAGAAATCACCATCTCCACTTATATCAATCCATCTAGTGCGAAAAATATTCCTCCCTCTCTCCACCCTCCATCAATATCTATATCCCCCTCCATCTATTCTTTTTTGTGTCTCTATCTCACCCCCCTAAATACACATGCTCTCACACTCCATATATATCAATCTCTTTGTCAATCACCCCCTCTCCCCATATCTCTCTTCCTCCCTCTCTTCATCTTCCATCTATATCTCTATCTTCCCCTTCTCTCCCTCTCCCCCGCTAATATCTCTCTTTCCTCATTTTTTCCTCTCTCCCTCTCTCTTCATCTTCCTTATCACTCACTCTCTCTCTTTCTCTCTCTCTCTAGAAACCAACATCTACACTGAAATCAATGCATTTACTCAAAGAAATCAAATAGGATTAGAAATCGTCATCTACACTGAAATCAATGCATTTAGTGCAAACAATTTTTCTACATTGAAATCAATTCATCTAGTGCAAGTAATCAAATATAATTATAAATTGAAATCTAAATTGAAATAAAAAAATTCAGTGCAAGCAATCAAATTGTATTAGAAATCACCACCTACACTAAAATCAATGCATCTAGTGCAAGTAATCAAATATCATTAGAAATAAATATCTACACTAAAATCGATGCATATAGTGAAAATAATCAAATAGGATTATCAATCACCATCTCCACTTATATCAATCCATCTAGTGTGAGACATATTCTTCCCTCTCTCCACCCTCCATCCATATCCATATCCCCCTCCATCTCTTATTTTCTGTCTCTCTAACTCAACCCCCTAAACACACATGCTCTTGCGCTCCATATATATCAATCTCTTTGTCAATCGCCTCCTCTCCCCATCTCTCTCTTCTTCCCTCTTTTCACCTTCCATCTATATCTCTATCTTCCCCTTCTCTCCCTCTCCCCTGCTAATATCTCTCTTTCCTCCTTTTGTCCTCTCTCCCACTCTCTCCATCTTCCTTAGCACTCAATCTCTCTCTCTCTATCCAAATTTATCTCTCTATGTCTTTCTTCTTACCTCCCTCTCCCTCCGCCTCCAAGTCCATCTCTCTTTCCCTCCCTCTCTCCACTCTCTCACATCCTCTCTCTTCCTTCCTCTCTTTTCCTTTCTCTCCCATCTCTCTCTCTCTTCACCCACCAACTATGTTACTATATCCCTCCCTCTCTTCTTTTATCTCCTTCTCCCCCCCCCCCCCCTTATCTCCATATCTCCTTATTTGTCTCTTTATCTCAGCCCCAAACATACACGCTCTCTCTTTGTCTCTCCCTTGTCACTCCTTCTCTCTCTCCACTTCTCACTCTCTATATTTCTTATTTCCTACATCTCTCCCCCTCCAACTCCATCTCTCTATCGATCCCTCTCTCCTCCTCTCTCTCGTCCTTCCTCTATCTCTCTCTCTCCCGAGTCCCTCTCTCTTCCCTAATCTCTCTCTCTCTCTCTCTCTCTCTCTCTCTCTCTCTCTCTCTATCTCTATTTCTCTCTCTCTCTCTCTCTCTCTCTCTCACTCACTCTCTTCCCTCCAATACTCTCTCTTCCCGCACCAATCTCCTCCTCTCTCTTATCCTTCCACTCTCTCCCTTTCTCTCCTACCTCCCTCTCTTTTTTCCCTCCCGTCCTCTCTCTTCCCCCATCTCTCTCTCTCTCTCTAATCCTCTCTCTTCCTCCATCTCCCTTTCTTTCTCTCTCTCTCTTTCCGCCCCTCTCTCTCTCCAACTACATTACTATATCCTTCCCTCTCTCCCTCTCTCTTCTTCTCTCCCCCCTTCTTTCCATACATCTTACTTTGTCACTTCATCTCACCCGTAAACATACACACTCTCTCTCCACTTCTCTCTCTCTCTCTCTATTTCTTCTTACTTATGTAAACTAATGAACATAAATATTTGTAAACATAAAGCAGATTATGGAGTAAATATGAAAAGAGGTTTTATTTACTTACCACACCTCTCGTTTATTTATATTTTTATTTATTTACCATACCTCTTTTATTTACTATGGTATTTGGCCCATAGGCTTGTTATATAATTAGATTTTTATTTATAATCCTATTTGATATATTGTTATTTATTTACCTTACCTCTTTATACCTCTTCTATATTTATTTTTTTAACATAATTATTTTATAAATATAGTATTTGGCCCATGGTATAAATACTAATTTGTCCCAGGGTATTCGTCCCATAAGCTTCATCTAAATAAAACCTTTGTTTTGAGTTTTTTTAAATATAAAAACGTTTATGGAGTAAATATAAAAGGAATTTTTATGTATTTACCATACATCTAGTTTATATATATTTTTATTTATTTACCATAGTTCTGACTAAGTATAAAAATAGGTTTTATTTATTTACCATAGCTCATGTTTATCTATATTTATATTTATTTAAATTTTAAAATATTGCAACTTTGATGGGGAAATATTTATGCCTTTAAATATTTTAATTTATCCATAGAATATGGGTTTTATTTTTAAATATTCATCTTACAAATATTTAATTAAAAGAAATATTAAAATATTTTGGATTTTGATTGTTTGTGTCGAATTAACTCTTTCCCTTTGATTTAGGAAATGGTATTGACTTTAGTAAAGAGTAAAGATGTTTAAAATTTTACTTAATTTGGAAATTCAATGTGGTAAATTCTATTGTTAAAGGTAAATTTTGATCCATTCAAATTCACGTATATAATTTACTATCCATTAAAATTATATAAATAATAGATAGTTGTATTTTAATAGTTAATCTCAGCCTATTAATAAGGTAAAAAAGCTATATATAATATAAATATTCAAGTTATATAGAATTCAAGATTAATCGACATTAGAAAAAGTAAAATTTTTTTTTTTTTGAGAATGTGACATACCTGACATTAGGGTCATACTGGGCTCTCGGCAATCTATGACCCAGTATAGCACCTCTCCACAATAAATTTTACTTTTTCTAATGTCGAAAAAAGCATTAACCTAATCTTGAATTTTATATAAATTGAATATTTATATTATATATAAAATTTTTAACTTATTAATGGGCCAAGATTAACTTATTGATGGCGCTTGATAGATTTGGAGTTAAGATGGATCTAGGCTAGTTGGGCCGAGAGGGATCAAATCTCTCGAGGTGAAAATCTCTTTTTTGAGTGAAAAACTTGAGAAAATGTTTGCACCTTGAGAGATTTGATCCCTCTCGGTGCTTGATAGATCTAGAGTTAAGATGGATCTAGGGTGGTTTCATTCGTGTGCTGCCAAGGAAAATCTATAGAAGATATAATTTATTTTATCAATAATAAGTAAATATATCAAATATTAATCTAACCATTTTAAATATGCTAAATATTTGAGATTAACTTGGTCATTCTAATTTTAAATTTTCTTAGTTACCTTAGTTTGTTGAGATGATAAATATTGTTAATAACTATAATGATGAAAAATGCTGAAATTATTTTTTTGAATGCAAAGTAACAATAATAGTGTTGAAAGATAGAAATGTGAATAATAAGAATGTACTCATGTTACAAATAGTCCTCATTGTGATCAATCTCAAACTGTTTTCTTCTACTACTCTTATTTCCACCCTTGTTAGTTTTGTTATCTTTTCATATGGATTATACGAAAAATAAAATTTAAATCGTAAACCAATTAAATCTTTAGCTCGAGCTGTTGTAGTAAACATGATACCTTGTCTCTCTTACTCAACAATATTAATAGGTTAAATTACTATAACACAAAAATCAATGTACATTGTCAATAAATTTTTGTGCTTACACTAAAATCAATGCATATTGTTAATCCAATCACTTTAAAATTAGTGTACCGTCATAATCCAATTACATCAAATCGTAAATAAACATATACATTGAAATCAATGCATTTAATGCAAGCAATCAAATAAGATTATAAACCAACATCTACACTGAAATCAATGCATTTAGTGCAAACAAGAAAATAGGATTAGAAATAATCTACATTGAAATCAATGCATCTAGTGCAAGCAATCAAATATAATTAGAAATCGACGTCTATATTGAAATCAATGCATCCAGTGCAAGCAATCAAATAGTATTAGAAATCACCACCTACACTGAAATCAATGCATCTAGTGCAAGTAATCAAATATCATTAGAAATAAATATCTACTCTAAAATTGATGCATCTGGTGCAAATAATCAAATAGGATTATAAATCACCATCTCTTGTTTTTTTCCATCTATCTCACCCCCATAAACACACACGCTCTCGCACTCCATATATATCATTCTCTTTTTCAATCACCCCCTCTTTTCATATCTCTCTTCTTCACGCTCTTCACCTTCCATCTATATCTCTATCTTCCCCTTCTCTCCCTCTCCCCCGCTAATATATCTCATTCCTCCTGTTTTCCATTGTCCCTCTCTCTCCATATTCCTTATCACTCACTCTCTCTCTCTAGAAACCAAAATCTACACTACAATCAATGCATTTACTCAAAGAAATAAAATAAGATTAGAAATATCCATCTACACTGAAATCAATGCATTTAGTGCAAAAAATCAAATAGGATTAGAAATCATCTACATTGAAATCAATTCATCTAGTGTAAGTAATCAAATATGATTATAAATCGACATCTAAATTGAAATCAACACATTCAGTGCAAGAAATCAAATTGTATTAGAACTCACCACCTACACTGAAATCAATGCATCTAGTGCAAGTAGTCAAATATCATTAGAAATAAATATCTACACTAAAATCGATGCATCTAGTGCAAATAATCAAATAGGATTAGAAATCACCATCTCCACTTATATCAATCCATCTAGTGTGAGAAATATTCCTCCCTCTCTCCACCCTCCATCCATATCTATATCCCCCTCCATCTATTCTTTTTTGTCTCTCTATCTCACCCCCTAAACACACATGCTCTCACACTCCATATATATCAATCTCTTTTTCAATCACCCCCTCTCCCCATCTCTCTCTTCTTCCCTCTCTTCACCTTCCATCTATATCTCTATCTTCCCCTTCTCTCCCTCTCCCCCATTAATATCTCTCTTCCCTCCTTTTGTCCTCTCTCCCTCTCTCTCCATCTTCCTTGTCACTCTCTCTCTCTCTCTCTAGAAACCAACATCTGCAACGAAATCAATGCATTTACTCAAAGAAATCAAATAGGATTAGAAATCGCCATCTAAGCGAAATCAATGCATTTAGTGCAAACAATTTTTCTACATTGAAATCAATTCATCTAGTGCAAGTAATCAAATATAATTATAAATTTACATCTAAATTGAAATAAAAAAATTCAGTGCAAGCAATCAAATCGTATAGAAATCACCACCTACACTGAAGTCAATGCATCTAGTGCAAGTAATCAAATATCATTAGAAATATATATCTACACTAAAATCGATGCATATAGTGAAAATAATCAAATAAGATTATCAATCACCATCTCGACTTATATATACCCATCTAGTGTGAGACATATTCTTCCCTCTCTCCACCCTCCATCCATATCTATCTCCCCCTCCATCTCTTCTTTTTTGTCTCTCTATATCACCCCCCTAAACACACATGCTCTTGTGCTCCATATATATCAATCTATTTGTCAATCGCCTCCTCTCCCCATATCTCTCTTCTTCCCTCTCTTAACCTTCCATCTATATCTCTATCTTCCCCTTCTCTCCCTCTCCCCCGCTAATATCTCTCTTTCCTCCTTTTGTCCTCTCTCCCTCTCTCTCCGTCTTCCTTATCACTTGCTCTCTCTCTCTCTCCACATTTATCTCTCTATGTCTTTCTTCTTACCTTCCTCTCCCTCCCATTCCAAGTCCATCTCTCTTTCCCTCCCTCTCTCCACTCTCTCACATCGTCTCTCTTCCTTTTTCTCTTTTCCTTTCTCTCCCATATCTCTCTCCCTCTCTCTCTTTCTCTTCAGCCACCAACTATGTTACTATATCCCTCCCTCTCTTCTTATATCTCCTGCTCCCCCCCCCATCTCCATCTCTTCTTATTTGTCTCTTTATCTCAGCCCCAAACATACACGCTCTCTCTTTGTCTCTCCCTTGTCACTCCTTCTCTCTCTCCACTTCTCACTCTCTATATTTCTTATTTCCTACATCTCTCCCCCTCCAACTCCATCTCTCTATCGATCCCTCTCTCCTCCTCCCTCTCATCCTTACTCCATCTCTCTCTCTCCTAGGTCCCTCTCTCTTCCCTCCAATACTCTCTCTTCCCCCACCACTCTCCTCCTCTCTCTCATCCTTCCTCTCTCTCCCTTTCTCTCCTACCTCCCTCTCTTTTTTCCCTCCAATCCTCTCTCTCTCTCTCTCTAATCGTCTCTCTTCCTCCATACCCCTTTCTTTCTCTCTCTCTTTCTGCCCCTCTCTCTCTCCAATTACATTACTATATCCCTCCATCTATCCTTCTCTTTTCTTCTCTCCCCCCTTCTTTACATACATCTTACTTTGTCACTTTATCTCACCCATAAGCATACACACTCTCTCTCCACTTCTCTCTCTCTCTCTATTTCTTCTTGGTTATGTAAACTAATGAACATAAATATTTGTAAATATAAAGCAGATTATGGAGTAAATTTGAAAATATGTTTTATTTACTTACCATACCTCTTGTTTATTTATATTTTTATTTATTTACCATACCTATTTTATTTACTATGGTATTTGGCCCATAGGCTTGTTATATAATTAGATTTTTATTTATAATATTATTTGATATATTGTTAGTTATTTACCTTACCTCTTTATAACTCTTTTATATTTATGTTTTTACCATACTTTTTTTATAAATATAGTAGTTGGTCCATGGTATCAATATTAATTTGTCCCATGGTATTCGTCCCATAGGATTCATCTAAATAAAACCTCTTTTTAAAGTTTTTTTAAATATAAAAATGTTTATGGAGTAAATATAAAAGGAATTTTTATGTATCTACCATACATCTAGTTTATATATTTTTGTATTTAATAACCATAGTTCCGGAGTAAGTATAAAAATAGGTTTTATTTATTTACCGTAGCTCATGTTTATTTAAATTTTAGAATATTGAAACTTTGATGGGGAAATATTTATGCCTTTAAATATTTTAATTTATCCAAGAATATGGGTTTTCTTTTTAAATATTCATTTTACAAATATTTAATTAAAAGAAATATTAAAATATTTTTGATTTTGATTGTTTGTGTTGAATTAAGTCTTTTCCTTTGATTTAGGAAATGGTATTGACTTTAGTAAAGAGTAAAGATGTTTCACTTAATTTGGAAATTCAATGTGGTAAATTTTTTTTGTTAAAGGTAAATTTTGATCCATTTAAATTCAAGTATACAACTTACTATCCATTCAAATTATATAAATAATAGATATTTGTATTTTAATAGTTAATCTCGGCCCATTAATAAGGTTAAAAAGCTATATATAATATAAATATTCAAGTTATATAAAATTCAAGATTAGCTGACATTAGAAAAAGTAAAATTTATTATATTTTGAGAACGTGACATACCTGACATCGGGGTCATATAGATTGCACCTCTTGGCAATCTACAGTCCAGTAGCGCCTCTTGGAAATAAATTTTACTTTTTCTAATGTCGGCCAAGGAATTAACTTAATCTTGAATTTTATATAACTTGAATATTTATATTACATATAAGTTTTTTAACTTATTAATGGGCCGAGATTAACTTATTAATGGCGCTTGATAGATCCAGAGTTAAAATGGATCTAGGTTGGTTGCGCCAAGATGGATAAAATCTCTTGAGATGCAAACCTCTTTTTTGAGTGAAAAACTTGAGAAAAAATTTTCACCTCAAGAGATTTGATCCCTATCCTGTAACAGTCTCGTTAAAAGAAAAATTAACTAGTAGGTACTAGTTAAAAGACAATTACTATTTTTACTGCTGGAAAAAGACTAGAGATATTATTTTGAATTAAAAACAAGGAATTAATTATGTTTATGAAATTTTATTAGAAGAGGGTTTGAAAATAAAAAGGAAATCTTTCAAAAGATGATGGTAAAAAGTTTTCTAGAATAGGAGGTGGTTGGGCAGTTAGGAGATACAGTTACTCACCCCTTGAGGATAAAAAGTGAATCTTGGAAAGGGGTGAGGGTTCTGAAATTCTTGGAAGAGAGGGGAAAGAATTTTTCTTGAGCTGGAAGGATCCAGTGGAAAAATTGCTACCGAACTCCATTGAATGATCGAACTTCACTGTTGGTGACTGGATTGGCCGTCCACAGGTCAAAACAGAGGTATCTCCACTGATAACCCGTGGCACCGTCCAGATTTCTGGAGCTTGGGGGCAAGTGGAGGACATCATCGCCTCCCTTGAAGGTTGGGAGGACATCAACTAGAAAGAAAGAATTCTCTAACCAGATAAGTATATTCCGTGAGTTTGTAAATCAGAAGTTTCTTAGAGTTCGGCATGAAATTAGAAAAATGATTTAAAAGTACCTGTAGATGAAATTGATGTATCTGTTCTCTGTTACTATTAATATGTCGAGAATGGTATGTAAAGTTCTGTGTTACTCTAAAGCAGAATACGAAAGGTTACTTATGCATATACCATGTATTCATTCTTTTTTTAAACAGTATACTTTGAAAGACCTTACTGTAGGCTTAAATAGACTTCGGAAAACAATTTACTTGTCATATATAAACCATCGAAATATTTGATGTAGAGAAAATATACAGGTAACATTTCCAAAACTGTTTATGTAAATTTTGAATGAAATACCTGTAGAGAAAGAGTATAAGCTCTAGGAACAACGATTTTAAACAAGGATAAACAACAAAAATTCCTTTTTCCCTGACTTAAGGGTTAACAGAGGAAATTCTTGTAAACAATAACTATTAGACTGCAAAACTCCACTTCGCAAGACAAAAGAAGCGCGGCCATAACTGCCACGGTTCTACAGGAAAGAAAAAGAAACAATAATCCGAGTTTTTTCTTATAAACGAAGAGTAGAAGGAGAAATCCTGTCATGCTAGGGTTATTGTAGAACTTTAACTGAAAACAGAACTGGAATCATAGAAAGAAAATTCCATAGCAAAACAGAAACCCGAGTTGAAAATTTGCATGGAATATAACACATAAATATAATGGAGACTAGTACAGTAACCGGAGAGGTTATATGAGCAAATGTTCAAAGTTATAGAAATATCCATTATCAACACAAATGAAAGAGCTTGCATAAGCCGACTCGCTTATAAGCACATGTAACCATTTAAAAACTGTATAATGTGCATAACTTACATAATAACCTTGTCGAGAGGTAACACCGACTCATTTCACAAATAGTAAAAAGAAATAGCTAAAGATTATAACTGTGCTATAACAAAATGTATCTAACAGTAACTATGGACTAAACCCCAGACGCCATCAGTCTGCATTTGGGCAACGACAGAACAAACCAAGAAAAGAGTAGCCCCACGGTTCGAGCCGTGCCAAACTTTATTCAACCAGGGTTCGAAACAAAAGCGAATCTGTAGACCCGATGGACAGATTGAGGAGGAGAGCACCCTGAACGGGTTAAATACCTGTGCAATAGGGGCACCTTCTTATTAGACGCAACTCGCATGATTTCGCTGTTCCAGAAAACGTTAAACCCGATGAGAGGATTGAGTCATGGCATACCTGCAAACAAACATAACGGTTAAGAACTCTATGCGCCCAAAGGAGTATGGGAAAATCCCAATAGAAAACCGACAGCGTTTATTTCCTAAGAAGGCGAATACCTGACAAGAGAGTAAGAACCTTTTCTTTACCTGGAGCAATAACATAGAGATAGGGTTTAGATATACTGATTAAAACAAAAGTAAGTAGAGAAGAACTCTTCCGAGCATGAATGGCAACGAAAAGAAAGGAACGGTGCCTTACCATCGTTCTGAGGAATGAGGGCACTGCTTGGGAAAGCATCTGTCAGCTAGTTGAAGCGGCGATAGGGTGGCCTATGCGTGGAAACCCTGCAGAAGATGCATACACCAGTAAACCAGTTAATAAGCTAAACAAGAAAAGAAAATACAAATACCTGATAGCAGAAGGTAGATAGGTTCGATTGCTTGCAAGATAGAAGAAAAACCTTGGTTTTCTACCTGGTACCGTGAGCGTGTTTAATAAACTCCAGGGCGGAATTTGCTAGGCACATCCTCCGGATTGTAACTGAAAGTATTGGAGACACTGAGCGCCGAACAGGTTACCAGAGAGCTCCGAGTCGGAATACTGCCGGTGATAGCCATGGGAACAACAATGAGAATGGCTCCGCCAAGTCTGGTGGGAGTATCAAGTCTGCCGAAGGTGACGGGATCTGCCACGGACGGAAACAATGAATGGAATTGCCAAATGGCGCCAATGCTTATCCCGAGAGATCTGAAAGTAAGCCACAATAAAGCTCGCATGCAGATCGCATGCCACCTCACACAAAACCTTGGGTTAATCACGTGGAGGAGACCCATTACGGGTATGATCGTAATATCAGAGTTAAAGCGATCACGTCGAGGTGTTAATGCGCAAGGGTTTGTAGTATTAAGAGGGTCTTACAAGACTACTGTATTGACAAATAAACAACCATGCGTAACCTTGTAACCTGTGTATGTTATGTTCGCTAATTAGAACATAATTAAGAGTTGATAATTCGTATAATAACTATGTGTACCTTTGTAAGTTATGGTTGAAAATCACAATATAGCTCATGAATCCGATTGAAGATTTGAGTACTATCGATACAATAAAGATTTACTTCCTGTTTTTATTAGGATGAAGTGTTAAAGTTACCATTGCTTGGAATAGTAAAATATGTACATAAAAAAAATAAAAAATTGTTATGTAGAATGTATGTGACAAGTGGTATCAGAGCCGGTTACTACACTAGCACCTAAGGGTCTACTAACAAATTTGTGTGTGTATTAGTGCACTAAGAAGAGGAAATAATATGAGGGAAGATATAGCATCTCAATCACAACCAAACGAGACTCAAGGTCCAACAGTTATGGACCCAGAGATGTGGGTCCAACTAACTGTGGAAAAGCATCAAAAAACAAGTAAATTGATGGAAGAACAGCAACAACAAACTGTTTTCCTGCTAAACACTGTACAACAGTTACAGGAGGAGATGATGAGAGTCCGAAAGGACAATGAAAAATTGTTGCAAGACCAGGAAAAGATCCTGAAAAGTATATCAGATAAACAAAATCAGGAAATGCGACAACCTAGTTTGGAAAAAGAACTATCAACAGAAGCAGAGGACCAGAAAACCAGAAATAACACCACTGGAAAGACTGAAAAGAGTTACTCTCACAGGAGCAAAAACTGTAATAACAATGAAGCAGAATCAGAAAATCTGTCTGATCAGCAGGATCATAAGAGGCAGAAAGTTGAGCTACAGGGGGAGTTCCGCAAGATTAAGCCACCAATGTTTGATGGCGAGGCGGAGGAGGCAGCGGAAGCATGGTTGATTAACATCAATAAATATTTTCAGGTATATGAGTATAGTAGCAATCTGAAAGCCCGATTGGCTATATATCAGCTGCGAGAGAAAGCCACCCTATGGTGGGAGGAGGTTAAAAATGTTCGCAGCATTGATGAGCGAGACATTACCTGGGAATCATTCCAGCAGTACTTCAAGGATAAATATCTAACGGAAATATTCTATGATGATAAAGTTAAGGAATTCCATGATCTTCGGATGGGTCAAATGACTATGGATGAGTATGTCACAAAATTTACTTCACTGCTACGCTATGTACCATATCTCAGAGAGGAAAAGGCCAAGGTACAGAGATTTCTGAGTAGTTTGCCTACTTCCATGAGGGAAAGAATAGAGTTTGTTAACCCCCAAATGATGGATGAAGCTATCCAGAAAGCACGCATGTGTTACCAGCAGTTTAAGACCAAAGGGGATGGTGGAAAGGGTTGGCAGCTCAAGAAAAATAAGAAGAATTCTCCTACCTTTAAAAGCAGCAAAAGCAACCACTTTAAAGGGGTAGGACGGAACACTGGCAGCAAACAGTTTAACAGGAACCATCAAAGGATCAGGTGGCCAGCTGAAGAAAAACCCACAGAAGCATCAAGCAAACTAGAGCAAGGGCATAATTCTAAGCCTCCCCTATAGTGTTGGGGCTGTGGGGAAGCACATTACTATAAGAACTGTCCACAACGGAAAAATAATGAGTCTGTGGAAAACTTGCAGGAAGCATCAATAGTGGGGGACGTGGCACAGAATATACCACGTATAAACGCAGCGTTGGAGGATCGACAGGCTGACTTTCAACCCACAATGATTGAACTGGAAGGTACTATACTTTCTAAACCTGTCTCGATTTTAGTAGATCCTGGAGCTACTTTAAGCTATGTAAGTCCTAAACTAGTGGAGATGTGTAAGTTGAAAGAGCAGAGGTTTAAAAACTCCTGGTTAGTTCAACTAGCCACCGGGGCAAAACGCAAAGTGACTGCGAAAATTGCTGATTGCATACTAGAAGTTGCAGAACAGCAACTGCAGGTAGACCTAAATATTCTACCATTAGGTTCGTATGATGTATTACTCGGAATGGACTGGCTGGAAAAACACTGGACTTTAGTGGACTGTAAGGAAAAGACCAGTTACTATAGAGCACTAGATGGTACGCGTAAGGAAATTAAAGTAATTAAAAAGCCTGTGTAATTACGCCCCATAATAGCATCTCAGTTAAGCAAGTGTATCCGAAAAGGATGTCAGATGTACGCAATTCAAGTAGGGTATGCTGAATCTAAGGGAAAGGCAGCAGACATAAAAGACATTCCTATAGTACAGGAATTCCTGGATGTGTTTCCAGAAAACATTCCAGGGTTTCTGCCTAAAAGAGATATTGATTTCACTATTAAATTGAAATCAACACATTCAGTGCAAGAAATCAAATTGTATTAGAACTCACCACCTACACTGAAATCAATGCATCTAGTGCAAGTAGTCAAATATCATTAGAAATAAATATCTACACTAAAATCGATGCATCTAGTGAAAATAATCAAATAGGATTATCAATCACCATCTCCACTTATATCAATCCATCTAGTGCGAGAAATATTCCTCCCTCTCTCCACCCTCCATCCACATTTATATCCCCCTCCATCTATTCTTTTTTGTCTCTCTATCTCACTCCCCTAAACACACATGCTCTCACACTCCATATATATCAATCTCTTTGTCAATCACCCGCTCTACCCCTCTCTCTCTTCTTCCCTCTCTTAGCCTTCCATCTATATCTCTATCTTCCCCTTCTCTCCCTCTCCCCCGCTAATATCTCTCTTTCCTCCTTTTGTCCTCTCTCCCTCTCTCTCCATCTTCCTTATCACTAACTCTCTCTCTCTCTCTAGAAACCAACATCTACACTGAAATCAATGCATTTACTCAAAGAAATCAAATAGGATTAGAAATCGCCATCTAAACTGAAATCAATGCATTTAGTGCAAACAATTTTTCTACATTGAAATCAATTCATCTAGTGCAAGTAATCAAATATAATTATAAATTTACATCTAAATTGAAATAAAAAAATTCATTGCAAGCAATCAAATCGTATAGAAATCACCACCTACACTGAACTCAATGCATCTAGTGCAAGTAATCAAATATCATTAGAAATATATATCTACACTAAAATCGATGCATATAGTGAAAATAATCAAATAAGATTATCAATCACCATCTCGACTTATATATACCCATCTAGTGTGACACATATTATTCCCTCTCTCCACCCTTTATCCATATCTATCTCCCCCTCCATCTCTTCTTTTTTGTCTCTCTATATCACCCCCCTAAACACACACGCTCTTGTGCTCCATATATATCAATCTATTTGTCAATCGCCTCCTCTCCCCATATCTCTCTTCTTCCCTCTCTTAACCTTCCATCTATATCTCTATCTTCCCCTTCTCTCCCTCTCCCCCGCCAATATCTCTCTTTCCTCCTTTTGTCCTCTCTCCCTCTCTCTCCGTCTTCCTTATCACTTGCTCTCTCTCTCCCGACCCATCTCTCTTTTCTTTCTTCTTGCAACCTCTCCCTCCCTATCCAAGTCCATCTCTCTTTCCCTCCCTCTCTCCACTCTCTCACATCCTCTCTCTTCCTTCCTCTCTTTCCCTTCCTCTCCCATCTCTCTCTCCCTCTCTCTCTCTCTCTCTTCACCCACCAACTATGTTACTATATCCCTCCTTCTCTCCCTATATCTCGTTCACCCCCCTTATCTCCATCTCTCCTTATTTGTCTCTTTATCTCAGCCCCAAACATACACGCTCTCTCTTTGTCTCTCCCTTGTCACTCCTCTCTCTCCACTTCTCACTCTCTATATTTCTTATTTCCTACATCTCTCCCCCTCCAACTCCATCTCTCTATCGATCCCTCTCTCCTCCTCCCTCTCATCATTACTCCATCTCTCTCTCTCCTAGGTCCCTCTCTCTTCCCCCACCACTCTCCTCCTCTCTCTCATCCTTCCTCTCTCTCCCTTTCTCTCCTACCTCCCTCTCTTTTTTCCCTCCAATCCTCTCTCTCTCTCTCTCTCTCTCTCTCTCTAATCGTCTCTCTTCCTCCATACCCCTTTCTTTCTCTCTCTCTTTCCGCCCCTCTCTCTCTCCAACTACATTACTATATCCCTCCATCTATCCTTCTCTTTTCTTCTCTCCCCCCTTCTTTACATACATCTTACTTTGTCACTTTATCTCACCCGTAAGCATACACACTCTCTCTCCACTTCTCTCTCTCTCTCTATTTCTTCTTGGTTATGTAAACTAATGAACATAAATATTTGAAAATATAAAGCAGATTATGGAGTAAATTTGAAAATGTGTTTTATTTACTTACCATACCTCTTGTTTATTTATATTTTTATTTATTTACCATACCTATTTTATTTACTATGGTATTTGTCCCATAGGCTTGTTATATAATTAGATTTTTATTTATAATATTATTTGATATATTGTTAGTTATTTACCTTACCTCTTTATAACTCTTTTATATTTATGTTTTTACCATACTTTTTTTATAAATATAGTATTTGGTCCATGGTATCAATATTAATTTGTCCCATGGTATTCGTCCCATAGGATTCATCTAAATAAAACCTCTTTTTAAGTTTTTTTAAATATAAAAATGTTTATGGAGTAAATATAAAAGGAATTTTTATGTATCTACCATACATCTAGTTTATATATTTTTTTATTTATTTACCATAGTTCCGGAGTAAGTATAAAAATAGGTTTTATTTATTTACCATAGCTCATGTTTATTTATATTTTTATTTATTTAAATTTTAGAATATTGAAACTTTGATGGGGAAATATTTATGCCTTTAAATATTTTAATTTATCCATAGAATATGGGTTTTCTTTTTAAATATTCATTTTACAAATATTTAATTAAAAGAAATATTAAAATATTTTTGATTTTGATTGCTTGTGTTGAATTAAGTCTTTTCCTTTTATTTAGGAAATGGTATTGACTTTAGTAAAGAGTAAAGATGTTTCACTTAATTTGGAAATTCAATGTGGTAAATTTTTTTTGTTAAAGGTAAATTTTGATCCATTTAAATTCAAGTATACAACTTACTATCCATTCAAATTATATAAATAATAGATATTTGTATTTTAATAGTTAATATCAGCCCATTAATAAGGTAAAAAAGCTATATATAATATAAATATTCAAGTTATATAAAATTCAAGATTAGCTGACATTAGAAAAAGTAAAATTTATTATATTTTGAGAACGTGACATACCCAACATCGGGGTCATATAGATTGCACCTCTTGGCAATAAATTTTACTTTTTCTAATGTCGGCCAAGGAATTAACTTAATCTTGAATTTTATATAACTTGAATATTTATATTACATATAACTTTTTTAACTTATTAATGGGCCGAGATTAACTTATTAATGGCGCTTGATAGATCCGGAGTTAAAATGGATCTAGGTTGGTTGCGCCAAGATGGATAAAATCTCTCGAGATGCAAACCTCTTTTTTGAGTGAAAAACTTGAGAAAAAATTTTCACCTCAAGAGATTTGATCCCCTATCTTGCTCTTGATAGATCCGGAGTTAAGATGGATCTAGGTTGTTTCAGTCGTGTGCTTCCAAGCAAAATCTATTGAAGATATAATTAATTTTATCAATAATATGTAAATATATCAAATATTAATATAATCATTTTAAATATGCTAAATATTTGAGATTAAATTGGTCATTATAATTTTAAATTTTCTTAGTTACCTTAGTTTGTTCAGATGATAAATATTGTTAATAACTATAATGATGAAAAATGATGAAATATTTTTTTTGAATGCAAAGTAATAGTAATAGTGTTGAAAGATAGGAAATGTGAATAAGAAGAATGTACTCATGTTACAAATTGTCTTTATTGTGATAAATCTCAAACAATTTTCTTCTACTACTCTTATTTCCACCCCTTATTAGTTTTGTTATCTTTTCATATGGAATATATGAAAAATAAAATTTAAATCGTAAACCAATTAAATCTTTAGCTCGAGCTCTTGTAGTAAACATGATACCTTGCCTCTCTGGATCTCCAATATTAATAGGTTAAATTACTATAACCAAAAAATCAATGTACATTGTCAATAACGTTTTGTGCTTACACAAAAATAAATGCATATTGTTAATCCAATCACTTTAAAATTAATGTACCATCATATATCCAATTACATCAAATCGTAAATCAACATATACATGGAAATCAATGCATTTAATGCAAGAAGTCAAATAAGATTAGAAAATAACTTCTACATTGAAATCAATGCACCTAATGCAAGCAATCAAATAAGGTTAGAAACCAACATCTACACTTAAATCAATGTATTTACTCAAAGCAATCAAATAGGATTAGAAATCGCCATTTACATTAAATCAATGAATTTAGTGCAAACAATCAAATAGGACTAGAAATAATCTACATTGAAATCAATGCATCTAGTGCAAGAAATCAAATATAATTATAAATCGATGTCTAAATTGAAATCAACACATCCAATGTAAGCAATCAAATAGTATTAGAAATCACCACCTACACTGAAATCAATGCATCTAGTGCAAGTAATCAAATATCATTAGAAATAAATATCTACTCTAAAATCGATGCGTCTAGTGCAAATAATCAAATAGAATTATAAATCACCATCTCTTGTTTTTTGTCTCTCTATCTCACCCCCATAAACACACACACTCTCGCACTCCATATATATCATTCTCTTTGTCAATCACCCCCTCTCCCCGTATCTCTCTTCCTCACTCTCTTCCCCTTCTCTCCCTTTCCCCGGCTAATATCTCTCTTTCCTCCTTTTTTCCTCTGTTCCTCTCTCTCCATCTTCCTTATCACTCACTCTCTCTCTCTAGAAACCAACATCTACACTTAAATCAATGCATTTACTCAAACAAATCAAATAGGATTAGAAATCGCCATCTACACTAAAATCAATGCATTTAGTGCAAACAATCAAATAGAATTAGAAATCATCTACATTGAAATCAATTAATCTAGTGTAAGTAATCAAATATGATTATAAATCAATATCCAAATTGGAATCAACACATTCAATGCAAGAAATCAAATTTTATTAGAAATCACCACCTACACTGAAATCAATGCATCTAGTGAAAGTAATCAAATATCATTATAAATAAATATCTACACTAAAATCAATGCATCTAGTGCAAATAATCAAATAGGATTACAAATCACTATCTCCACTTATATCAATCCATCTAGTGTGAGAAATATTCCTCCCTCTCTCCACCCTCCATCCATATCTATATCCCCCTCCATCTATTATTTTTTGTCTCTCTATCTCACCCCCCTAAACACACATGCTCTCACACTCCATATATATCAATCTCTTTTCCAATCACCCCCTCTCCCCATCTCTCTCTTCTTCCCACTCTTCACCTTCCATCTATATCTCTATCTTCACCTTTTTATCCCTCTCCCCTGCTAATACTCTCTCTTTCCTCCTTTTTTTCCTCTGTGATGACCTTATTAAAAGTTAACTAGTACTAACTAGTTAAAAACATTTGCTTATTTTATTTTCTAGCAAGAAATAATTGAATTATTATTGTATATAAAACAAATTATTTTTATGAAATTATTAATTAGGAGGAAGTATTTAATGAAAATAAAATATTGTTAAGCTATTGGTAAAATATTTCCAAGAATAGGAGGTGGTTGGGGAGCATGTTACCTACTCATCTGAGGATAAAGCTGAATCCCGTGGGGAGGAGTAGTTCTGTGAATTTGGTAAAGGGAATTATTTTCTAGAGTTGGTTGGGACCCGGTTGAAGATAGATTTCACAGACCCTTGTAAAGCCGAATTTATAAATATGATTTGGATTGGCCATCTAGAGTCAGAGCGAGGAAAAGATGCATTGTTAACTTGTGGCAACGATCCGAATTCTAGAGCTCGGGGGAAAGTGTAGGACGTAATAGCGTCCCTTGATGGTTGGGAGGACCACGGCTTGAGCTTGATAATTCGGATAAGTACTACTATGTAGATTAAATGAATTATTACTTAAATGAATGGTTGTTTACGGTTAGAAAAAGGGTGGAACATATTACAGGTAATTATACGTTCATAGTATGTAATGTGAGAATAGAAGATGGAAACCGCATCCACGATAATAATTACTCTTTGTATTAATTAGGGTTGGATAAATTAAATATTTATACTCACTTTGTCATCGATCGTTAATAATATTATTTCGGTAACATGGGAATGAGAGTAATATCATAGTAAATATAGTAACTAATAAATAGCGAGAACTCAAAGCATAGTATGAAAGAAGTAAAGCCATATTTTATAAGAATGCATGCTACAGTAATAATAGTAGTATCATGGCTATATGTTTTGTGCATTATATTCAAACCATATATGTAGAAATGAGTTTTCCTACCTAGGGTTGGGATTATCGAACTAGTAGGCGTCGGTTTTGGTTACAGGTATAAACCCAAAACCAAAAACATCATCAACGATAGCCGCGTAAACCCTCTAAACTCGAATTCTAATTATTGGTGATCCACACACCAAAGCTCTGGAGAAATTTAGAAAGCAAACCAAGAAGTATTAAGCTAAAGATTTTTGCGAGAAGAAAACAAAATACGAGAGATTCATTCTTAATAAACGCATGACATAAAGCTAATATTTAATGAGAAATGTATCGGTAGAAAGCATAAGAGTAAATCGTACTCCGTGGAACAATATTTTACCGAGTAGTAACTATGCTATTTGAAAAAGCGAAATAAACGAGCTTTAATTTAATTCTCGAAGAAAAAGAATACTAGCATAAAGAACCACAACTAGGTTTTAGTTAAAAGAAGAAAGTAAGAACTCAAACCCTCAATAATCTTAGAAAAATGTATATATTTTTATAACAATATTACGAACAGTGCTGTAGCATAGTTTATCCACAAATGAGATCATTAAACGATGATACTTGTACTTCAAAATGAATTTCTACGAATGTCGAGCCTAGCACCTGGGACCTTAAAATAAATAGCATGCAACAGGAATGGGGTAAACCCGTGTTTACAAAACCATTGCTCGGTAAAACCCTCATTTAATACATAACATTATCTTAAAAGTTCCATAGAGCCATGAAACCCAAATTCGGGTGAGTAAACCCTTAAACTATTTTGAAAACTGTAAACGGAATTGCTCAGAATGCATCGACAGGAATCTTGAAGAGAGTGTATTTCCTTTTGGAAATTTGAGTACCTGTTAAGTTGTTGATGAATACATTAGCCGGTGCTATTGACAAATTTATTAACCAAAGAATGCGAAGCGAGGGTTTAAACCATCATACTTGCATCGATAAGCTTCAGTGTTAACAAGAATGCATGTGGGAATTGCACAATGAAGCAAGCATTAAAACATAAACCCCTGAAATTCTACGGCATGAGTTAATACACGATAAACAAGAACATTCCCCGTTGCAACCTATCTACTGCAAGACAAGAAATTCAGGATTAATCTACTACGATGAATAAGAGTTTAGCCTAGATGAATTCTTTACCTACAAATAAAACAACGTCGGTCGGAAGGGATGAATTACTCCCTCTACGCCGAGATTTTGAACCTATCCTCCGAGAGAATGATAAGCATTGGAGCTGGAGTAATGACCCTACGGAGGGAAATATCATTATTGAAACCCTAATGAAATAGAATAGAAATACCGTCATCGAGCATATAATAAAATGAGTATAGCTAAGATAAGTAAAACTAAGGAAAAGCTTCAGTAGTGTAAATCATGGAAGAAGCTCGGACCTGATCATAATAGTTCAAGGCGGAGTTTGCAATGGAGAAGTGAAGCTTGAAGAGCACCGAATTCTCCAAGAAAACCTAGTCATTTCTCTTACGGACCATCTAACGAGAGAACTCCAAAGTTTTCCCTCGGAAGAAATGAGGAATCCAAGGCAATATTGTAACATGCTATAACATAGTAGAATAGCCCAATACTGTCTGTGCAGGTAATGAGAGTTGAAAAGTGACCTACGGAGAAGTGGATACAATGACAAGTGGAGCGCACATAGTCCAAAATTCAAATGATAACATTTATGCATAAAATAAATCTCGTATCGTATTAATGCCCAAGTACAAATATCCCTTAGATGTATTAAAGCCAAATCAATGTGAGAATACCAAAACTTTCATAACGTTGACCGTAAAGTGTTTAGCATTATTTTCTTATGTTAATGAGTTTTGTGTTATGTAAATAATTCATTTTCCATGAGTGCGAAAATATAATAAATGTTTTATAAAGGTCCAGACCTTTATTACCTAGATGCTATGCCAGTCATATTCATATATATATATATATTTGCATAAGTTTTGCACAGTAACATGGTGTTGTGCATTTAGTCGAAAGAAAAGTTAAGAATGATGCTAGACATGTTATTTTGGTAATTGTAAAGGTAGGTAATTAATAGAATTATTATGGTAAATATCGACGGATGGTGGTGACAATTGGTATCGGATCACGGTTGTAATGCTAGGACCCTAAGGGTCTACTAACGATGTAGTGATGTATTTAATAGTGCACGAGAGAAACGGACATGAAAATGCGAGAAAATGAGAGGAGCTATAGCATCACGGTCGCAACCGAGAGGAAATTCAAGCACCAACGGTTATGAATCCGAAATGTGGGTCCAATTAATCATGGAACAACATCAAAAGACTAGCCGGTTGCTTGAAGAACAACAGCACCAAGCGGTTTTTTGTTGAACACGATTACAACAATTACAATAGGAAATGTTAAGACTCGGAAAGGATAATGAGCAATTGTTGCAAGATCGGGAGAAAATTTTAGAGAGTTTATTAGACAAACAAAATTAGGAGATGGGACATCCCGATGTGCAGAAAAAGAATTATCAATAGAATAAGAAGATCGACGTAAACTAGAAACAACACTACAAGCGTAGCTGAAAAGAGTCCCTCCCGAGACAAGAATTATAATGAGGCGAAGTCGGGCAATTTGTCCGACCCGCAAGACAATAAGAGACCGAAAGTGGAATTGCGAGTTTCGCAAAATTAAACCACCAACTTTTGATGGTGAGGGTGCGAGGAGGTGGTGAAGCCTCGGTTAATTAATATAAATAAGTACTTCCGGTGTGTATGAATATAGTAGCAATGCGAAGGCCGGATTGGCACATATACCGATTACGGGGAAAAGGCCACTGCGTACGGGAGGAAGTGAAAAATGTACGCAACATTGATGAACATGACATTACTTGGGAGTCTGTTTCGACGAGTATTTCAAAGACAAGTATTTGACGAGAAAGTTTTTATGATGATAAGGCTAAGGAATTCCATGATTTACGGTTGGGGAAGATGACCATGAATGATTATGTCACTAAATTCTCTACTGTTATGCTATGTTCATTATCTCCCGAGAGGGAAAAGGCCAAAGTGCGGGAGGTTTCGAGTAGTCTACCTACTCATATGAGAGAATGGATAGAATTTGTTAATCCTTAGACCATGGATGAAGCCATCAGTAAAGCACTGGATGTCTATCGGCGAGTCCCAAGGCCAAGAGTGAAGGAGGAAAAAGGCTAGCGACAAAGAAAACCGGAAAAATAATTCCAATTTTAAAAAGCAGTAGAAAGTGGAAATTCTAAAGTGCAAGACACGGAACTCCATCGATGTAAGAAATTTGGTAGAAAATCACCAAAGAACCAAGTGGCCGAGTGAAGGAGAAACCCACGAAGCATCTAGTAAGCCACATCGGGGACAGATTTCAAGACTCCCCTATAGCGTTGGGGGCACGTGGGGAAGCCCATTATTATAAAAACAATCCCCCAACGAAACAAAAAATGAAGTTGTAACAAATCTGCGAGAGGCATCTACAAGTGGGGGACGTGGCACGCAAGATACCTCGTATCAATGCAGCCTTGGAAGACCGATAGCTAATTTTTCAACCCACAATGATTGACCTAGAAGGTACTTTACTAACTAAACTTCGTTTCAATTTTTAGTAGATCCTGGAGCAAGTTTGATTTACGTAAGTCCTAAAATAGTGGAAATGTGCAAGTTAAAAGAGCAAAAATTTAAGAATTATCGGTTAGTTCAGCTAGCTACCGAGGAAAAAACGAAAGGTAAATCGCAAAATTTCCTAACTGTATATTGGGAGTAAAGAGAACAATAGTTACAAGTAGATTTAAATATCTTACCATTGGGGTCTTATGATGTGTTATTGGATATGGATTGGTTGGAGAGACACTTTGGACCCTAGTGGATTGCAAAGAAAATATTATTTACTTCGAATGCAAGATGGCACGCGAAAATAAATTCAAGAAATTAGAAAAGCATGTGCAATTACGACCAATAACGACATCCCAAATGGGTAAGTGTATAATAAAAGGATGTCAGCTTGTATGCAATTCAAGTAGGATATGCGAGAATCCAAGGAAAAGGCTCCAATAATGGAAGATATTCTCGTAGTACGAAATTTTTGGATGTATTTCGAGAAAACATTCCTAGTTTGCCACCCAAGAGGGATTTTGACTTCACCATTGAATTGATGCCGGGAGCCTCTTCGATGTCGAGAGCTCCTTACGGAATGAGCATGCCGTAACTAACATAACTAAATATATAGCTACAAGAACTCGTAGACAAAGGCTATATCCATCCAAGTGTGTCTCCATGGGGAGCACCAGTTCTATTTGTTAAGAAGAAATATGGAACATTATGCATGTGTATGGATTATGGGCGCCTTAATAAGCGCAGAAACTGATTAGGAGAACAAATACCCCTTACCAAGAATTGATGACTTATTCGATCAAGTAAGAGGGGATAAAGTGTTTTCTAACATAGACTTAAGATCGGGATATCATCAGATTCGGATTAAAAATGAAGATATTTTCAAAACAACATTCCGCACTCATTATGGGCATTATGAATTCGTGGTGTTGCCTTTTGGGATTGACAAATGCACCAGATAACCTTTATGAGGTTGATGCATGGCATTTTTTCATCAATTTTTGTATAACTTTGTACTCATTTTCATAGATGACATCTCGATTTATTCAAAAAGTGAGGAGGATCATAAAGAGCATTTGAGAATAGTTTTGGAAATGCGGAGGAAGCATGCACTTTATGCTAAGTTTAGCAAAAGAAATTTCTTTAAAACATAAATCCAATATCCGGGACATGTTATATCGATCAAGGAATATTTGTTGGTCAGAAAAGTTCAAAACTATTAGGGAATGGCGAGTACCTCGGAATGTAGGTCGACATTAGATAGTTTATGGGTCTAGTGGTTATTATAGAAAGTTCATTGAAGGATTTTCTAAAATTTCTTTTCCTATTACCTCTTTGCAAAAAGAAAGGCAAGCCTTTCAAATGGACACATGAATGCCATAACAACTTTGAAAAGTCAAGTAACTTCCGAGTACAGGACCCAGATGCGAAAGTAGCCGACACGATAAAGATTATGAAGTTTGTACTGATGCCCACAAAGAAGGAGTTGGAGCGATACTAACTCAAGAAGGTAAAGTGATATCTTATGAGTCTAGAAAAGTAAAAGATCATGAAATCGTAAATATTATGCCTATGATGCGGAGCTTACTGTACTGTGGTGCATGCTCTTTGGGTGTGGAGGCATTACCTGCCGGGTAAGATGTTTGTACTTAAAACGAGACCATAGCGTGACTTGACTAATTATTCTAAGCAAGAAGATTTAAATTCTAGAAAAGCAAGATGGAATGCCTTTTTGAGTGAATTTGACATGGACATAAAACATGTTAAGGGGGAAGGAAAATCAAGTTTCGTACGCGCTAAGTAGAAAAATGTACGGTATTTATGCCTTATACTATAATCGACTAGAAAACCAACTATTGGAACAGTTAAAAGAAGAAGCATAGAAAGACCCGAATATAAATTCTTGTGGCAGCAAATGGAGGACGATAAGAAGCAAGGCAAGACATCGGAGTATGGAAAGAACAAATATCGAGTGTTTAATTTTCGTGGAAGAATCTAGTGCCTAATCATGCAAGTGTCTTAAGGATTTAATCCTAAATGAATTCCACCGTAGCAATTATCGTCGGCCATCCAGGATATCAAAAGATGCTCACACGCAATAAGAAAGGTATATTATTGACGGTATGCGTAATAATATTGTAGAGTATCTAAGAAAATGTTTTGAATGTCGGCAGAGTTAAGGTGGAGAATCGACGATCCTGCAGGGTTGTTGCATCCCATACCCATTCCCACGAGTGGAAATGGGAGGTTATCTCCTTAGATTTCATCACGGGTTTACCATGAACAAAAAGGCGAGAATGATTCAATCATGGCGGTGGTAGACGGATTAAGCAAATCGCCCATTTTATACCTCTACGGTCTACCTACAAGATAGTACAAATTGCGAGATATATTTATGAAGAAAATCTTTAGGTTGCATGGCATACCTAAGACCGTAATTTCAGATCGGGATGTTAAGTTCACATCCGCATTACGGAAAACCTTGTTTTCCGAGATGGGAACACAAATACATTTCATCACCGCCTATCATCCTCAAGATGATGGACAAATGGAGCGGAGTAAATCATATACGGAAGACATGCTACACATGTATGTAATGCGACGCTCACCCAAGTGGGAAGACTACTTGCACCTCATGGAGCTTTCATATAACAATGGGTATCGAGAATCTGCGAGAATGAGTCCCTTCGAGGCATTGTATAGTAGTGAAATGTCATATACCTATAAATTGGAGCGATCCCGAAACAAAGTTAATGTTGGGGCCTGAAATGTTGGCTGAAATGGAAGCGAGACGTAAAAAGAATAAGGCGAGAATCTGCAGAAGTCACGTAAGATCGACAAAAGACTTATGCGAGATAAGAAGAAGTCTTACCATGAATTTATGGTAGGGGACCATGTTTATGTGAGAATTAAGCCCAAGAGAAGTACCATGAGATGGACATTTTGTGCCAAATTGGCTCCTTGGTGCTCGTGGAACTTTCCAAATGCTGAAAGAGTCGGACTAGTAGCCTATAGATTGGCCTTACCCAGTCATATTCAAGTACACAATGTGTTCCATGTGTCCTTATTGAAGCGATATGTACATGATGAAAAACAAGTGATTCATTGGAAAAGTATTTAGGTAGGAAAAAGGATAGGAATCCTAACTTAAAATTATGAATAATTGATGCATACTGACTTGAAAACACTTTGTTTTTCAGGTAGAACCAGACGGAGAGTTTCTGTTCGAGCCGAAACGCATACTTGATAGAAGAGAAATTTAACTCCGCAAATGAATAGTTATCCAGGTGAAAGTGCAATGGAAGCACTTTGGACCGGATGAAGCTAGTTGGGAGGACGAGAAATTTATGCAGGAAGCTTACCTGAAGCTCTTTGGAGAGCTAGGGTCTGAAACATCGAGGACGATGTTACTTCCGAGGGGGAAGATGTGGACGACCTTATTAAAAAATTAACTAGTACTAACTAGTTAAAAACATTTGTTTATTTTATTTTCTATCAAGAAAGACTTGAATTATTATTTTATATAAAACAAATTATTTTTCTGAAATTATTAATTAGGAGGAACTAGTTAATGAAAAGAAAATATTATTAAGTTGTTGGTAAAAGATTTCCAATAATAGGAGGTGGTTGGGGAATAGTTGGAAACAATTACCTACTCCTCCGAGGATAAAGCTGAATCCCCGGGGGAGGAGTAGGGGTTTTGTGAATTTGGTAAAGGGGAAGTATTTTCTAGAGCTGAGTTGGGACCGAGTTAAAGATAGCTTTCGAGCAACCCTTGTAAAGACATAATTTCTAAGTGTGACTGGATTGGCCATCCAGAGATCACAACGGAAAAAATCCATCTGTTAACTTGTGGCACCATCCAGATTTCGGGAGCTCGGGGCCAAGTGGAGGATGTAATAGCCTCTATTGATGGTTGGGAGGACCACATCTTGAGCTTGATAATTCGTGTAAGTACTACTCGTGTAGACTAAATGAATTATTACCGAAATTAATGGTTGTTTATAGTTAGAAAAAGGGTGGAACATAGTACTTGAGTAATTATATGTTCATAGTATGTAATGCGAGAATAAAAGATGGAAATCGCATCATTATAATAATTACTCTCTGTATTAATTAGGGTTGGAGAATTTAAATATTTATACTCATCGCTTTCTCGTTGTTAATAATATTCTTTCCGTAACATGGGAGTGACAGTAATATCATAGTAAATATAGTAACTGATAAATAGCAGGAACTCAGAGCATAGTATGAAAGAAGTAAAGCCATATTTTCTAAGAATGTGTGCTACAGTAATAATAGTAGTATCATGGCTATATGTTTTGTGCATTATATTCAAACCCTATCTGTAGAAATGAGTTGTCCTACCTAGGGTTGGGATTATCAGAAACAACATGCCGTCGGTTTCGGTTCTGGGTATAAACCCAAAACCAAAAACATCATCACCAAAGGGCGTGAGTAAACCATCTAAACTCGGATTCTAATTATCGGTGATCCGGACACCAAATCTCTAGAGAAATTTAGGAATCAAGCGAGAGAAGTATTAAGCTAAATATTTTGCAGAAGAAAAACGAAATACAGAGATTCATTCTCAATAAATGCATGACATAAAGCTAATATTTTATGAGAAATCTATCGATAGAGAAAGCATAAGAGTAGATCATACTCGTGGAACAATATTTACCGAGTAGTAACTATGCTATTTTAAAAACAAAATAAAATGAGCTTTAATTTAATGCTCGAAGCAAAAGAATACTAGCAAACGAAAGAACCACGACTAGGGTTATAGTTAAAAAGAACCGAGCAAGAACTCAAACCCTCAATAACTTAGAAAAAATGTATATATTTTGATAACGATATTACGAACATCCATAGCAGATTTTATCCACAATGAGATCATTAAACGATGATAATTGTACTTCAAAATGAATTTCTACAGGTCGAGCCTAACGTCGGACCTTAAAAGAAATAGCATGCAATAGGAAAGGGATAAACCCGCATTTACAAAACCATTGCTGGGTAAAACCCTCATTGAATTACATAACATTATCTTAAAATCTCCATAGAACCGTGAAACCCAAATTCAGGTGAGTAAACCCTTAAACTGATCGAAAACTGTAAAAGGAATTGCTAAGAATGCATCGACGGGAATCTTGAAGAGAGTGTATTTCCTTTTGGAAATTTGAGTACTGTTAAGTTGTTGATGAATACATTAGCTGTGCTATTGACAAATTTATTAACCAAAGAATGCGAAATCGTGGGGTTTAAACGCTCATACACGCATCAAAAACAATAAGCTTCGGTGTTAACAATAATCTATGGGAATTGCACAATGAAGCAAGAATTAAAACATAAACCCCGAAATTCTACCAGGCATGAGTTAATACCTAATAAACAAGCACATTCCCGTTGCGGCTCTATATCGCGCAAGACAAGAAATTCGGGATTAATCTACTACGGTGAATAAGGGTTTAGTCTAGATGAATTCTTTACCTAAAATTAAACAACGTTAGTCGGAAGGGGTGACTTACCCTCTACGCCGAGATTGTGAACCTATCCTCCCAGAGAATGATAAGCATTGAGCTGGAGTCGTGACCCTACAAAGGGAAATATCATTATTGAAACCCTGATGAAATAGAATATAAATCCCATCATCGAAGCATATAATAAAGTGAGTATAGCTAAGACAAGTAAAAATAGGGAAAATCTCCGCAGTGTAAATCATGGCAGGAAGCTCAGACCTGATATAATAGTTTAGGGCAGAGTTTGAAATGGAGAAGTGAAGCTTAAAGAGTGCCGAATTCTCCAAGAAAACCTAGTCATTTCTATTGTAGACCATCTAACAAAGAAAGATGGAGCTTTCCCTCGGAAGAAATGAGGAATCCAAGGCAAGATTGTAACAGCTGTAATAGAGCAGAATAGCTTAGTATTGCTGGGAGTAATGAGAGTTGACAAATCACCTACGGAGAAGCGGATACAATGACAAGTGGAGTGCACACCATCCAAAATTCAAATGATAACATTTATCCATAAAAGAAATCCCGTATCGTATTAATGCCTAAGCACAGATATCGCTCAGATGTATTAGAGCCAAATCAATGCAAGAATACCGAACCTTTCATAAGGTCGACTGTATAGTGTTTAGAATTATTTTCTTATGTTAATGAGTTATGTGTTATGTAAATAATTCATTTGCCAGAGTGCAAAAATCTAATAAATGTTTTATAAAGGTCCAGACCTTTATTACCTATATGCTATGCCAATCATATATATATATATATATATATATATATATATATATATATATATATATATATATTTGCATAAGTTTCGCAGAGTAACATGTTGTATATTTAGTCAAAGAAAAGTTCATAATGATGCTAGACATGTTATTTTGGTAATTGTAAAGGTAGGTAATTAATAAATTTTTTTTTATTATGGTAAGTATCGACGGATGGTGGTGACATCCTCTCTCCCTCTCTCTCCATATTACTTATCACTCACTCTCTCTCTCTCTCTAGAAACCAACATCTACACTGAAATCAATGCATTTATTCAAAGGAATCAAATAGGATTAGAAATCGCCATCTACACTGAAATCAACGCATTTAGTGCAAAAAATCAAATAAGATTAGAAATAATCTACATTGAAATCAATTCATATAGTGCAAGTAATCAAATATAATTATAAATCAACATCTAAATTTAAATCAACAAATTCAGTGCAAGAAATCAAATTGTAATAGAAATCACCACCTACACTGAAATCAATGCATCTAGTGCAAGTAATCAAATATCATTAGAAATAAATATCTGCACTAAAATCAATGCATATAGTGCAAATAGCCAAATAGGATTATAAATCACCATCTCCACTTATATCAATCAATCTAGTGTGAGAAATATTCTTCCCTCTTTTCACCCTCCATCCATATCTACATCCCCCTCCATCTCTTCTTTTCTATCTCTCTATCTCACCCCCCTAAACACACACACTCTTGTACTCCATATATATCAATCTCTTTTTCAATCGCCCTCCTCTCCCCATCTCTCTCGTTCTTCCCTCTCTTCAACTTCCATATATATCTCTATCTTCCCCCTTCTCTCCCTCTCCCCTCGCTAATATCTCTCTTTCCTCCTTTTTTTCCTCTCTCCCTCTCTCTCTATCTTCCTTCCTCACTCACTCTCTCTCTCTCTCTCTCCACATTTATCTCTCTATGTCTTTCTTCTTACCTCCCTCTCCCTCTCCCTCCAAGTCCATCTCTCTTTCCCTCCCTCTCTCCACTCTCTCACATCCTTTCTCTTCCTTCCTCTCTTTCCCTTTCTCTCACATATCTCTCTCCCTCTCTTCACCCACCAACTACGTTGCTATATCCCTCCCTCTCTTATTATATCTCCTTCTCCCTCCTTATCTCCATCTCTCCTTATTTGTCTCTTTATCTCATCCCCAAACATACACGCTCTCTCTTTGTCTCTCCCTTGTCACTCCTTCTCTCTCTCCACTTATCACTCTCTATATTTCATATTTCCTACATCTCTCCCCGTACAACTCAATCTCTCTATCGATCCCTCTCTCCTCCTCTCTCTCAAGTCCTCTCTCTGGTCCTTCCTCTATCTCTCTCTCTCCTAAGTCCCTCTCCCTCTTCCTTGATCTCTCTCTCTCTCTCTCTCTCTCCAATACTCTCTCTTCCCCCATCACTTTCCTTCTCTCTCTCATCCTTCCTCTCTCTCCCTTTCTCTCCTACCCCCCTCTCTTTTTTCCCTCCAATCCTCTCTCTTCCCCCATCTCTCTCTCTCTCTCTCTCTCTAATCCTCTCTCTTCCCCCATATACCTTTCTTTCTCTCTCTCTTTCCGCCCATCTCTCTCTCTCCAGGTACATTACTATATCCCTCCCTCTCTCCTTCTTCTCTCCCCCCTTCTTTCCATACATCTTACTTTGTCACTTTATCTCACCCGTAAACATACACACTCTCTCTCCATCTCTCCCTTATCACTCTCTCTCTCTCTCTCTCCACTTCTCTCTCTCTCTATTTATACTTAGTTGTGTAAACTAATGAACATAAATATTTGTAAATATAAAGCAGATTATGGAGTAAATATGAAAAGAGGTTTTATTTACTTACCATACCTCTCATTTATTTATATTTTTATTTATTTACCATACCTCTTTTATTTACTATGTTACTTGGCCCATAGGCTTATTATATAATTATATTTTTATTTATAGTCCTATTTGATATATTGTTATTTATTTACCTTACCTCTTTATACCTCTTTTATATTCATTTATTTACCATACTTACTTTATAAATATAGTATTTGGCCCATGGTATCAATATTAATTTGTCCCATGGTATTCGTCCCATAGACTTCATCTAAATAAGAACTTTTTTTGTAAGTTTTTTTAAATATAAAAACGTTTATGGAGTAAATATAAAAGGAATTTTTATGTATTTACCATACATCTAGTTTATATATATTTTTATTTATTTACCATAGTTCTGGAGTAAGTATAAAAATAGGTTTTATTTAATAACCATACCTCATGTTTATTTATATTTTTATTTATTTAAATTTTAAAATATTGCAACTTTGATGGGGAAATATTTACGTCTTTAAATATTTTAATTTATCCATAGAATATAGGTTTTCTTTTTAAATATTCATTTTACAAATATTTAATTAAAAGACATATTAAAAGATTTTGGATTTTCATTGTTTGTGTTGAATTAACTCTTTTCCTTTGATTTAGGAAATGGTATTGACTTTAGTAAATAGTAAAGATGTTTAAAATTTTACTTAATTTGGAAATTCAATGTGGTAAATTTTTTTGTTAAAGGTAAATTTTGATCCATTCAAATTCACGTATATAATTTACTATCCATTAAAATTATATAAATAATACATAGTTGTATTTTAATAGTTAATCTCAGCCCACTAATAAGTTAAAAAAGTTATATATAATATAGATATTCAAGTTATATAAAATTCAATATTAGGTTAATGCTTTGGCTGACATTAGAAAAAGTAAAATTTATTATTTTTTGAGAACGTGACATTCCCGACATCGGGGTCATACTGGGTTGTAGGTTGCGCTTCTCGGCGCAACAAGTGTGTATAAATTAACTCGACTCAATCTGATGTTGTTAGATAAATATAGTAATGAGAAATCTTATAAAATAAAGGTGAGAAAAAAAAAATATTCCAAAAAAAACCATAAAATTAAAAATGATTAATTATATTTTAAATATAAATCAGTTATAATTTAATAATAATAATAATAATAATAATATTTAAAATAAAAATAATAGTTTAAAAAAATATCCATTTATATTAAACATTAGAACAAAAAATAATATTTAAAAAAAATAAGAAAAAATCTATTTATATTATGTGAATACATTTTTTTAAAAATCAAGGAGAAGGTTTAAGTAAGACCAGCCTAGATCCATATTAACTCCGAATCTATCAAGCGCCGAGAGGGATCAAATCTCTCGAGGTGCAAACCTCTTTTTTGAGTGCAAAACTTGAGGAAAGGTTTGCACCTCTAGAGATTTGATCCCTCTTGGTGCTTGATAGATCCGAAGTTAAGATGGATCTAGGCTAGTTTCGATCAGTATGTTACCAAGCAAAATATATCGAATATATGATTAATTTTATCAATAATATGTAAATATATCAAACATTAATATAATCATTTTAAATATTCTAAATAATTCTGAGATTAACTTGGTCATTTTAATTTTAAATTTTCTTAGTTACCTATGTTAGTTGAGATGATAAATATTGTTAATAACTATAATGATGAAAAATGATGAAATATTTCTTTTGAATGCAAAGTGACAATAATAGTGTTGAAAGATAGAAAAATGTGAATAATAATAATGTACTCATGTTACAAATAATCTTCATTGTGATCAATCCCAAACTATTTTCTTCTACTATTCTTATTTTCACCTTTGTTAGTTTTGTTATCTTTTCATATCGATTATATAAAAAAGAAAATTTAAATCGTAAACCATTTAAAACTTTAGCTCAAGTTGTTGTAGTAAACATGATACCTTGCCTCTCTTGCTCTCCAATATTAACGAGGTTAAATTACTATAACACAAAAATCAATGTACATTGTCAATAACGTTTTGTGCTTACACTAAAATCAATGCATATTTCTAATCCAATCACTTTAAAATTAATGCACCGTCATATATCAAATTACATAATCATAAACCAACACATACATGGAAATCAATGCATTTAATGCAAGCAATCAAATAAGATTGGAAAATAACTTCTACATTGAAATAAATGCACCTAAGATTAGAAACCAACATCTACACTTAAATCAATGCATTTACTCAAAGCAATCAAATAGGATTAGAAATCGCGATTTACACTGAAATCAATGCATTTCAGTGCAAACAATCAAATAGGATTAGAAATAATCTACATTGAAATCAATGCATCTAGTGCAAGCAATCAAATATAATTATAAATCGACGTCTAAATTGAAATCAACACATGCAGTGCAAGAAATCAAATAGTATTAGAAATCACCACCTACACTAAAGTCAATGCATCTAGTGCAAGTAATCAAATATCATTAGAAATAAATATCTACTCTAAAATCGATGCATCTAGTGTAAATAATCAAATAGGATTATAAATCACCATCTCATATTTTTTGTCTCTCTATCTAACCCCCATAAACACATACGCTCTCGCACTCCATATATATCACTCTCTTTGTCAATCACCCCTTCTCCTCATATCTCTCTTCTTCACTCTCTTCCCCTTCCATCTATATCTCTATCTTCCCCTTTCTCTCCCTCTCCCCGCTAATATCTCTCTTTCCTCCTTTTTTTCCTCTCCGTCCCTCTCTCTCCATATTCCTTATCACTCACTCTCTCCCTCTAGAAACAAACATCTACACTGAAATCAATGCATTTACTCAAATAAATCAAATAGAATTATTAATCGCCATCTAAACTGAAATCAATGCATTTAGTGCAAACAAACAAATAGGATTATAAATCATCTACATTGAAATCAATTCATCTAGTGTAAGTAATAAAATATAATTATAAATCAACATCTAAATTGAAATCAACACATTTAGTGCAAGAAATCAAATTATATTAGAAATCACCACCTACACTTAAATCAATGCATGTAGTGAAAGTAATCAAATATCATTAGAAATAAATATCTACACTAAAATCAATGCATCTAGTGCAAATAATCAAATAGTATTAGAAATCACCATCTCCACTTATATCAATCCATCTAGAGTAAGAAATATTCCTCCCTCTCTCCACCCTCCATCCATATCTATATCCCCCTCCATCTATTCTTTTTTGTCTCTCTATCTCACCCCTCTAAACACACACACTCTCACACTCCATATATATCAATCTCTTTGTTAGTCACCCCCTCTCCCCATCTCTCTCTTCTTCCCTCTCTTCACCGTCCATCTATATCTCTATCTTCCCCTTCTCTCCCTCTCCCCCGCTAATATCTCCCTTTCCTCCTTTTGTCCTCTCTCCCTCTCTCTCCATCTTCCTTATCACTCACTCTCTCTCTCTCTCTAGAAACCAACATCTACACTTAAATCAATGCATTTACTCAAAGAAATAAAAAAGGATTAGAAATCGCCATCTACACTGAAATCAATGCATTTAGTGCAAACAACCAAATAAGATTAGAAATCATCTACATTGAAATCAATTCATATAGTGCAAGTAATCAAATATAATAATAAATCGACATCTAAATTGAAATAAAAAAATTCAGTGCAAGCAATCAAATTTTAATAGAAATCACCTCCTTCATTGAAATCAATGCATCTAGTGCAACTAATCAAATATCATTAGAAATAAATATATACACTAAAATCGATGCATATAGTGAAAATAATCAAATAGGATTATAAATCAACATCTCCACTTATATCAATCCATCTAGTGTGAGAAATATTCTTCCCTCTTTCCACCCTCCATCCATATCTATATCCCCCTCCATCTATTCTTTTCTGTCTCTCTATCTCACCCCCCTAAACACACATGCTCTTACACTCCATATATATCAATCTCTTTGTAAATCCCCTCCTCTCCCCATATCTCTCTTATTCCCTCTCTTCACCTTCCATCTATATCTCTATCTTCCCTTCCCTCCCTCTCCCCCACTAATATCTCTCTTTCCTCCTTTTGTCCTCTCTCCCTCACTCCCCATCTTCCTTATCACTCACTCACTCTCTCTCTCCACATTTATCTCTCTATGTATTTCTTCTTACCTTGCTCTCCCTCCCTCTCCAAGTCCATCTCTCTTTCCCTCCCTCTCTCCACTCTCTCACATCCTCTCTCTTCCTTCCTCTCTTTCCCCTTTCTCTCCCATATCTCTCTCCCTCTCTCTCTCTCTCTTCACCTACAAAATATGTTACTATATCCCTCCCTCTCTTCTTATATCTCCTTATGCCCCCCCTTATCTCGATCTCTCCTTATTTGTCTCTTTATACGAGCCCCAAACATACACGCTCTCTCTTTGGCTCTCCCTTGTCACTCCTTCTCTCTCTCCACTTCTCACTCTATATATTTCTTATTTCCTACATCTCTCCCCCTCCAACTCCATCTCTCTATAGATCCCTCTCTCCTCCTCTCTCTCAAGTCCTCTCTCTCTCGTCCTTCATCTATCTCTCTCTCTCCTAAGTCCCTCTCCCTCTTCCCACTCTCTCTCTCTCTCTCTCTCTCTCTTCCCTCCAATACTCTCTCTTCCCCCATCACTCTCCTCCTCTCTCTCATCCTTCCTCTCTCTCCCTTTCTCTCCTACCTCCCTCTCTTTTTTCCCTCCAATCCTCTCTCTTCCCCCATCTCTCTCTCTCTCTCTCCCTCTCTCTCTCTCTCTAATTCTCCCTCTTCCCCCATCTCCCTTTCCTTCTCTCTCTCTTTCCACCCCTCTCTCTCTCTCCAACTACATTACTACATCCCTTTCTCTCTCCTTCTCTCTTCTTCTCTCCCCCCTTATTTCCATACATCTTACTTTGTCACTTTATCTCACCCGTAAACATACACACTCTCTCTCCATATCTCCTTGATCACTCTCTCTCTCGCTCCACTTCTCTCTCTCTCTCTATTTCTTCTTAGTTATGTAAACTAATGAACATAAATATTTGTAAATATAAATATGATTATGGAGTAAATATGAAAAGAGGTTTTATTTACTTAGCATACCTCTTGTTTTTTTATATTTTTATTTATTTACCATACCTCTTTTATTTACTATGGTATTTGGCCCATAGGATTGTTATATGATTATATTTTTTATTTATAATCCTATTTGATATATTGTTATTTATTTACCTTAGCTCTTTATACCTCTTTTATATTTATTTATTTACCATACTTATTATATAAATATAGTATTTGGCCCATGGTATCAATATTAATTTGTCCCATGGTATTCGTCCCATAGGCTTCATCTAAATAAAAAAAAAAAAATTTAAAGTTTTTTTAAATACAAAAACGTTTCTCCAGATGCGGATGTTAGCTATGGTTGATGGGACGTCAGTCCCTGCACGACTCCCGAAGGAGCTCGTGTGGGGTGGCCATATGGTCCCACACATCCATTTACGTTGCCTTAACTCCGCCGACTTGCATGGCATTAATTACCTCTGCTCGGCTATTACTCCACCCCGTCTAGCTCCCCGCTTCTGCGATGGCGTATGTCTTTGGTCTGTTCGAGCTTTGTTCGTGTGATCTGCGGCTCCCGTCTCCTCGCGAGTGGTGCCGCCCTCCCGGGTTGTGCTAAGCCTAGTGATCACACATAAACGAAGCGCTGCTGCACACTCCTTGATGCACGGAGACGCCTGCTGGACACCATTTCACCCGAGTGTTTTTTTGGTATGCTATTTCCTTTCATTTTCTCGGTACCGTTGATATCACGTAGGTTACATTCGCTCTCTGCTTTCTCTTCCTTTAGAAGGCACTACTTGCACGCCTTTGCATCCATGCCGCGCCTTCGCCATAGGATGAGATGCCGGCGTGGCTCCTAGCGGGGGTCGTGTGACCCGCTCTCGACCCTCAACCAGCTCCGATTTTGATTCCTCCCCGGAGGAAACCACGTGGGGTCATTACCGAAACGCGCAGCATAAGAGGCCGAGACCGCCATGTGGGGAGTGTGCATTTTGCCTAGCCAACCCCCTGCCTCCCTCTCGTTGACCCTCCCCGGACCCTGTCGTTTCCCACGCTCCCATGTGTCGGCTAGTATTCCCATTCGTCAAAATTCCCAGAGAGAAGATTTATGCTTTGAATGTTCTCCCGAACGAGCCCATTATTACAGATTTTGTCACTGTGACCCTCGGAGAAGAGTATTCTAACGAGGGCCCCTCACGCCCCCACTGCCCCTTCCCACTGCGGTAAATAATGACGCTGCGAGCTCTAAGACACCCGTCGTGTAGTCATCTCTATCATGCGCAACGCAAGGAACACAGCGAGGAAGATGCGCACGACAAAGAAGGCGCGCCTAATGAAGATAAGGAAGACGAGCAGGGGATGATCGCGGGTGCAGAATTATGGAGGAGCCGCCATCCCCCAACTCATGATCAATGATTCTATGACCTTCGGCCTCCATTGGTACTATTTTTCAATCATTTTTGAAAAAAAATTTGCTTCTATGTATCACTTGTCACTTTGAAAATGCTTTCGAATGTTATTTTTAGTATATCCTTTTTCTGCTATGTCAAAATCGTATAGAATTTGGGCTCGGTTTCCCTTCTAAGGGCTGGCCAAACCATTTCTTAAAGGATCGGTTTCCCACTCGAGGGCGATCCGAATCTTTGTAAATCATGGCTATCAAGCCCAATGTTCAGACTTTCACGAGTGAAAGGTGAGGCAATTTTATAGCATTAAATTATATAAATAGAATTAGAATTATTCAATATATATATATATATATATATATATATATATATATATATATAAACGTTTATGGAGTAATTATAAAAATAGTTTTTATGTATTTACCATACATCTAGTTTATATATATTTTTAATTATTTACCATAGTTCTGGAATAAGTATAAAAATAGGTTTTATTTACTTACCATACCTCATGTTTATTTATATTTATATTTATTTAAATTTTAAAATATTGCAACTTTGATGGGGAAATATTTATGTCTTTAAATATTTTAATTTATTCATAGAATATGGGTTTTCTTTTTAAATATTCATTTTACAAATATTTAATTAAAAGAAATATTAAAATATTTTGGATTTTTATTGTTTGTGTTGAATTAACTCTTTTCCTTTGATTTAGGAAATGGTATTGACTTTAGTAAAGAGTAAAGATGTTTAAAATTTTACTTAATTTGGAAATTCAATGTGGTAAATTTTTTTGTTAAAGGTAAATTTTGATCCATTCAAATGCACATATATAATTTACTATCCATTCAAATTATAAAAATAATACATAGTTGTATTTTAATAGTTAATCTCAGCCCATTAATAAGTTTAAAAAGTTATATATAATATAAATATTCAAGTTATATAATATTCAAGATTAGGTTAATGCTTTGGCCAACATTAGAAAAAGTAAAATTTAATTTATTATTTTTTGAGAACGTGACATACCTGACATTGGGGTCATACTAGGTTGTAGATTGCAACTTCACTCAATATTAAAAGAAAACCATAAAATTAAAAATTATTAATTATATTTTAAATATAAATTAGTTATAATTTAAAAATAATAATAATAATAATAATATTTAAAATAAAAATAATAGTTAAAAAAAATATCCATTTATATTAAACATTATGTAAATATACATTTATATTAAACATTAAAACAAAAAATAATATTTAAAAAAATTAAGAAAAAAAATCTATTTATATTATGTGAATACATTTTTTAAAAATAAAGGAGAAGGTTTAAGTAAGACCAGCCTAGATCCATCTTAACTCTAGATCTATCAAGTCAAGAGAGGATCAAATCTCTCCAGTGCAAACCTCTTTTTTGAGTGCAAAACTTTGGAGGAAAGGTTTGCACCTTGAGAGATTTGATCCCTCTTGGTGCTTGATAGATCCGGAGTTAAGATGGATTTAGGCTAGTTTCGATTAGTGTGTTACCAAGGAAAATATATCGAAGATATGATTAATTTTATCAATAATATGTAAATATATCAAATATTACAATGTTCTAAATATTTGTAAGATTAACTTGGTGATTTTAATTTTAAATTTTCTTAGTTACCTCAGTTATTTAAGATGGAAAATATTGATAATAACTATAATTATGAAAGAAATATTTTTTTTGAATGCAAAGTGACAATAATAGTCTTCATAAGAAAATGTGAATAATAAGAATGTACTCATGTTACAAATAGTCTTCATTGTGATCAAACCCAAACTATTTTCTTCTACTATTCTTATTGTCACCCTTGTTATTTTTGTTATCTTTTCATATCGATTATATGAAAAAGAAAATTTAAATTGTAAACCATTTAAAACTTTAGCTCAAGCTATTATAGTAAACATGATAGCTTGTCTCTCTTTGCTCTCCAATATTAACAAAGTTAAATTACTATAACAAAAAAATCAATGTACATTGTCAATAATGTTTTGTGCTTACACTAAAATCAATGCATATTGTTAACCCAATCACTTTAAAATTAATGTACCGTCATATATCCAATTACATAATCATAAACGAACATATACATTGAAATCAATGCATTTAATGCAAGGAATCAAATAAGGCTAGAAAATAAATTCTACATTGAAATCAATGCACCTAATGAAAGTAATCAAATAAGATTAGAAACTAAAATCTACACTAAAATCAATGCATTTACTCAAAGCAATAAAATAGGATTAGAAATCGCCATCTACATTGAAATAAATGCATTTAGTGAAAACAATAAAATAGGATTAGAAATAATCTACATTGAAAATCAATGCATCTAGTGCAAGAAATCAAATATAATTATAAATCGATGCCTATATTGAAATAAACACATTCGAGTGCAAGCAATCAAATAGTGTCAAAAATCACTACCTACATTTGAAATCAATGCATCGAGTGCAAGCAATAAAAATATCATTAGAAATAAATATTTACACTAAAATAGATGCATCGGTAGAAAATAATCAAATAGGATTATAAATCACCATCTCCACTTAAATCAAGCCATCTAGTGCAAGAAATATTCTTCCCTCTCTCCACCCTCCATTAATATCTATATCCCCCTCCATATCTTTTTTTTTGTCTCTCTATATCACCCCCCCCTAAACACACATGCTCTCGCACTCCATATATATCATTCTATTTGTCAATCACCCCTTCTTCCCATCACTCTCTTCTTCCCACTCTTCACCTTCCATCTATATCTCTATCCTCCCCTTCTCTTCCTCTTCACTAATATCTCTCTTTCCTCCTTTCGCCCTCTCTCTCCCTCTCTCTCCATCTTCCTTATCACTCACTCTCTCTCTCTAGAAACCAACATCTACACTTAAATCAATGCATTTACTCAAAGAAATCAAATAGTATTAGAAATCTCCATCTACATTGAAATCAATGCATTTAGTGCAAACAATCAAATAGGATTAGAAATCATCTACATTGAAATCAATTAATCTAGTGAAAGTAATCAAATATAGTTATAAATCGACATCTAAATTGTAATCAACACATTCAGTTCAAGAAATCAAATTGTATTAGAAATCACCATCTACATTGAAATCAATGCATCTAGTGCAAGTAATCTAATATCATTAGAAATAAATATCTACACCAAAATCAATGCATCTAGTGAAAATAATCAAATAGGATTAGAAATCACCACCTCCACTTATATCAATCCATCTAGTGCAAGAAATATTCCTCCCTCTCTCCACCCTCCATCCATATCTATATCCCCCTCCATATCTTCTTTTTTGTCTCTCTATCTCACCCCCCTAAACACGCATGCTCTCGCACTGAATTTATATCAATATCTTTTTCAATCACCCCGTCTCCCCATATCTCTCTTCTTCCCTCTCTTCACCATCCATATATATCTTTATCTTCCCCTTCTCTCCCTCTCCCCCACTAATATCTCTCTTTCCTCCTTTTGTCCCCTGTCTCCCTCTCTCTCCATATTCCTTGTCACTCGGTCTCTATCTCTCATAGAAACCAACATCTACACTGAAATAAATGCATTTACTCAAAGAAATAAAATAGGATTAGAAATCGCCATCTACACTGAAATCAATGCATTTAGTGCAAACAATCCAATAGGATTAGAAATCATCTACATTGAAATCAATTCTTCTAGAAAAAGTAATCAAATATCATTACAAATCGACATCTAAATTGAAATCAACAAATTCAGTGCAAGAAATCAAATTGTATTAGAAATCACCACCTACACTAAAATCAATGCATCTAGTGAAATTAATTAAATATCGTTAGAAATAAATATTTACACTAAAGTCGATGCATATAGTGAAAATAATCGAATAGGATTATAAATCGTCATCTCCACTTATATCAATCCATATAGTGTGAGAAATATTCTTCCTCTCTCCACCCTCCATCCATATCTATATCCCCCTCCATCTCTCGCTTTCTATCTCTCTATCTCACCCCCTAAACACACACACTCTCACCCTTTGAATATATCAATCTCTTTGTCAATCCCCTCCTCTCCCCATCTCTCTCTTCTTCCCTCTCTTCACCTGTTGAACCCTTAGTTAAGCGAGAGGGGGTTGAATCGCTTAACACATACATGGACTTTTAAAACTTTTCTTTTAAATCTTATTTACACCTTCATTTCATGGTCAACTTAATATGTGACAAATCTTAATACGTGAGAAACAAGTATTACTATCAAACGAATTTGTTAATGTAATAACGAGCATTGAATATGAGAGCAACAAGTATTAATCGGATGAGATAAACCACATCAACACATAAACATCATGCACGAGAGACACCGGATATAAGTGGAAAACACATAAAGGGGGAAAACCACATCTTATTATTGTTGTGATGCAAAGGCAAGCTCCAACTCCCTCTCACCACTGTTTTTCCGTAGGCACCAACCTACGGGAGGCTCTATCCTCAATTTCGCATAGCTACAACTTGCAAGGAAGCACCAACTCCCATCAATTTTCTGCGAGCACCAACCTACGAGGGAGGCTCCAACCTTAGTCGGCTACAATCGACATTTTATCAAGCTCACAACTTGATGTGGAAGCACCTACTCCCTTCTATTTTATACGAGGCACCAACCTACGGAGGCTCCTACCTCGGTCGGCTACAATCGACATCTATCAAGCTACAACTTGATAGGGAAGCTCCAACTTCCTTACTCTTTCAAAAGAAAAAAAACTCTTTCTGCTGATTTACCTTGGATATCGGCTCTGTTTTGTACCTTCTTCTCTCTGTTCATCAACTCTTATGATCGAACACGCATCATCTCCTCGAGCCCCTTCTTCTTCTTTGCTCGGCTCCTCCTTATTCACATTCTTCTTGCAGCTTGCTTATTTTCTTCAACTATCTTCAATTCTGCTGCACACTCTCTCCTCTTCTCATTCTCTTTTTTCATCAACACTTATATCGAACTGCATCATCTTTGCTCAGCCCCTTCTTATTCTTTGCTCAACTCCTCCTTATTCACATTCTTCTTGAAGCTTGCTTATTTTATTCAACTATCTTCAATTCTTGCTACACACTCTCTCCTCTTCTCATTCTCTTTTTCATCAACACTATCCCCTTGGATATTACCATTTTTATACAAAAACAACTTCATGGCTGTTTGTATTCCATCGGGAATTCGAAATGGATGGCCATGTCTCTTTGCCTTCTGCCTTTCTCATCTCTTTTCAGCTCACTCGGAAAAATGTAACTATAGGTGCTTATTTTAATATGATAGTGGGATATTTTCTCTCTTACGGAGACTTGCCAATGCATCACAACAATATAAATTTAAATAAAACATTTATATTCAAATTTAAATGAGAACTCCAACTCATTCGTTTTGTCTCTTGGCTTTAGCCGCGCATTTGTCTTTTCTCTCTGATCGTGTCTTTGCCCCTTTCTCTTCTCCGTATGCCTTTCGTTTATGGGCTGCTGCGTAACCACGTATTTGTGTAGCCGCATTTTTTTCATTTTTATATCGGCGCTTTATATATAAATGAATCTGCCGACCGTAATTCTAGGCCATATTCCAACGCTTTTCATGCCACGAGTGTCTTGTTGTTGTGGGAACATTCCGTAAGCGGAACGGGCATATATCACGGTCGTATATTAATAATCGCCCTCCCGTTGCGCGAGGCCCGTGGGTCGCTGGACCACGCGGCATAGTTTAATACCACCGCAACAATGTTATATATATACATATAACAACGCCCTTTCATAGATACAAATAAGTAATTTCAACTCTCGGCATACATACACACTTCCTTTTTAAATCAATTCTCAGCATAATATAGTGAAGACATATTAAACATACAAGAACTCCTTTTGGGCCCACTTAACACACTTCTCGATGCAATGAGTCTTCTCCGAATGCTATTTATCGCTCCTACTCCGATTCCGATTCGATATGATTCCAATCATCGCAATCGGCGATCATACAATGCCATAATATATATATATATATATATATATATATATATATATATATATATATATATATATATATATATATATATATATATATATATATATATATATATATATATATATATATATATATATACCTTTTAATACTTTCGCTCCGATGCGATGCAAATCGGCGATCACAAATCGCAATGTTTGAATGCCAAACCGGTTAATTGTTCCACTGTACCGATCCGATTCAATTGGATATCGCCAATCGCTCCGAATTGATATCACTCAACTATTGCAGCTCCAATGTGCTCCGATTGTGATTCAATCAGAAATCGCCAATCGGTAATTGCAATGCGCTTCCACCTTTGGACTCTTCACATTTCCGATCCGATTGGGGAGGGGTCCCACCTTATAAAAAAATTTGTTTTATGCGCTCCATAATATATATGCCTTGGACCTTTGGTTCTTTTGTTTTTCGGGATTAATAATATGAAAACTTATAATAAAGCACTCCTTTTGTATATATTTATGCTTTGAACTTTGTTTATATGATGCGCTGCACATATATGTAAGAGTGATGGATATATATATTTTTCAGCCGGAGTGAAGCAATTCCCGGAATTATGTTTTAGTATATGTTATATGTGCTCGCTTGTATATAATCGATATATATGTTTATATATATATTTTGTCAACGGAGTGAAGCGATTCCGGAATAATGTTTGTATAAGTTATATGTATAATGCCGGTTGGAGAGTGCGATTCCCGAAATTTTATAACGACTCTCTGCCTCGTCTCTACCTCTCATCGGGCCGGTTAGAAAGTGCGATTCTTGGAATTTTATAACGCCTCTGCCTCGCGTCTGCCGCCCTGCTGCGCGGTTGGAAGGTGCGATTCCCTGGAGTATGGATTCCGCATTATATGCGTAACGCCCGGCTTGGGGTATGATTCTCGGTATTTTATATCGCTCTGCCTCTCGCCCTCTGCTTCTATACATGCGTTCGCCTATCGCTTCGTCTACTCGTGATAAATGATACTCTGCCTACGCTTATATTCGCTTCCTCTGCCTTCATTTGCTTCTTTGTTGCCTCCATTGTATTCATCTAGCCTCCTTTGCTGTCTCCTCCAGTGTCCCCCGCTCTCCTTTGTTTCCTTCATTTGCTTCTTTGCTATCTTCATTGCCATGATAAGCTACTCCGTCTCTGATAGCTATTTGTCTTACACTCTCTCTTTTAATTCATCTTGCTCCTTGAGTGATGCTACTCCTTAATTCTCCTTTTTGCTGCCTTTTGCTTCTTTAAATGAACTTGTCTCTTTCGCTCGACTTTCTCTACATCTTCTCTCTTTGCTCGTCTTTGCCTTGTTGCTGCCTCGAGATGTTCCTCCTTTTTCCATCTTCGTTGCCATCAATGACAACATTTCCAACGATCTCCCCCTTTGGCATTGATGGCAACACATCCATCGATAATCCAATGCTTCCTCCAAATCTTCTCTCTGTCCAGCTTCTTTTAGAAAGAATTTTTCTTCTATTTCTTGCTTTTCCTCCCCCTTTGACATCAATGGAAAATGGTTGCACATTTCTCGGTGTTGATTCTTTCTTTGCATTTCTTCTCTCTGATATGAGTTTAGGCCTTCTTCTTCGACCTGTGTATCTTGCTTTGCTCCAAAGCTGGGTGTATAAGGGTTGTTGAGAGAACATTTTTGAGATTATTTGAACTTGTATATACACATTAAGTCGATATCATTTCAAATCATAGACTTCTTGCACTTGTATAGAGAGTAGAGTGATGACGACCATATATAATCGAGACTTGTATAATGTGAATGCATTATTGGATCAAGACTTAAGGATTGTGAATGCTCCATGTGACATATAAATCTTGCTTTAGACTATATTATAATCTTCATTTGAAATCCATATCTCGTTGAGGAAATTGTAGTTGGAGTATGTCTTCTTCACGCAATACTCATCTCGGTACGAGTCATTTGTTCATTTTTTATGAAGCTAATATGTCTTTTATAGTAGCGGTTCACTTTTCCTTTGCTCGTTGGTGATGATTTGAGCTAGGATGTCGATAACAATCTTGCATTAAATAGTGCAGATCCTTGTTCACTGATATGAATCAACCAAAATTTGATCTAAGAAATCAACTCCCTTTACTCGCTTCCATAATGTACTTTCACAACAAAAACCTTGAGGCTAGATACATTCAATTTATTGTTTAGACTTACTTATCAACCAAGCACTTTTCTTTATGACATAAGGGGTTATGTATGTCGATGATCAATCTCTTTTCAATGGTGAGATGTTAGCAAATCCTTTCTTTCGAAGTATGTTCGTGATAAATCAATAAGAGATTTTTTGAGCTTCGAAATTGTCACAACTCATCCTTCATACTTTCGATAATTTAATTGTTCCATCATGATGATCTTTCACACGAATATATTCAAGTTGTTTACCCGAGATTTTAGCCAACAGGGCTTCACCCGATTTGTGAACAATCTTCAAAAAGAGGTCTTGAAGATATATGTACTAACTTCAGGGAGGGCATGCAATTATATATATAGAGCAGAATCTTGCTTCAATTCATAATATATTTCTTCAAATGTAAACCTAACTGATCCTTTAGCAATGCTGTCGACCTTTTCATGCTCAGAATGCGAGATAATACTGGGAATATTACCTTGAGGTTCTTTTTGCCATAGTTCTTTGATCCGTCGGACTGTATCATACTGTCGCTCTATCGATAATGCTTGGTAATATGTTGATAAGCATCTCGCTTGTACTTAACCATCAATAGATATTATTTTGATAAACCATGCGAGATTTCACTTTTAGCTTGCACATTTATCCTTAATTAAGACATCCTTCATAAATTTCTACTTCGTAGAGCTATTTCCATCATCAACTAGTGCATTATCGATATCCCGAAATTTATCTTGACATCTTTAACCATTTGCTTATTACGCCATTCATGTTCAAAGGAATGCCACTTGCATTTTGTTTTCTGGACCTCCCGAATCATTGTTGCTTTTCATACAATTCAATCGTTTTAACATATCTTGGTTCACCTCTGTGTCTATTCATCTGTTCACTATCCCGATAGAATTCCAATATTTCACTTAGCCGTGTGTAAATGCATCCCAAAATCTCATTGTCTAGTCATTTTTCCCACTCGGGCTCCCTCTCCCAGCTCCTCTTCACCATTTTAAGCACTTTCGCTCCAACTCATCCCCAAGAATATTAAGTCTTTACCATAGGGTTTTAGTCTTCAATCAAAAGTCTATGCTTAATAATTGCTCAACTAATTCATCTGCATATCTGTATTACACGCCTAATTCATGAATAAACCTCTCGTATTACACTCCTTCGTGCCTTTTCAACTCATTTACGTCTTGTCTCTATTTCCTTTTTTCTTCACGATCTCATAGCTGTTCTCATTACATGAAGCTCTTCTTAGATTACTTCCATGGGGGCTTTATATGAACTGCTCTCCCCTCCGGGATGTTGCTTCATATTTGTAACTTGGGTATATATTTGCTTTGTTTCCTAGAGCGGCTCCTCGAGACTATGCTAGATTCATTATGTTATGGAGATAATAGGCTCCCCATTTTTCTCTTTTCTTTCCATACTTTATTGGAGTTCTTCATAATGATCTGCTCTTCCTTTTTGATTCATAGTTTTGATTGATCTATTTTGATTCCATCATATGTCTAGAGTTCTTTAATGTATATGGCAGATTACAATCTTTTGCTTTGTGACCAAGTTTGAGGCATACATAACATCTTATTTGACCAATGTGCATTTGGTGATGTATAATGCTTTGTTCCCCTTCTTGAATACATTTTACATTCGACGATTTATGTCCAAAATTATTGCATGCATAACAATAGCCATGGAAATGATTTAGTGTACCCAGATGGAAGATTGTCTTTTCCATTTTCTTGCTTGAGGAGTTCTTCTCTTTTTCTCGCATCCTTTGTTGATTGGGTACGAATTTGCTTTTGTCTTGCAATATCTTGTATTATGTCCTAGTTTATGAAAAGAGAAACATGTGATATTTTTCATAGGAGGAAAGAACCTCCTTTGACAACTTCCAAATTTATTCACTTCATCTTGGGGAGCATGTGAGCCTTTAGCAGCGATTGTTTCACCACTCTCGTTCTTTCTATTTTTTTCATGTTGTCTGCTTGATTTTGTTTGTTTCCTTACAAATCTTGTTCTTGCGAGCTTCTTCTTCTGTAGGGAATTTGCTTCGATGTTGCTTCATCTGTCTTTTTACTGACTTTCACCAAAAAATAACATTCTTGTTATCTTCAAGCTTGGACTTACTTGGTTTCACCTTCATATCCTATCCCGTCTTTATAAGAGGTGACCTTTGTGCATTTAGAATCCGGTCCAACTTTGTTGATAGCTTTCATTTGAGGAGTATTCATTAATAAATCCCTTTGGGCCTTTTCTAATTTCTTTCTTATGCTCACTACTTCTTCTTCCAAGTTTCTCTCACATTCCATATTTTTTCTCTTTCATTTGTTCTTTGTAGAGTGTCTTCTACTTTCTTTTCTTCTTCAAAGTTGTGTCTTGAGACCAATAATTTCTTTCCTATCTTCATATTCTTTTTTCATCACATATTTGTACCAATCTCTTAAGGTCTTTGTTTTCATTCTTCAATTTTTCTATTTCGAGTCGAGCAGTGTCAAGTATGGCTTTTTCTTCACTTCTAATTTCTTCATGGCTCTTACTACCATTCACACTAGCAGCTACCTCATTTGATTGAACATCTTCTTTTTGACATGAATTTCTCTTTTTCTTAATTTTCTTATCCTTCTTGTTAGTGTAGTCCTTCGTGTCTACTCCATGCATGAAGTGCAATCTATCCCGATTTGTTTTGTGAGAGGTTAAATCCGTTATTAACTCAAGATCCTTATTATGAAGACTATTGAATATCACACATTTTGCCTTGGCATTCCTATGATGTTCTTTCACAGTAGGGGGAGTCCGTAGCAGTAACCATCACATACAAGCTTCCATACCTCAGGGTTCATAAGCCAATAATCCTTTCTTAACCTTATCTCTCCATTCAGGAAATTTTGTTGTATTTAGCATAGGTACATTTTGATAGTCCATGACTCAACGAGATCTCCTTCAAGCTATTAAGCTTACACCAAAGGAACCTCGCTTTGATACCAATTGTTGAACACTTAGTTAAAGGCGAGAGGGGGGGGTGAATCGATTTAACACATACATGGACTTTTAAAAATTTTCTTTTAAATCTTATTTACACCTTCATTTCATGGTCAACTTAATATGTGACCAATCTTAATCTGTGAGCAACAAGTATTACTATCAAACAGATTTGTTAATGTAATAAACGATTGAATATGAGAGCAACAAGTATTAATCAGATGAGATAAACCACATCAACACATAAACATCATGCACGGGAGACACCAGTATATAAGTGGAAACCCATAAAGGGAGAAAACCACATCTTATTATTGTTGTGATGCAAAGGCAAGCTCAAACTCCCTCTCACCGTGTTTCTGCAGGCACCAACCTACGGGAGGCTCTATCCTCAATTACGCAAGCTACAACTTGCAAGGAAGCACCAACTCCCATCAATTTTCTACGGCACCAACCTACGGGAGGCTCCAACCTCGGTCGGCTACACCGACATTTTATCAAGCTACAACTTGATGTGGAGCACCTACTCCCATCTATTTTCTGCAGAGCACCAACCTACGAGGAGGCTCCTACCTCGGTCGGCTACAAATGACATCTATCAAGCTACAACTTGATAGGGAAGTTCCAACTTCCTTACTCTTTCAAAAAGAAAAAAAACTCTTGCTGATTTACCTTGGATATCGACTGCGTTTTCAGTACCTTCTTCTCTCGATGTTCATCAACTCTTATATCGATCTGCATCATCTCGCTCGACCCCTTCTTCTTCTTTGCTCAGCTCCTCCTTATTCACATTCTTCTTGCGAGCTTGCTTATTTTCTTCAACTATCTTCTATTCTCGCGCACACTCTCTCCTCTTCTCATTCTCTTTTTCATCAACACTTATATCGGACACCGCATCATCTTTGCTCGGCTCCCTTCTTCTTCTTTGCTCGGCTCCTCCTTATTCACATTCTTCTTACGACTTGCTTATTTTCTTCAACTATCTTCAATTCTACTGCACACTCTCTCCTCTTCTCATTCTCTTTTTCATCAACACTATCCCCTTGGATACTACTCGTTTTATACAAAAATAGCTTCATGGTTGTTTGTATTCCACCGAGAATTTCGAAATGGATAGCCATGTCTCTTTGCCTTCTGCCTTCTCATCTCTTTTCAGCTCGTCACGTAAAAAATGTAACCGTAGGTGCTTATTTTAATATGACAGTGGGATATTTGATCTCTTACGGGAGACTTGCCAATGCATCACAACAATATAAATTTGAATAAAACATTTATATTCAAATTTAAATGAGAACTCGACTCATTCGTTTTGTCTCTTGGCTTCTTTGCTTGCATTTGTCTTTTCTCCGATTGTGTCTTTGTCCCTTTCTCTTCTCTCGTATGCCTTTCTGTTTATGGTCTGTTGCGTAACTTCTTGTATTTGTGTAACTGCATTTTTCATTTTATATCGGAAACTTTATATATAAATGAATACGCACGACTATAATTCTAGGCCATATTCCAACGCTTTTCATGCCACGAGTGTCTTGTTGTTGTGGAACATTCCGCGTGCGGAACGGGCATATATCACGGTCGTCATATTAATAATCGCCTCTCCCAGTTAAGTCTGAGCCCATTGGGTCTACTGAGACCACGCGGCATATTTTAATACCACCGCAACAATGTTATATATATACATATAACAACGCCATTTCATAGATACAAATAAGTAATTTCAACTCTCGGCATACATACACACTTCCTTTTTTAAATCAATTCTCGGCATAATATAGTAGAAGACATATTAAACATACAAGAACTCCTTTTTCGGGCCCACTTAACACACTTCCCGATGCAGTGAGTCTTCTCCGAATGCTATTTATCGCTCCCGCTCCGATTCCGATTCGATATGATTCCAATCATCGCAATCGGCGATCAACACAATGCCATAATACATATATATATATATATACCTTTTAATACATCTGCTCCGATGCGTATGCGAATCGGCGATCGCAAATCGCAATGTTTTTAATGCCAAACCGGTTAATTGTTCCACGGCTCGATCCGATTCAATCGGATACTCGCCAATGCTCGAATTGATATCACTCAACTATTGCAGCTCAATGTGCTCCGATTGCGATTCAATCGGAAATCGCCAATCGGTAATTGCAATGCGCTTCCGCCTTTGGACTCTTCACATTTCCGATCCGATTGGGGAGGGGTCCCACCTTATAAAAGAAATTTGTTTTATGCGCTCCATAATATATATGCCTTGGACCTTTGGTTCTTTTGTTTTCGGGATTAATAATATGAAACTTATAATAAAGCGCTCCTTTTGTATATATTTATGCTTTGACCTTTTGTTTATATGATGCTGCTGCACATATATGTAAGGTGATGGATATATATATTTTACTTTGTTGAGTGAAGCAATTCCCTGAATTATGTTTGTATATATTATATGTGCTATCGCTTGTATATAATCGATATATATGTTTATATATATATTTTGCCGCTAGGTGAGCGATTCCGGAATAATGTTTGTATAAGTTATATGTATAATGCCGGTTGGAGAGTGCGATTCCCGGAATTTTATAGCGACTCTCTCGCCTCTCACTGTAGGTTGGAAAGGTGCGATTCACGGAATTTATAAGAGCTCTCTGCCTCGTCTCTGCTGTCTCTATCTCTGCCTCTCTCGCGCCTGGGTTGGAAGGTGCGATTCTCGGAGTATGGTTCGCATTATATGCGTAACGCCCCGGCTTGGGGTATGATTCTCGGTATTTTATAAGCGCTGCCTCTCGCCTCGGTGCTTCTGTCGTTACGCTCACCTTCTGTCTCGTGATAACGGCTCTGCCTACGTTATATTCGCTTCCCTCTTGCCTTCATTTGCTTCTTTGTTGCCTCCATTATATTCTCTGCCTCCTTTGCATGTCTGCTGTTTCAGTCGCTACCTCCTTTGTTTCCTTCATTTGCTTCTTTGCTATCTTCATTGCCATGATACACTCTTCGTCTCTGTAGCTATTTGTCTTACACTCTCTCTTTTAATTCATTTTCTCCTTGAGTGACATGCTACTCCTAAATTCTCCTTTTGCTGCCTTTGCTTCTTTAAATGAACTTGTCTCTACTGCTCGACTTTCTCTACATCTTGCTGCTATGTTGCTCTCTTTGCCTTGTTGCTGCCTCAGATGTTCCTCCTTTTCCATCTCCGTTGCCATCAATGACAACATTTCCAACATTCACCTTCCATCTATATCTCTATCTTCCCCTTCTCTCCCTCTCCCATGCTAATATCTCTCTTTCCTCCTTTTTTCCTCTCTTCCTCTCTCTCCATCTTCCTTATCGCTCACTCTCACTCTCTCTCTCTATGTCTTTCTTCTTATCTCCCTCCCCCTTCCCCTCCAAGTCCATCTCTCATTCCCTCCCTCTCTCCACTCTCTCACATCCTCTCTCTTCCTTCCTCTCTTTCCCTTTCTCTCCCATCTCTCTCTCCCTCTCTCTCTCTCTTCACCCACCAAATATGTTACAATATCCCTCCCTCTCTCCTTATATCTCCTTCACCCCCCCTTATCTCCATCTCTCCTTATTTGTCTCTTTATCTGAGCCCCAAACATACACGCTCTCTATCTATCTCTCCCTTATCACTCCTTCTCTCTCTCCACTTCTCACTCTCTATATTTCTTATTTCCTACATCTCTCCCCCTCCAACTCCATCTCTCTATCGATCCCTCTCTCCTCCTCTCTCTCAGGTCCTCTCTCTCGTCCTTCCTCTCTCTCTCTCTCTCTCTCTCTCTCCTAACTCCCTCTCTCTTCCCTGATATCTTTCTCTCTCTCTCTCCAATACTCTTTCTTCCCCCAACACTCTCCTACCCCCCTCTCTCTTTTCCCTCCAATCCTCTCTTCCCCCCCCCCCCCCTCTCTCTAATCCTCTCTCTTCACCCATATCCCTTTCTTTATCTCTCTCTTTCCTCCCCTCTCTCTCTCCCACTACATTACTATATCCCTCCCTCCCTCCTCTCTTCTTCTCTCCTCCCTTCTTTCCATACATCTTACTTTGTCTCTTTATCTCACCCCTAAACATACACTCTGTCTCTCCATCTCTCCCTTATCACCCTCTCTCTCTCTCTATCACTTCCTATTTATGTAAACTAATAAACATAAATATTCATAAATATAAAGCACATTATGGAGTAAATATGAAAAGAGGTTTTATTTACTTACCATAGCTCTGGTTTATTTTTATTTTTATTTATTTAGCATACCTCTTTTATTTACTATGGTATTTGGCCCATAGGCTTGTTATATAATTAGATTCTTCACCTAAATAAAACCTTTTTTTTTAAGTTTTTTTAAATATAAAAAGGTTTATGGAGTCAATATAAAAAAGAATTTTTATTTATTTACCATAAATCTAGTTTATATAAATTTTTATTTATTTACCATAGCTCTGGAGTAAGTATAAAAATAGGTTTTATTTATTTACCATACTTCATTTTATTTATATTTTTTTATTTAAATTTTAAAATATTGCAACTTTGATGGGGAAATATTTATGTCTTTAAATATTTTAATTTATCCATAAAATATGGGTTTTTTTTTTAAAGATTCATTTTACAAATATTTAATTAAAAGAAATATCAAACGATTTTGGATTTTGATTGTTTGTGTTGAATTAACTCTTTTCGTTTGATTTAGGAAATGGTATTGACTTTAGTAAAGAGTAAATATGTTTAAAATTTCACTTAATTTGGAAATTCAATGTGGTAAATTTTTTTGTTAAAGGTAAATTTATGATGCATTCAAATTCACGTATATAATTTACTATCCATTCAAATTATATAAATAATACATAGTTGCATTCTAATAGTTAATCTCAACATGTTAATAAGTTTAAAAACTTATATATAATCTAAATATTCAAGTTATATTAAATTCAATATTAGGTTAATGCTTTGGCCGAAATTAGAAAAAGTAAAATTTATTATTTTTTGAGAACATGACATACCCGACATCGGGGTCATACTGGGTTGTAGATTTCACCTCTCGGCCCAAAAATAGTAAACCTACGCTTATATAGATTTCATCTCATTTTTTTCCATAATCCCTGACCCTAAATAAAAAATAAAAATCCATCTCAAAAAATAATTATCCACTTCCCAAAAATATCTAAAAAAATAAATCAACTTCCAAAAAAAACCAAACATGTCCTCAAACGTTGCTTTAGTAAAAGGAAAAAAGAAACCCATCCAAGGTAAATAGTCTATTCCCATCCAAAAGGGAAAATAAAAAGACAAAACCAAATACATAGTTAATATAAAAATCTAAAGTGTATTTCGTGTTGTACCACAAGGTCCTATTCCAATTATTTTCTTTTGGTAAGATATAATTAAATATATATTTATGTATTATATAATTAAATATATATTTATAATGCAATTTCGTAAAATCTATTTATTCTTTAAAATTAATTTATATATATATATATATAGACATAAATAAATAAGTTCTAAAATATACCAACTATGGAGCTTTAATTGTTAGGCTGGTGCATAAAGAAAAAATGAAGGAAATCACAAGCATTAACTAAGCTAAAGCACTTAAGAGGGATGGGGATTGGGTTCCCTTCGCCATCTCACTCACGCAACAACTCAAGTGGGATGGGGCTCGATCCCCTTAGCTATCTCGTTGTTGTTGACCTTCCCTCCTATGGGCCTCCTTGGATATTTCTCTCACTACACCATTGATTTACAAAACTATCTAGTGGCAGGGGCATGAGTAGCTCAATATAGATTCCTGACTGGATATATATACCAAGGCGACCCAAAACCTCTATGTGTGTTGAGGAGTTTTATTGGTAGGTAAAGACTCTCATTGGGGAAGACTTGTTGGGCCTAGCTGGGTTCTAGACAGCGTAGAAGGATGTTGTTGTGATGATTGCGGAATAGCTTGCCTTGCAACATTTGATAGGATGCAGCTTTCAGCCTTATTTCTCATTTCTTGTTGACCGTCAAGGTAGGTTCCATGATGCCATGGTCGAGATACTGTAGGAGATCTTTGTACCATGACAGGGAATTTTGTTGGAGTATGTTGTCGGCTTGGTACATCTCTATCTCATGTTCCCAACACTCCTCATTGTTGTTCTGCAAGTCAGTAGCTTTAGTAGCCATTCGACACAACCCCTGCCCTTTAACCATGTGTACAAGTTTTAATTCTAGGTCATAGTCCAGAAGGCATTACATCTAGTTGCCTTGTCTCTCACCCGGCTCCTGCTGCACAAACAGCGAGTGAATAGTTGGGTGAGGCATGAACGCTGTGACATGGTTCTTTAGAATGTATGGCCTAAAGTGCTTAATGGCCTTGTATACTTGATAGGCTTGCTTGTTGATGTTCGGATAGTTCAAATCAACACCTTGTAACACTGTGCTCATGAAATATATTTGTTATTCGTCGTTCATGTTGTCTTTCTAGGTCAGGACACCTATGAGTGACGCATATGAGGCAAAAGTATACAAGTTAAAGCCTTTTCTGAAATTTGGGCTGTGTAGGGCAGGAGCTTCCGTGATGGATTTCTTAATATTGTCAAACACTTCTTTCTCAGGCAGATTCCATTTAAGATTCGTGTTCTTATTAATCATATTTTGCATTGGTTTCACGATTTGCGCAAAGTCCAATATGAATTTTTGGAGGAAGTTAATTTTCCTGAGAAATTACTTCATGGATTTCTTACTGCTCGGGGGAGAAATTTGGGCAATGGATTTTGCATGGTCTGGGTCTACCACTATGTCATCCCGGGTTATAATGTGACCCAAAAAATTTCCTTCTGAGATTGCAAAGATAATTTTCTTGGGGTTCAACGAGATTTTGTATTTTCGGCGCCTCTCAATGATTTGTTCTAGGTGGTGCAGGTGGTCATGTCTACCTTTGGAGAACACAGTGAAGTCATGAAGGTAGACAACCACACTTTGTCCCATTAGACAACAGAAGGCGATGGCAATGGCCCTTTGGAAGGTTTCCCTAACATTACTTAGGCCAAAGGGAATGCACCTGAATGTGAATTTTCCCCGTTTAGTCCTGAATGTTGTCTTCAAATGGTATAGATTTTCCACTAGCACCTGGTTGTATCCCCAGAAACCATCCATTAATGAGGACATTTTTTACCCTGATATTGTTTGAAGAATCTACTCCATGGGCAGCACTGGGTAGTTATCCACATCAAAAGACCGGTTTAAATTTCATAAGTCTACACATAAGCGGATTTCGTCGGAATTCTTGCGGACTGGGACCAAATTTGACACCCACATTGAATGTTAGACTATGGAAATGATGTGGGCATCCAGGAGCTTCTTAAGTTTTTTTTGAATCATTGTTTCCAAAGTTGAATGTGCTTTTCTTAGCTTCTTTTTAAATGGTTTCACGCCTTCCTTCATCGCTATCAGATGTTGGATAAATAACGTGTCATATGTCCAGGAAAAAACATCTCGCTACTTCTTCAATAACTCAATAAAGGACTGTCACTCCTGGGGGGTCCATTTGGTACCGAGGTTAACAAACTTCGGGTCCTCTTCCATCCTGAAGTTTACTTGTTCGTGTAATAGGGTCGAAATTTTCACCTTGGTATTGGGAGGCCCTCAGAATTGATTCTGTAGGTCGAATACTTTCTCGAGGGAGATGACCCCTTTGGGTATTGGGTTCCCCTTGTGTTCTTCACTTTCCTTTTGTAAAGCCAAATCATGCTCCTCTTCCTAGATAACTGCATCCTTGAATAAATATGCATTTAACATGAAATCAAACACATGCTTATCATCATTAAAAATGCGTAAATTACACATTATTCAGCATTGCGGGTTTATAATACAATTTCAATAGAAAAACCATACTTTAATGGGGTAAAAATAGCAGCAGCGTTTTCTAATGTATGGACTGTTGCATTGTGCATTCTAAGTACTGAATTAATATCAAAAGCATCAAAATTAGAAATCAAACCCCATACCTCTTGCTGATACCCTTTCAAATGGGGAGATAGGCAATGAATAGTGTTGTGTACCTGTCGAGTGATGATTTCAGAATCGTTGATTACCTTCAAGTAGCCGACTTTTAGGTCGATCACTTCCTTGAGGCCCAGGATTAGTGCTTCATATTCGGCTGTTTTATTGGTGCATTGGAATTCCAACCTGGAAGAGATTAGGAACTTGTTTTCCTGTCGATCTATCAATATACAGCTGGCACCAACCCTATCATGAGTCTTGGAACCGTTATAGTACAGGGTCCATATTTCATTCTCAGGTGTTTCTAAGTTGTATTTGTTCACAAATGATGTACCCGAGATAGAGCCATAGGGTGGACCTTCCAGTATGGTAGGATGGGAAGCAGTACAAGGGAGAGGTTCCAACTGAGCATACGGGGAGACTAGGGACTGAGCGACTTGGTAGCACCTAAAAGAAGCCTATAAGAAACACATCCCAAAATATTCTTGCATGGTTTCTTCAAGGTAGGTAACCGTATGTTTCATTTAAGGCTCACTTTCGACTCGGATCTAATTATTCCTACCTTTTTACGAGAGCCACAAATGGGACCAGTCTGTGGCGAAGTATCCCTCTAGCTTGCTTGACCAATCCTTGGATTAGTAGCAAACTATAGGCTTCTAGAATATCTACGACAAATATGTTGAAGCACTGATGGACTCAGGAATATGAGGAGAGACGTATTAAGATTTTATTCAACTCGCCTATGGCGGAACTTGGGACCTATCAAGCTGAATGATCCTGGCATCAATTTTATTTTGATGGATATTAAAATTTTTGCATACAGAAAGGGGCATGACGTTGCTGGATGCGCCCGAATCAACGAGGACATTGTGGATGTTGAAATTAAAAATCTCAAAAGAGAGGAGAAATGGGGGTGTGGACCCTTGCGAGTTGGCATTGATGGCATTGGCGATGGAATAGAAGTTCACCGAGGCCTAGGAGGCTGTGGAGCTCATGGTTCTTGCCACCGAGGGAGGCCTTCCTACCGAGGATGGGTTAGCGAAAGCCTTGAGAATCATATCATGTTGGTTGGATATAAGGGTGAGTTCGTAATGTGATATATTGGCTCGTGTTTTCTTCATGTCTTTGATGATATTGTACCCAGACTCTAGTTATGAAGGTGTCTCCACCGGTGTGTTGGGTGAATTTGGAAATGGTTTGGCCTTAGGGGTGCCCTGAGTAGCAGTGGAGCTAGACTTTTTGGCAGTCGGGGTTGAGGCCTGATTTTCTCTGCTTTGAGGCAGGATATTTCTCAAGAAAGGTTTTATATTCTCCTCAAACGTGTGATTGGAAATTGGGCCTTTACTTCTTAGGCTATAGTTTTGGGGGGGGGGCACTTGGATTGTGGATCGTTATCCATGTTTATCTCCTACACTGATGGAGATCCCTCCCCATTGATTACTTCAAAGGTGAGGACTGTTGATCCCAAATTTTCATCTGCAAGAGAAACTTCTTCGTCATCTGAGTTAGATTCCTCTTCAAGATCCCCTACCATCTGGTCTTCTATAAGCTAATTGACCACTGTAGTCATACTATTGATCCATTGAGGAAAGGTTCTCCCAGAGTGGTAAGCTTGATGAAATGAGCAGAAGTTATCTTTTCCAATCTCTTCTACATTGAACTTCATGTTGGGATTGGGTAGAGGGCGGTTGGACATGCTATTTTTCTTCCTAAAGAAAGGCTTTTGAGCTTTGCTACCTGAGGCAGGATCATTGTTCTTTCTTTTCAAGTAAGAGACTTCATTTGTCAAGATAATTTGGGATTTGGCGATGTTTTAAAAGCGAAAGGGTACTTATCCTTATCCCCAGACTTACTGGTTGAGTGTTGTGTCTTTTCCCCGGACGATTTTCTATCATCTTGGCTGTCGTGGTCTAGAGCTCCTATTGAAATCATATCTTTCTTAATGGAAAGAGAAGTGGTGAAATTTTCTGCTAGGGTGGCTTTAGCCTTGCATTTACCAGAGAAAGTGATGTCCCAAGTCAGGGCTCTTGTACAGTAGTCTATAGTGATGGAATCGTCAAGGGCCATGTTTGGGGGAAACTTGTTCAAGATGGTCACAAAAAGCTAATTGAAATCCTTGACCTTCTCCTTCTTTTGGAATTTCAAGGTGCTCAACTTCATGAGGAGAATATAAGGGGTCTTGTGCTCATAGAAATTCTCAAGGAAGGTGCGGCTTTGTTTTCTAACGTGTGCGAGAAGAGCTGGCACACTACGTCATCGTGTTTCAGCCTCATAGTTTGTAGGGCCAGGTAGAAGTTACTAATGTGGTATTCGGCTAACGTTCCATTCTCAGGATCGAACATGGGAAGGTGCTTCTCCGGGTGTCGGGGAATGTCGTGAAGAGGACCTCGGAGGCCTAGAGGGGATTGTGCCATCCAGGCTAGGGGTTGCACTTGTCTTTCCCTGCGATAGGTTGGGATGAAAATATGCTCAGTTTCATTTTCAGACTCGCTCCTGGTGCTGGACATGGAAGCTTCACCCTCATGCTGGGAGTGCATGTCTTGGTTTCGTTTAACTATGAGATCTTCGAGATTCCTATAAATCCTCAAGTTTCTAAAACCACCAAAGCTTCCATTGAAGAGGAAAGGTTGCCGGTTCTTGTTTTGGTCATGGTTATGAGCATGGTGTGTGTTTCGATCGTGCCCCCGACCACTATTTCCTCGACCTCTTTCGGCCTCTCCTCCCAGGTGGGTCATGGGTGTTGTCATTTAAAGGATGATTGGCCTGGGTCCTGATATTTGGTCAGGGTCCCATATTTTTAAGGCCTCCTCCATCGACCCCTTGGGGACTGTCAAGAGGTTGAGCTGAGAGTCAGTCGACCACATCTGTGTAGTATTTGAGCTAGGCTTATGAGTTGAGGCACAAAGTTGATTAAGACACCTAAGAGAGTGTGATGTGCTCCGTGGAGTACGTGGGCTGGCCAGGGAACTGACGGTGAGGAGGTTTTGGAAACCTCTAATGAGATCACAAGTTAGCAGGCATAAATCCCTTAGCTAGTTTGATGTGACCTCATAGAATGATGTGTCCTCCTTAGGGGGAGTGTTCTCGGGAGGTGGAGGACCAGTTTTTTCAAACCCAATCTACCCCTATTCCAAGCCGGGGAAGGGGTGATGCGGGGTTCGCGCAGGGATGTTACTAGCATGGTGGGAGCCTACCATCAGGCCCTCCTTATAGCACAAAATGTATTGACGACTGAAAATGTCTCGCTAACAGTAAGGGGATCTCGCCCGTATAAAATACCAACGAGAATCTACACTATTTGTGATAGGGATCTCATTCGGTATGTAGGCCTGGTTTCCATTACCCGATGAGATATATTCAATTCGTCAGGTAGAGATGTGATTCAGAATCATGAGAATGTATGTATACACAAACGAAACAAGACAAATGGTTGACAGATTACCCTGAAGATGAAACATTATGAATAGGAAAGCAATATTTAAATCATGCACCCAAAAGAAGTATTGTTAGAAAAATGTCATTAGGGCCATGCTCATACAGAGACTCATTCGAACAACTTAAGACTAATTCTCATCAACATAATTCTCATGCCAAGACTAGGGAGTAATTGTATTGATAGTAGAAATCCATCCAATAACATTTTTCCTATCTACCTTTCGTGGTTATGGGTAGCTGCATATTTTGGATTTGATAGGTTAGTGAAGTCTCATAAGAAAATGCACATCATAGCTGTGCAATAGCTACAATGCAACACAAAAATTTAAGTTATGGAGCTACAAAAGTGCAAGAGAAAACTAAGAGGGAAAAGTAATTTTATTAATTTTAACTACAAAAGGGTAAGAGAAAACTAAGAGGGAAAAATAATTTTATTTTTATTATTACTGAACCTCTATAGTGACTTCGTCATTCTAGGGATTAGGGATAGAACATTTTCTATAGTGACACCCTCATTCTCCTCCATAAGCTTAAACATTCCTGCCTCCAAAGAAAATCCAACTTTTTATAAAGATTCATATACTGGGATAACAAGAATTTGATGCCTCAGGTGGTTGAGGACTCTATGGATAAACAATAGAGAACCCTCGAAAGAATGAGAATTATAGAAAAGCAAATTTATGCATTGACAAAAAAAGTGTGGGGCATTGAGTTTATTGTTGATGCGGACCCTAACCAGGCACAGTTAGCAGCAGCTCCATAGATGAAAAAATTAAACCAAATAAGAGAGATACCCCATACGCCCAGACCATCTCTCTAGTTATTGACTCGGATGAAGAAGATTTTTGTGTTTACTATGAGAGATCATTTGACCATTTATGTGTTAACTATGAGAGAAAACATTCATAAATATATAAATGAAACTTTAGAGATAAGTTCTAAAATCTGAAAGACATAAAAATGAGCCTAAATATCATTTAAAAATGAAGTTCGAAGGCTCTAATACAATAAGGAGATGTAATATTTTGAGTTATATCTAATCCTGGAAACTTAGTAAAATGCGAAAGAAATATCATGTTAGTTTTATGTGCAAGTTGATGTTGCTTCACTTCTTAAACTCACCGAAGTACAAATGAAATCGTCTGTTTCAAGTGCTAAATAGTTAAAAAAGATCGATTTCAATGGACATAAATATTGTAAACATAAAGACAAATAAAGCTTAGTTTATCTAACTTAACTAGGTTGCTACATATACATGTATCTCAGTTCATCCACATACGAATAACAATCCCTTAAGAAGCTAAACCACAATTTGTCACAACACTAAATGCTACACTAAATGTCTTAACCAAATTGAATGAAAAGGCATGTACTTTCATTTATCTCTCTGTTGGAAATTTAAATCTACAACATTTTTTATTCCTGTCATATAATGGATGAGATAGTTCAGTGGTGAAGCGACCTCCCTGCTAGAGGCAAATCCTACATTTGATTCTTATTTTGTTCACTTTTCAAAAGGATCCCCTAGGCTATACTGATCACCCTGACTACACGAATTGTGCCTCTACTCCACCCCTACTTTTAAACTGTCTTCCTGTACATTGGCATGATAACTAGAGTATAATTTTCTTCCAAGTGTAAATCTAGAGTATTTTGCACTTAATTATAAGTTGAAATGAGTTGTTTATGTTCAGATCTGGTTTTAGTTATTGAAGTGAATGATTAAGTTGTTTTAGCGATGTCTTAGGTTCCAATTTTAACCATTAGTTTCCATATTTGACTAAGTACAATACTGAGACCACCAAAGAAAGTAAAAAACAATAGTAAATTCCATCCCTTTCAAAGATTTGAAATTGAAAGAAAAGAGACCAGGAATTAAAAAGTAATTAGTTTTGTAATGAAGCAATGTATGAGAAAACTTTTAGTTACTTGTTCTAACACCAAGAAGCAATTTATTTAGTAGTTTTTTTATTTAAATTTAGATAGAATGATGTTAATTTTTACTTAAGATGTGAAATATTATAAATCAAGAGCTCAGATAGGCTTAAACTAGGCTTAGAAGGGGATCTAAGCTCATTGTCAAAAGAACTTAAAGATGGTTGTAGCTTACTGTTATATATTAATGAAATGAAAATCCACAAACTGTAAACTAAAACTCCATAGAAGTTTTGGCTCTTAAAAGTGGATTAAAACTAAGAAAAACTATGCCAAAACTAGGGGTAAATCTAGGGAAAACTATGTATAAAATTGATTCTAAGTTCAGGAAACTAAAACAACCCATGGAAAAGCAAGATAGAACTCTGTTTTGAATGTTGGAAATGAAAGTTATTACAGAAAGACAAAAAAATCGGTACAATTTGAGAGGCAAGTCAAGACAAGGGTTGTAACCGTGGAAGATGAAATCTAAGGCTATTTTGTGTTTTTTCTAGACCACTTATTTCCACATCTACTAAACCTAAATAAAAGGAATTAAAGTGTCAATTTATTGGTTAGAAAGAGTGTTGTTAGAAAGAGTGTGACTAGTTGGGCATTGTGAACATGATTATGAAAATCATGACGTATATGGTGTAGTTTCAATTACAAAGAATTGGGAACTCTTATGTAGTTACATGAATCAACATTTTTGCTTGATTGGAATTGATGTAACTAGAATGTCAAAAATATGTATATAATATTCTTAACCAATTAAATCATTCTTAAAATCTGGTTCTTATCATCATGAGCTAATAGGTATATGAATAGAAAGAGAAGTAGTTTGCATTTTTAAAAATAATATGCACAAAGAATGGAGGCATTTAAGAAAAAAAATACTTAAGATTTAGGGTGTGAATTAGTGAAGAAATTTTCAGCTGAAAGCATCCATACATGTACCTATAGGTGATGAAAAACATTTCAAGTTGCTCCAATCAAAAAATTTCCCAAAACATTCATGAATTCAATAATCCGTCTGAAATTGCTCAGTTACTCTGTCCTAA